>CM077084.1:86365642-86808168 GCA_039513925.1 Platanthera zijinensis | reverse complement strand
AAAAGTCAGATTAGAAGGATCTGAAGTGTAGGGAGGTCGGGGTGGCTGTGGAGTAGTGGGAAGACAGCTATTGGTAGGCGGCCAGAGGAAGGCAGGGGGAGAGCGGTGGTGGATGGTGAAGGGGCGCCAGGCTGGAGCAAGGGCGTAGGGGGTGGATCGGGCAAGCAAGAGAGGGGGTTGTTTGCTAGATGTTGGAGGTGGAAGAGCAGCGGGCTGATGGTGGGTAAACAGGGCGGGGTGGTGGGGGTGTTTGTTTGCTGAGGAAAGCAGTGGGCCAGAGGCATTAACGGGGAGGGAGAAACTATAGGATTGAATAGTTTATTTCATTAATGAACAGTGACATTCAAGGTAAAGAGGAATTTAGGACTGATCGGCTGCTGTAGGAAGTGCTGGACACAGTCGGCTGGTACTTTTGGGGGTTGTAGGGGCTGCAAATGAGGGTTTTGAAGGGGGAAGGAGTCTAGAAGACGGTACCTTGGGGAGGGAGATACAAGTCTAGGAGTCGTCACCTGGGGTTCCACGGAGTCGACACCATGAGATGATCGCGGGAATCCGGAGTAGCTTTCTCAAATTCAGCAATGAGAAATGACGGCAGCCCAAACAACCTATTTATAATAAACTAAAATTAGGGCACCCGTAATCAACAACTATGATTGGTCGTTGGTTTCAGGATCAAAACTACATGAAATATAAACCAAAAAACACAAAGCTATATATGAAATTGATTCGCAACGCGAATCCGGATGCATCCACGAAGTCCGATCGTCAATCCAGGCACGCAATATATGGTAAGTCTCCACACCGCATCACTCTCACCGACTTGAAAGAATTCATCTCCTAATTAATAGGGGTAAGAATTCTCTCGAAGAATGTAAAGCAAGACTCGATGAGGTACACCAGAGGTCGTCCAAATGTAATCGATTGAAAAATGTCCTCGCCAATCAACTCCCCGGACGAAAAAGCATCCATCTCCGATGAATGGAGATTGTCGTACTGAAGTCGAAGTCTAAAGGCGAATCGATCAAGCTCTGTCGGTAACATCCATGTGTCGCCGGTGAAGGGTAATCTATGCCAGCGAACCAGGTAGCGGCACCCAAGGACGTCTGTAGAGTGTACGACCTCATGCATAATGATCTCAGTAGTAAGCTAATCTCTCAACACGCTAGTAGAAGGATCTGGTGAGATCTGAGGTGCCAATGGTGAAGTCATTGGGGACATCATCTTGGGTAAGTGGGGGTCAGAGATGGGCTGAGCATGGGGCAATGAATGTGGTGGGAAGGGCTCGGTGGTAGACTGAGTGATGGGTGGTAAAAACGGTGGTAAAGGCTCGGGAGGGCCACCAGGATGCGAGCCCGAATACTCATAAGGTGCAAAGTATGACGTCAGGTCCTCGATATTGAACACAGTATGGATATTGTTGGGTCCATTGATCACAATGTCCTAAATTGAAGAAGACCACAAGTGATTGATATACATATAGATGTAACTAATATATGTTCAAGTTTAATTGTATGCAGGTTGAATACTGATACATTGATTAAACAGGCATCGGAGTGAACAATGACAGTTGGACTCAGACAGGTTGCAGAACAAGCAGAAATTTTGGTAAGTCCAGAAGCGTTGAGTGAACTCACTTCACCCAATGCCAGAAAGGGAAAAGCATTGACAGAACTCTATGCAGTCAAATCCCCATAGTTACTAACTAGAAATCTGTCTAAGAACAGAAGCGTTGAGTGAAAGCAGTTCACTCAAAGCCTACTCAACTGGATTTCAGATCAAGTTTAGAAGCGTTGAGTGAAGACAGGTCACTCAACGCCCGATCAAGAAGACAGAAAAAGTCCAGAAGCGTTGAGTGTAGAAGCTGCACTCAACATTTTAATGCAGAGAAATTTCAACTAAGTCCAGAAGCACTGAGTGGTGAAGGATCACTCAATTCCTTAACAAATAAGATGCAGAATTCTGCTAAGTGTTTCTGCGTTGAGTGACAAGGCTTCAGTCAACGCCTATGAAGATTGTCTGGAAATTACCAAGTCCACAAGCGCTGAATCATGCTGACGCCATCAATAATTCAAATGTTGCGGGAATAGCTTGCTAGATGACAAAAGGCGTCGTATACCTTTAGTACAACTGTAAATGCAAAAGACATGCTGTAGATACCAATTTCGGCTGGTCCTTACTGCACATAGAACCGTTGGACGGCGAGTAATAAAAGGATATTTTTCCGAGAAATTAAAGGGCTTTTTTTGGTCATCTTCTTTCTCTCGAAAAAATCAAATATTTCTGAGAACTTGTTCTTTCAGCAAGTCTGTGAATCTCAGACAGAAGTTGGTTGTTGAAGAAATAAATCACTGAAGGATAAACTTATCTTTAACAGTGAGATCAGAAATTCTTTTCTGAATGAGGAGTTGCAGAGCAAATTTCAAGTTGTTGTTCTTCTTCAATGTCATTACAGGTACATCAAAGGCTTGAAGGAATAGGGTTCTGCAGATATCTTCTCAGTACAAGCAGAAACATCCTGAAGATATATTTTTGTTGCTGAGAAGAAGTTAGGGCTTAGCTCATTCAGTCTAGAAAGAAGGCTCAGAGGACAGATTCTCTGAAGCAAATCATCAATAAAACTTCTACTCTTTCTGTAGGATCTTTTTTGATCTAAGTTGTAAGCCTAGATTATAAAGGCTGAGAGGTAAGATTAAGTTGTGAATCTGCGTGGGTAGGGCCTGTGTGTCTGAGGTAGGATCTGAGTCAGATCTGACGTAGGAGATAACATCTCTGAGTGTAGGGCTATCAATCTAGTCTGAGTTGTATGACTTTTTATTAACCTGAGATAGGTGATCTGGAGGATCACTGAGCTGTAGGTAGTCGTGTCCAAAGGCCTGATCGGGCCCGAGATTTTGCAAACCGGGCCGAGCCCGGGCCCTTCCTTTATCGGGCTCGGGCTTTGACCCAGGGAAGGGGCCCGAGTCGGCCCCCCGGCCCGGGCCCTTATTATTTAAAAAAAGCATTTTATTTAAAATATTAAACCTTGAAATAAAAAACCGAATAAAATTTTTTTATTAATATTGAAATTTTAAAAATCAAAATTCCACTTTTACAAAATAAAAATAGGAAAAAAATGGAATTTATTATTTTTAATAATAATAAAAAGAAATTACAATTTTACAAATTCAGGTTGTCCATCTCCTCTTCAATTTCCTCTGAGCTCTCCTCCAATGCTGAAATGTGCTGTTTCTTCTTCGTAGTATCCAAATAATCCTTGTCGCAGATGCATAGTTCCAGTGATTCTTCATTTAATTGGCTCCTCCGTTTGTTCAAAATCTTGCCACTAAGAGAAAAAACGGACTCTGAAGCTACTGTACTAGCTTGAATTATTAATAAATCACGGGTCATATAGGTCAAAATAGGATAGGTATTAGTTTTACCTTTCCACCATTTTAAGATATCGATTTTTTTGAGCTCTTCCGTAGTCATAAAATCGCGAAATTGTGTTTTCGTATACAATCCTAATTCGTTTAAACTACTCGATGTGCGTGTTTTTTTTTCCTGGAAGCTAATTCTAAAATTTTATTTGTAAAAGAATCTTTTGTCCTAGGTTGCGTTATTTCTTCTCAGGGTCGTGAGTCATATAAGTTGTCGTAATAATTAAAACATTCGCTAAAAACAGAATTAAATTTAGTAGTACTAACGTCGTCAACGTCATCGAAACTTAAATTTATGTCTAAGTTAACGTTAATTTCATCTATCAAATTTTCTACGCCGTCTATAACGAATAACGGGATTAAAGCGGCGGCGCATGAAAAAGCAGGAGACATTTCTCTATAATATTTAAAAAAAATTCTTCTATTACTTCAATTAAAGGAAGTCATCCAAAGTGTTGCTTAAAATAGTTAAGTTTTTGTGCGATATTTAAAAAATTTTCAACTACTAACGAGCTAGTTGGATAATACACACCAGATAAAAAAAACAGTCGCACTATAAAAACATTTTAATAAATCCATATAATTTAATAATACGTCTCAATCGTTATCAGTTAAATCATGATTATTTGTCAGTGTAATATTGCATAAGAAGTGTTTTTTATTGAAACGCTCTTTTTAACATTTTATATGTTGAGTTCCATCTTACAACATATCAAATTGAGGTTTCAAATATTTTTGACCATGTGCGATCACAAATTTTCGGAAATCTTGACTTCGTTGTTTGGTACAATAAATAAATCTAAGCATAGTCTGAATTTTTTCAACATATGATTCCATAGCTTCTAAACTATCTTGTACCACAAAATTTAAAACGTGGCAGACACATCGAGTGTGAAAAAACGCACCGTTGAGCATTGGTTTTAATTCATGTTTTAACCACTCTACTGCGGTGTTGTTATTACTAGCGTTATCAAAAGAAAGACTAATTATTTTATCTTTTATTTTAAATTCACGCAAACATTTAATAATTACCGAATATATAACCTTACCTGTGTGCGGAAATTCAAAATCTTCAAAACATATTACGCGCTTATTTAACTCCCATGAAACGGGATCGATCCAATGAGCCGTGATACAAATATAAGATAATCCTACCTTTACGCTACTATTCCAAACGTCGCTTGTTAAACTCATACGTCCCTCGAAAGTTTCAAATTTTTTTATTAAATCTTATTTTGCATCAAAATATAATTTAAGTGTGTCGCGTCTAATAGTGGATCTACTTACCTGTTGATATTTGAGCTGAAGCACTTCGTGTATGTACTCCGTCGTCTCATCGTTGTCGTAGTGACTGAATGACAACCCACGTCTGATAATGTTTTTCACCTGTAGGTCTCGCTGTCTTGCTTGATCGTACGTCCAAATTTGTCCCGATGCTGATATTTGTCCCTGACCGGACTCGGGAGCTTGCTTCGCAAAATACGACTTAATGTGTCTCGTTAGTGTTGAGTTGCTGGTAAGAGTTAGCAACTTTGAGCATAACTTGCACCGCGCCTTGAATTCGTCGCCGACTTTAACCTTGTCGAAATACTCTCAGACGGGCACCCTCCGATTATGCTCCACTTCGGTCGTGCTTTGAGTCGACGACGCCAACGTTAAGTAGGACGATGCCATGCAGCTAGAGAGAGAGAGTAAGAGAGGGAGAGAGTAAGTGTGTGAGAGAGAGAAAGTAAGTGGAAGAGAGAGATAGTAAGTGAGAGAGAAAGAGTAAGTGAGAGAGAGAGAGAGTGAAGGAGAGAAAGAGGGGGTCGGGTAGGGGGGTGGGGGGGCCCGGGTGGTGTTTTTATAGGGTTTTTTTTAATAAAAAAAAAGTTAAAAAAAATTAATTTTTTTTTAATGGCCTAGGGCCTAGGCTGTTTGCCTAGGCCCTAGGCCACAACAGCCAGCAGCCGCTACTGCTGACAGTCGACGGGGCTATCAGCAGCAGCCCTGCTGGCTGCTTCCAACGGCTCTTAGAGCCGTTGAAGCCAGCAGGGTAGGGCCAACGTGTGGGCCTAGGTCGGGCTTCGCCTGGGCCCGGGCCAGGGCCGGCCCGAATTTCGTGCTTTGCCCGGCCCGGCCCGTGTCGGGTATCGGGACGAGCTAGTCCCCAAAATTAGGGCCCTGAGCCCCGCCTCGGCCCGAACCGGGCTTTTTCCGGGCCGGGCCGAATCGGGCTTTCGCCGGGTCGAGCTCGGGCCGGCCCACTGGGCCCGGGCCTTTTTGACACGACTGGCTGTAGGAGTAAAGTCTACTCTGAGTATGTAGGGCTTAGGCCTGAGGTAGGACTTGAAGAAAGTCTGAGAGATTCAGAGGGATCTGTATTGTAAGCTCTTTGAGCTGAGATTTGGAGAAGATTGTATTGTCTAACACTCTGTTAGAAAGGTGAGAGGGAAAGTGGATGTACCCATACCTTGGGGAATCACTATAAATACTGGCGTGTTGATCTGTGTTCTTGAAAGCAAACTCAATAATCTAACCCGCAACATACCAAATTAAAAAATAGTCATAAAGAATTGAAAACCTATTCACCCCCCTCTAAGTGTAGAGTTACACTTGAAACAAAGACTTTCAAGTGGTATCAGAGCCAGGTTGTTCAAATAGGACTTAACAGTCTGAACAGATTTCCAAGAGTAGCTGAAGATTAACTCCATGGGTTCATGTGAGAACTACAAGGAGTTGAGCTTCATGAAGTTCCCTATCTGCAAAAAAGAAAACTTTGGAATATGGAAAGAAAGGGTTAGGCTATTCATGGAAGCCTCAGACCCTAGGATCTTCATTACAGTCCAAGAAGGACCTTTCATCCCCATGAAGGTCTCTGTCTTAGATGTCAATGTACAAACTCCAAAGAAGTATACTGAAATGACTAAGGATGAAATCATCTTGGCAACTATGGATAAGAGGGCACAAAACATCATTGTCAGTGTCATAAATGACTCCACCTTCTAGAACCTAGTTCATTGCAAAACAACCAAAGAGATGCGGGAATCTCTTATTGTGTATATGGAAGGGACAGAGGATGTGAGGGATGACAGGAAATCCCTCCTGAATCAGGAATATGAAGTCTTCAAGCAAGAGAAGAAGGATTTCATAGCTGAATGCTATGAGAAGTTTTTTATAATAGTGAACAGTCTGATCACCTATGGCAGACAGTTCACTAATTATGAGCTGAATGACAAGTTCTTGAGATCCCTAAACAAGGAATGAGATATCAAGATCTGTGTCATCAGAGAAGTTGGCAACTTGGACAACACATTGCCTCACAATCTATTTGGGAAACTGATATCCTATGAGATGCAGCTGAACTCCAGGAAAGCTGAAGAGGATGTTGTCAGATATCTCAGCAAAGAGAAGACTGTGGCCTTCAGAGTTGAAGCCACCAAAAGAAACAGGGAAAAGACTCCTTCTCTACCAAGGAGAGTTGCTGAGTCAGAGAGCTCAGATCCCAGCTCCTCTGGAAATGAGCTATCAGATGGAGAACTAACACTGTTCTCCAAGCAGTTCAAGAAGATGTTGAGCAAGAGGAGACAGTGGAAGAATAAGAGCACTTCAATCTCCTCATCAAGGAAGCCTTATTCCAGCAAGGACAAATCCAGAAATGACCCCTCTGGGGAAAGGTATGACTCCAAGCAGAACAAATATGTTAAGACTAATGTTGTGTGTTACTGTTGCAACATGAGTGAACATATCATTGCAGACTGTTCAATTAAGAGGAAGAAGCACATGAAGTCTGAAGACAAAAAACATCACAAGGAAAAGAAGGCTGAAAAGAGCTTCTTGGCCAAGAATACTGTCAGCCTATCAGACAGTGATTTTGAGTCCTCAGAATAAGATGAAGAGGAGGCCTACATTGGTCTCATGACTATTGAAGAAGAGGCTGAACATCCTGCTGCCCCATTTGTCATAAGGGCTCCACTGTCCTCTGTTAATAGTGACTGTGAAGAGGATGAGAAGTTCAGTCTCATGGTCATATCAGAAGACAATTAGGGCAATCCTACTCCTGATGAGGTACACTCTATCCCTAGCTCCTCCTCTATCTATGAGTCTGACTCAGACTTTAAAGCATCCACTTCCTCCAGTGGGAATGACGGTTCAGAATCTGAAGATGATGTCAATAAATTGATTAGCAAGTATGGTGCAATTCTGGATGCTCTGAAGAAGAGCAAAAAACTTGTTAAGAGACAAGCTGAGTAGATTATCTCCCTACAGTAAGTTGCTTCCCTGCAGTCTGAGTCAGCACCCTTGCTTGCTCAGGTGAGGAGGGAAGTTAGTCAACTGAAAACAATCTCAATTATCCAAATTGGAACCATTGACCAGAAAAACAAGATCATCTTGGATCTTAAAGAGAAGCTTCTCAAGGAGAAGAGGATTGTGACTGAATTCTTTAAGCCCAAAACTGTGTTGTCACTGATTGACTCGTTCACCTCTCAAAAAAATAAGAGAGGTTTGGGGTTCAAATGGAACTCCATAGCTGCCCATTCCAAAGGGAAAGGTAAAGCACCTGTAGTGCTCAGACCACCTTTCACAAGGTAATCCTTCCCTTCCAACAGGTATGACCAAGAAAACATGTATGATCACTGAAAGAATGAGAACTCTTCTTGTAAGGATACAAGGATATCTTATAATGGAAGGGGAAAGGGTTTGGGTTTGAGTGCAGTGAAGACTCCCCATAAGGAAATCCAAATGCCCATTATGGACTATTTGTATTTGATACTCCAGCCACCACACTCAAGGATAAGGCAGTGACCTATTCTCAGGCTCCTCCAGCAAAAATCTTGACCAAGGGGAAGTCAGTCAGTAAGGCTCACTTGCCTGTCTCTGATGCCATCAACAACATGTCAACTGCAAAGAAGGCTACAGTTGATGAAACTCAGAGTAAGTCAAGTACATCTTCTAGCAGACTCACCTTTAGTCAGATTCACAAGTCAATGGTCGTAGATTCATTTATGTCTAAGTGCATACAATTAAATGATCATCATATTTTTGTGTGTTGATCACAATGTCTTATGTTTGAAGAAGGCTCACAAGTCAATGGTGTACACATAAATATATCTAATATATGTTCAAGTTCATTGTATGCAGATTGAATACTGTTACATTGATTAAAGAAGCAGTCAGAGTCACAATGACAGTTGGACTCAAGACAGGTTGTTGAACAAGCAGAAATTTAGCTAAGTCCAAAAGCGTTGAGTGAACTCACTTCACTCAACGCAGAAAGGGAAAAATGTTGACAGAACTCAGAGTTGCTGACTAGAAATCTGTCTAAGGACAGAAGCGTTGAGTGAAGGAAGTTCACTCAACGCTTACTCAACTGGATTTCAGATCAAGTTTAGAAGCGTTGAGTGAAGACAGACCACTCAACGCCCCATCAAGAAGACATGCAAAGTCCAAAAGCAATTAGTGTAGAAGTTGCACTCAACGCCTTAATGCAGAGAAATTTCAACTAAGTCCAGAAACACTGAGTGGTGAAGGATCACTCAACACCTTAACAATCAAGATGCAGAATTATGCTAAGTGTTTCTGCGTTGAGTGACAAGGCTTCACTCAACACCTACGCAAATTGTCTGGAAATTACCAAGTCCACAAGCGCTGAGTCATGCTGGCGTCATCAATAATTCAAATGTTGCGGGAATAGCGCGCTAGATGACAAAAGGCGCCGTATGCCTTTAGTACAGCTGTAAATGCAAAAGACATGTTGCAATTACCAATTTCGGCTGGTCCATACTACACATAGAGCCGTTGGACGGCGAGTAATAAAAAGACATTTTTCCGAGAAATTAAAGGGCTTTTTCTGGTCATCTTCTTTCTCTCGAAAAAATCGAAGATTTCTGAGAACTTGTTCTTTCAGCAAGTCTGTGAATCACAGACAGAAGTTAGCTGTTGAAGAAATAAATCACTGAAGAATAAACTTGTCTTACACAGCAAGATCAGAAATTATTTTCTGAACGAGGAGTTGCAGAGCAATATTCAAGCTGTTGTTCTTCTTTAAGGCCACTATAGGTACATCAAAGGCTTGAAGGAATAGGGCTCTGCAGATATCGTCTCAACAAAAGCAGAAACATCCTGAAGATCTATTTTTGTTGCTGAGAAGAAGTTAGGGCTGAGCTCATTTAGTCCGGAAAGAAGGCTCAGAGGACAGGTTCTCTAGAGCAAATCATCAACAAAACTTCTACTTGCAAATGGACAAAACCCTAACTTTCGTGCATTTTTGTCCCTCCAAATGGACAAAACCCTAACTTTCTCTCTTAATCAATTATTTGCATATTGTTTGCATGTTAATTACTAATGATTTATGCCTTAATTACCACTTGCAAATCATGTTGGATCATTCTAGCATCATCCCATTATCTTATCCTAGGGTTACATGGGAATTATTTCCCCGACAACGCATCAATGGTTTGTATTTGTTTAGATCACACTCGCACAACCTACAATGCATCACAATAGTAATACAGTATTTCAACATTAAGACAAAAAATCAAGCAAAAATAGAAAAGAACAAACTATAACATGCTAGGGTAGCTTCGCATTTTGTGAAGTGCAAAAAAACTTCTTCCTAACAGATGTGAAAAGCCTAACTACTTTTGGTTATATTATTTTTTAAAGCATGCAATTCAATGGGCCAATAAAAACGTTGTGGAACACAACTTTATGGATATGCTCACTTCTACTTTCTAGTAGGCTTTGTGATTCAAACTTCTAGCTCAATCTTTTATTTTTGTAGCATGCTTAAATATCTCTTTGATTCAAACTTTGTGATAGATAAACCTGCCAATGTGTCTCTGGTCATGGGATCAATTTTATTTCCGTTTTTTCCTTCATTTAGGAGTACTCTAGGTGCACATTCAAGCATATCCAATTTATTCTACAAAATCGAGAACATACTGTGAGATATAAAAAAAAGTCCTTGGTTGGCTCTTTCAACTTCAATTTTCTTAAATCTTTAGCCTCCCTTACTCAAGCATGCTTAAATCTATGCAATCTCCTTAGTATCATCTTATTATAATGATATAGCATACATATAAAATGAAAATTAATAATTTTTTGTTTTGTTTTTTTGATAAACAAAATATGATCATGATGTCCATGTTAGTGACACGGGGTAGGTGGTATAACGTGGGCGTGCTTACACTAATGCAGCCCTATGCGATCATGCGGAATGACTGTGAGTACACCTAAACTATATGTTGCGTGGAGAATTCAATTTCAATCCGAAAACAAAATTTAGCAAATAAAGTTTTATAAATTTAGTAAAGCAATATAAGGTGAGTAATGATCTTCCGGCAAACAAGTGAATCATGCTCGATTACCCACAAAATGCTTTCTACTACAAATTCCATGAATAAGTTTATACGATGAAGAAAATAATGAAACAATTACACTAATGAGCAAACATGCCCAAAACAATATGCGATGTTTTCCAATATTTAATATAGAAGTAAATGAACACAATACAATAATACTCACGTAACAATAGAGATATGGTGGCGATAGGAGGTGCGAATCCAAGCGATAGGAACGACGACAGTGGCTGCCTCTGGAGAAACGGCGGGCTGTTGGTGGACTGAGGTGGAAGGGATGTAGGAATGTGGAGGTGGAAGTGTTGAAATCGAAAACTCGGTCTCGGTAGGAGTTCACCCTTGGGGAAGGGGTGATCTCACACTTACTTCTCTCTCGCGAGCCGAACAACTAAAGGGAAAAGAATAGGGAACAGACCCAAGGGCTCGGCGTGGAGGTCCCACCACACACCCGGAAGATCTTAGAGCGCTTCCCCTCCCTTAGCCAAATGTCGAGCTAAGGCAACCTCAGAAAGCGCTAGGAGACTGGGAGACAAGTGAACATGCCTTCTGAGGTAGCCCATTGGGTCTATTTATAGAATTCTGAAAACGACCTGCAAATAGCCAACCTCCGCTGTTCTGAACAGCTATGTGCAGCCCAACTAAGTCTGCCAACAGCGTAACTCCGTTGTTTTGAACAGCTATTCGCACCCCAGCAAGGTCACCCAGGTAATTTGGCCTCCGGGCCCCATTGGGCAAGTTACAAGGATGTGGAGGTGAGCTTGCCACAACTCGCCAATCCGCTGAGGCGGACGCGACCTAGCTCACGCAGCTTGCCTTCCTTCTATAGGCGAGCGCGAGCCAGGACGCCGTAGTCCACCAACCCTTGTTTTGAGGCGGGCTGACGGCCAGGTCGCCTATGGGAGAGAGGGCTAGATGGACCGGCTCGCGCAGCTCGCCCGCCTAGCTTTGGCGAGAGCGAGTTGGTCGTTCTGAGTTCGCCCGCACGCTGTTCTGACGCGGGCGGGTTGCCCTGGTCCGCTCACCTGGCCTGGTGGACCCATTCGGCGAACACGGGGTTGTACAGGAAGGACATGAGGAGATGGGTTTGGAATTCAGGAAATGTTGAAGTTGTAGGTACAGGGATGAACAGAACTCTGGTTCAAAAGAGACGGAGGGGGTGACGAGGAAAATGGTGATGGTGGTTCCACGAGAAAACAAAGTGGGAGGTAATGGCTGCGCTGGGTTGCGAAGAGGGAGGGTTGTAGGATGTTAGGACTCCTGGAGGGTTGGAAGGGGGAGGGGGAAGACTTAAGTCAACAGGGGAAAAACAACAGGGATGCGCTCCTTGCGGATTTCTGCAGGAGGGAGACAGATTCTGGGCGATTTGGTTGCAGTTCCAGGCGAGGAAGATGAACAAGAAAAGTGAGGTTCAGGGATCATGCGATTCGGAAGAGGCGAGTTACATGAAAACCTATTATCGAGGCGTTGTGATTGAGGAATGTGCGAGAGGGTAAGGGATCGAGGGAAAGTAAGAAAACAGAACAGGAAAATCAGAAAATGCGGGAAATAAACCTAGGCGCCGCACCCCGAGATCTCGCGGCATCGCACTACGATAAGATTGTCAGTCCAAATTCTCTCACAACACAAGCAATCCTTAAAAATGAAGCATTTGTCCCTTATTTATAACAGGATGGGGTGGTTGGGAACCCAAGTGTGAATGGTTATGATAGGTCGTTATGTCAGATATCCTAAATCACTAAATACACACTCAAAAAATAAAATAAAATCAAATACGCATACATAATAAAACGACGATCCGGATGAGCTCGCGGTCTCGTATCGTCGATCCGAGCAGAGCCTCCCGCTTTCTAAGCCCTTTCTCTTAGCCAGGGGAAATCCTCCTTCCTAGGGAAGCTTGCGCTTTCCTACCAATCGACGCGAATACATGAATGTGGTCCCAGCCGATTGGTGACCCATAGTCTGGTGCCGATCTCTATCAAGTCCCCCATATTGAAAAACATTATCTCTGATGAATGGAGATGATCATACTGACGTCGGAGATCAGGGACAAGTCTGTAAAGCTCCACCGTGGACATCCAAGTATCATCAAAAATAGGGTATCCACTCCAGTGCACCAAGTAACAGCAAGAGAGACCGTCTGTAGTGGTAATGCACTCGTGCGCTATAATATCAGTAATGCGCTCAGCCATCAACTCTCGTGGTTGTGGATCAAGAAGAAACGATGGAATCATAGGTGGTGTGGGCAAGTTTATAAGGTGGCCAGGGGAAGGGTCAGGTTGTAGCATAAAGGTGTAGGAAGTGGATCAAGGTTGGATCCCTAATAAGAGACTCAAAATAAATGTTAAATCTTCAATATTAAACAAATGATGAATACCCATATCTGCTGGGAGGTTGACCTCATAGAGATTTGTTCTTATTTTCCTTATAATCTTATAAGGACCCATTCGTTTCAGATGTAGCTTCTTGGAGACTCCTTTTGGGAGCCTCTGCAAGTGAATTCGGATCATGACTTGCTCGCCTACACAAAAATATTGCTCACGCTTGTGTCCATCTGTCTGTGCTTTATATAATTCATTACTGCTAGCAATTTTCTTCCAGATTAATTCATGCATTTCATGCATGTGACGAATGAAAGACTCGGCAGACTCACTAGGACGTGATTCTAAGGGAACATGAGCAAGGTCAATAGGCTTCCCAGGATCATAACCCGAAAATATATGGAATGGACTCATGCCACTACACATTTTGATGGAACTATTGTATGCAAATTCAACTACGGTTGACACAGAATCCCAAACCGACAGGTAATCACCAACAAGGCACTGCACAAAATTCCCTAAGCTCTAACTAACGAACTCAGTTTGACCGTCAGTCTGTAGATGATAAGCGATATAAAACTTCGAAGTCATACCCATCTTATGCCATAACGTTCTCTATAAATAACTCAAAATCGAATGTCACGATATGAAATTATGGATTTGGGTAATCCGTGTAACCGAAAAATGACTCTCATGAAAAGGGCCACCACATGGGCCATATCAGCAGTCTTGCGACAGACAATAAAGTGAACTATCTTCGAAAACCGGTCTAACACTACAAAAATAGAATCATGCTTCCTCAGAGTGCAAGGAAGGCCCAATGCAAAATCCATGTTGATATCGACCCAAGGTTGGTGTGGGACCGAAAAAAGGAGTATAGAGCCCAGTATTTTGTTTCGAACCCTTTGTTGTCTGATATGTGACGTAGTGTCGCACAACACGCGCCACATCCCTCTTCATGGAGGGCCAATGGAAGCTATCCTCAACTAAAGCAATAGTCTTATTTTTTCCAAAGTTGCCAGCGGCGCCACTATCGTGTATTTCCCAAATCAAGAAGTCCCGAAAGGATGTCCTGGGGATGCAGAGACGAGACCCACGATATAAATTTCCTTATATAATTTCAAACCACTTAGTGGGCTCAGGATGGTCTCTCAAAAACTCCAAATAGATATCACCAAAATCAAGACAGTAAGGGTAATCACTAGACAAACAATCAAAACTAGTTGCGCTAGCACTCAGTGTGCGGAGTAGGGCTATACATAGACTGAGAGTGTCGACAGGCTTGTTCTCGACACTCGTGCAGTGTTTGAGAACATAAAGAAAGTCCTGCAGATATTCGACCCACATGTCATGCTGATGCCCCAACTTCTGCTGTGAATCGAGATAGCGTAGAGCCTGGTGATCTGAGTATAGGACATAATCCCATGGGAGAAGATAGTTCCTCCAATAACAAAGTGACCGCACCACTGCGTAAAACTACCTATCATAATTTCAGTACTTCTGCCAGGCCTTATTCAGCTTCTCACTAAAATAAGAAACTGAATGGGCCTCCTGGCTCAATACGCCACCAATTCTAACGCCAGATGCGTCGCAGGCTACCTCAAATACATTAGAGAAATCAGACAATCTCAGAATAAGCATGGCTGCCAGTTTTTCCTTGATCTCAATAAAAGCTAGAGGGGTGTCATCATTCTACTGGAAATCTCCCTTTCGAAGGCAGCTCATGAAGGGGGTCATAATGGTGCTAAAACCCTGGACAAATCTCATGTAAAAGGTGGCTAGTGCGTGGAAGCTACGGGCCTCAGTGATAGTTGAAGGAATATGGCACCCACGATGGACCGGACCTTGTCTGAGTCAATAGACAAGCCGAACGATGATATGATAAACCCATGCAAGTGCACGAAATCAGTAATGAAGTAGCACTTCTTCAAGTTCACATATTGTTAAAACCGGAAACCGGCTTCTTGTGTAGTTCGAACACTTGGGGAAGGGGTGACCGCACACTTACTTTGCCTAGCAAGCCTGGTTGACCAAAGACTTAAAACTTGAAACTGACCCAATGCTCCAGCACGGAGGTCCCACCACACACCCGAAAGATCTTAGAGCGCTTCCCCTCCTTAGCCTGCGCTGAGCTAAATGCACCTCAGAAAGCGCTATAAGACAAGAGAGTAAGAGAACTGGAAAGCTTGCCTTCTGAGGTACCCCTTGGACCTATTTATAGTTTTTAAAACCTGGCCTGCAAATAGCGTGATTCCGCTGTTCTGAATGATTATATGTAGCCAAAAGTGGTCTGCCAATAGCCAAACTCCGCTGTTCTAAAAGACTATTTGCAGCCCTAAAAGGGCATCCAGGTAATTTTACCCCTGGACCCCACTGGGCGAGTGGCCCATGAAGGTGCCACTCGCCTAAAGGGGCGAGTGCGGGGTAAGCCAGGCACTCTCCTCCGCGGCACCCCATTATAGGTGAATGCTGTTCTGGAAGGGTCTCGCATCACTCAATGTCAATGGCAGAAGGCGTAGACAGGTCCAGCTTCACTCAATGCCTAAGAGCAGAAGGCGCCGACAGGACAAGATTCACTCAACGCCAAGGAACTGGCTCGCGCGGCTTGCTCGGCGAACACTGGAAGGGTCTCGCTCGCCTTATTGAGTCCTCTCGCTCCTGGAGATCCGGCAAAGCACTGATCCTGGAGGGGGGACCCACTCATCGAATACGGAGTTGTACACATATAACTTTTCCTTTCAGAGAGTATCAAATACGAGACTCAAATAGATCAGATGGTCATCAGAAGAGTGGCTATATATCAAAATATCGTCAAAGTAGATTGAAAAGAATTTGCCCATGAAAGGCCAGAAGATCTGAGTCATGACCCACATAAAGGTGTCGGGGACGTTGAACATCCCAAATGGCATGACTAACCACACATAGAGACAGTCATTGGTCTTAAAATTCATCTTCCACTCATCCCCCTCGCGAACTCTAATCTGGTGGTACCCACTGTGAAGATCGATTTTTGAAAATAACAGGGCACCAGCCACCGTATCAACTAATTCGTCTAATCGGAGGATGAGAAAACGATACTTAATAGTAATCTTAATAATGACCCTACTATTGATACACATTCGCCAACTCTGGTCTTTCTTAGGAGTGAAAAAGGCAGGGACTGTGCAAGGGCTCAAACTCTCTCGTATGAATTGCTTTCTCATCAACTCGTCAACCTGTCTTTTAAGCTCAGCATGCTCATAAGGATTCATCTGATAAGGAGGTAAGTTCGGGAGTGAAGCTCAAAATGTCAAATCTATGGCATGTTGATTGTCTCAGAACGGAGGTAACACATCAGGGATCTCATCTGGGATAAGATCACCATATTCATCCAGAAGTTGCGGACCTTAGGTAGTGGCTCAGGAAACTTTGTAAGGCTCTCAGAAGCCATGGTGGCTTCTATTACGTAAAAGATACCAATGTTGACACTCTCTCTCTTAAACTCATTGCCACAATGGATGTGCATGTTGAATCTTATGTAACACATCAGGGATTTAATCTTGCGACCAACATGATTCGTCAAGCTTTTGATCCCGCTTGGCGTTCTTCAAAGGTAACTTGGGAGGTCTCATCTCCGTCTCGGCTCTTCGCGTGGAGGAAGTTTTCTATCCTCCTGCGGACCCTTGTTGTTGTAGGAAAAGAAGTTGGCAGATGATTCGAGACTCCGCAAGGAACTGGCCCAACTTAGCAAGTGTTCGGCGGAGACAGCGATCCGCCTCTTGAAAGAGAACGACGCCCTAAAGCAAGAGTATGCGAACGTTGACTATGAAACCCTCTTCGCGGGCCACAAGGATGCGGTGCTTTCGAGTTCAGGGGAGGACTCTGTCGAGGACTAATCGCGGACCAAGCACACACTTCGACTTGGGGATCACCCGTCATACCCTTCTTCTAGTTTCTCTAACAGATGTTAGAAAATATTAAATATTTTGCGAATTATATAGAAAAGCTTACTTGATTTTTGTTGTTTCGGAAGTTTTTGTAGTATTTGTGAATTACTAGCTTGAAGATGCTCAATCAGTGGGAAAGCTGGATTTCCGAGATAGGATGACCTTCGTGCGATTGTATCAACCTACGATCACGCAATTCCGCAATCAATTCCTATGTCTGCCCATCGTAACTGAGACAAAAGAGTAATGAGAGCCCTAAATGTAGAATAGTACGGATAGTCTGTGGGCCCACCACGGGGGAAACCGTACATTATATTTATCAATAGCTTAGAGATGTGTGACCTCTGATTTTTGTGTACGCGTAAGTCATTGCAGTATATTAATGGTGGCAGTGAATATCAACTTGTCGCGGTTATTCACAGTGCAACCGCCCATTATTCGTATAAAACCCTGATTGCTCTTAAGTTAGAGAACTTCAGCTTGGTGTAGTTATTCGTGATGCAACCGCTCATAGTATGAAATCCAGATAATATGATTTTGACATCCCATCTTACCAGCACCAACTTCGGACACCCGGAAGTCAGAGGTTTCACTTAGATCAACCTATTAAAAGAAAAGGGAATGGATTGTAATACCTGTGAAGCTTTTTCCTGTAGGGATCATTTGGTGTAACATCGCTCCCCATCCGCCCGGATTTGATCGTGGGCTCTAGTGGGACGGATCACACCCGCTCGGATTTGACCGTAGGCTCAGGTGGATAACGCTCTTCACCCGCTCAGATTTTGATCGTAAAGCTAAGGTGGGATGACGTTCTTTATCTAGATGATTTGATCGTGGTGGCGATGGACAAAAGATGTTCTTTACCCGCCCGGATTTGATCGTGGGCTAAGGTGGAAAAACGATCCTCACCAGGCCGGATTTGATCGTGGGCTCAGGTGGGATAACGTTCCCCGTTTGGCTCTTTAGGACAATTCACAAAATTGGTGAGTTCATGACATGCCGGTATACCAATTTGCGAGTATCTGAGCTCACTAGTGAGGTCTCGACCTTCTCTATTTAAAATTACTTTCTTGATATCAATTGGCGCTGACTGAAATAGGCAGATGTTGTGAATCACTTCTCAATATTAACTCGGATATTTCCGCTTTGGAAAATTGCTGAATAGATTAAATCCTGATCATTGTGGAGTCGAACTCCATTACTGAGGATAATACTCTTCAACTATCTCTCTGAAGAAGGATCAGACTCTCGAGCTACATTTTCCAGCATTCCACCTTCCTTTAATGCCCTCTCTATCACTTCCTGAAGAGTTCAACAGCTCCACGTATTGTGACCTTTCTTCTGGTGATATTGCAGAAGAGCTTCTTTTTCCCGCTCCTGGACTTTGGCCCCAAAGAATGGGATCTATTAAGTCCTGAATTCTTTTGGTTAACCCGGGGGACATCTCCAAAGGGAGGGCCAAGATTGGTATGTTCTTCCGAATGGTGGTCGTGCGCAAGAGATTCAGGAATGTAAGGTTGAATGGGGCGTGATTCCATAGGCACAAATAACATACGATGCAAAGGAGGTCGTGCATGTAAGTTCCGAAGAGGGGTATGAGATCTTAAACGCTTCGCATGTGAGGTATTCCGTGAAAGAGATGGATGTTGACGATGAAAATTCCTTTCCAACCTGAGAAGCCTTTCTTGCAGTCCATCCACTAAGGCGTTAGAATTTTTCATGCCTCTGGTCATGGAGTTAACTTGCTTAGAGAGGTCAACAACGACATCAAACAAAAGATTGAAATCGCTCCTTTTGATGGGCACCTCTGGATCGTCAGAAGAGTTTTTGGAAGACTTTGACGTCATTTCCATTGAGACAACAATTGCCGAAAGAGGAAAACTGTGATAACTTTAAAATAAAGTGGATTCCAGATAATCTGAGAGCGCGAAATGAACTCGAACGGGGTTAACCGGTTCGCCAGCGAACGGAGGGCTCCGAGCTCTTTCCGATAGACTTTTCCGGGCTGAAAACAGACAAACGGATCAAAAGTTATAAACGTTTTAAGATTGGGTGTATTTTAGGGCAAAACCCGCAACCCCTACTTGCACTAGGTTCAAACACTTCTTATAGTTGGCGGACACTTCCAGTGGGCGGACCACTCATAAGAATACTCGCGCGAATAGGAATGCTTTTGGGCCCAGGCAAAAACTACCACTGTCCTCCGACTGTAGGGCGATTTCACCAACCGCTTGATTCCACGCTCAACGAGTCCAAAGTCAGTCCTCTCCCAGTTTCCCATCACTTCTGTCGTCAAGTTTCTGTTTTTTGTCCTACCACCGCCGTAGGAATCCTTTCCAGTTACAGTCCGACCACGAATCTCCCCTGGCTGCCGAAAACCAGCCCTCTAACATTCCTGTCCACAACTGCGACCTTACCAAGCTGAAACCCCTCCAACAGAGCCTACAATAGCTGTCGTGATCCAGAAGAAGTGTCCTCTGCCCTAATAGCCCCTCAACACAGCTAGGATTCGACCATTGCTCACAATGTTGGTATGACTCTCCCTCATTTTGTAATTTGGTTACTCTTAGTCCACTATTCATGAAAGCATGATAATGTTTAATATTTTCAGAGTTTGCTTGCCCAACATTAGCCTACGTCCTCTTTGTCGTTAATTTATTAACTCTATTGTCACTCCCCCTCATTGTAATGTTTATGGATAAATTAATTATATTGTTGAAAGCGGTCAAGTGTTAGTCCTCTTATGCGTGTTTACTAACCCTATGTTAAATTAACATGTGTTATTACTCAAGATGTCTAGGATACGCCACAAAATTTTAAAAGGAACACAAAATTATCTTTAAAAATCAATTTCAGATTTTGGAATACATCAAAACTGAAATTTGAGCTCCTACAATATTAAGTAGATCTAACTAGCATATATTAGTGTTGCATTCTGTTTATATTAATTAGAACCCTATATATATTAATTACTAGCATTCATATATATGTTTAATATGTTTCCCTTATGAAATAGTCTTGCCTGTTTAGGTAGATTTAATGATCATGATGTGAAGCAAGGTAGACTGTGAAAATGAACTCAAAGTAGATGCAACTTTAGGTGCGGTGTCGGGGGAAAAATCTTATATAGACCTATTATGTTGTATGTGTGAGACCGCAAACTTGTTATTAAATTAAAATACTTAAAACAATCAAAAATTTATTAATTAGATTCTCACTAATGATGAATGCAATTCAAAGATAAAGTACCAAATGAATTTTTGATTGACTTCTTTTGTGAGTTTTCATTCAATATTTTTATGCATTTGGTTTAGAGGTTTTGAATGCCTTTATGAAGTTGATTTTGTAAGGGATTTGTGGTTTGGGCCTTATGTATGTGTGTTCGATTTAATGCCTTAATATCATTATATAAACTGAATGTTTACTGTATAATTTTTTTAGGCTTTCTAAGATGGATAGATTTTATAAGTTTGAACACGAGACCTCCTAGTATGACCAACATGTCATGCACAATGGCACAATAAATTCTCATTCCTTCGAGCATCATGGACGTAGGGTTGTTCTTTCCCAAAAGAACCGTCTTACTCCAAAGGCATGGTATTGTTAACTCCACATTACTCCTTACCGCACTCTTACCTGGACTCTCACTCCATGAAATAAGATGTGATCCTAATGTGCTACTCACCCCATACCACCTGGAGTCAATACCACCTTTAACAATTACTGATGTGTCACCATGTATTTATCTATTTGCCCACACTATACCTGATGACCATATATCTCAAAAACCTCATTATATCAAATATTGGAGATCACACTTTTATTTCACCACATTATCAGTCCATTATAGGCGAATGCGTTGAGTTTCATCAAATATTAAATTTTTTATGAAATGTTTTTGGAAAACTCGTTGGAAACAATTTGAAACCAAACTCGAGTTTAATAACACATTTTATTTCCAGACGAATGAGCATTTTAAGATTGTTGATCAGAATTTGAGAGAGTTTCATACGTGTTTGATCGGGGCGTACCGAAACCATGGGATCTCATACTTCCGCATGTTGAATTTGCATTTAATAATTATAAAAATCGAGTTAGTACTAAATTTTCATTTGACGTTGTTTATGGCCTTCATATATCACATCTACTTAACTATCATTCCGTCGCATTCTGATGCATATTTATGCAGTTGGCCGAAATAGGTCGTTTTCATTAAACACGTATGACCCACATACGAACTCAACGATGTTCATCTTGTTCCATTCCGATGAGAATCATAGAAGTCGATCAAAAATGGATCGCGTAGAGCTCCGCGATGACTCAAATATGTGATTTTGAATAAATGATCTCAGAATTGATCTTAGTTGGTTTTGTTAGACTCGTAGAGTCTATACGAGTCCAACAGAATCATTCGCGGTCAATTACAAGGTTTCATGGAACAATTTACAAGGTTTCAAGAGGGAAAGATGAAGGGCATCCTATTCTTAAGCTTTATAATATGGATATATATATATACATTATTTCCTAACCTAAATACACCATTCATCTTCTCCATTTAGCCGATCCTTCCCAACCAGCTACCTCCCTCCTTCCATATTGAGGCCCCTCCTCCATAGCCGACCTCCCAACCTCTAAGATCCAACCACATCCCCTCTTCCTAACTCTAGCCGACACCTTTTACAACAAACCTAGAGGGGTACCTCCAAGCTCTGACCTACAACACCATGGCGGATCACCTCAAGGTCGATCCTCATGGCCGAAAACCCGACTCTCCTTGGATCGACGACCTCCTTATTCAAGCTCCGACGTCCTCTCCACCTCTCTCAAGGTCGATCAAAACCCAAGCATATCTCACTCTCCAAGCCCTCTTCACCATACCCGAGCTCCTTCGCCACCACAAAACAGAGCAACCCCTCTTCTCCAAACCAAAATTTCCACAACCTCATCCAAAACCTACAGTAACCATCTATTCTCCCTCCAAATAAATCGGGCGACCACTCAAACAAGCATCAACAACGCTTTTTCTCTCTCCGTCGTGACATGTATACAAAGTGCAACAACATTGCATCTTCGAGATTCGACCACCATACTTCGAGATCCGACCACTATACTTCCGACCACTCTGACATCAAGAGATCGAACAATGTCTTCACAAAATTCAGCCAACTTCGTCATCCAACAAAGTTCAATCAAATATGGCACTTTTGACGAGATCCAGCTATGGATAGGAGCTACGCACAAATGCCCGTCTCCGCGGAGATCAAGTAGTATGTATGGACTTCAATGAGTTCCTTTCATCCACCCTTTGTGGTGGAGACCAGCCCCAACCAGGTCGACGCAAAAGTGCCCGACGCCGCACCCGACCAGACCCCTATCAGCCCTGAATTTACATGTTTTATTTGTGTTTTGTGTTGTAATTTGTGTGAAAAAACAAATATATATATAATTACATAAATATATATATGTGTGTGTGTGTGTGTTGTTGAGAGAGTGTGAGTTTATATATATATAAGAATATAAATATATATATATATATATATATGTTACAGAGCGGCCCAGCTCTTTCCCAAGCCAGTCCAGAGTAAAAAAAAAAGAGTTCTGTTAAAATCCTAAACCTAAGGAGCCGGTCCATCTCTTCCTCCCGATCCAAGCCGCAGGAAAACTCCACGGGGCCGACAATGGCAAGCCTAGGGTTCAGCTCCCACCCTCCTTTTTGATTTCGTCACTGCATGCCACCGCTTCCTCCGGAGCTCCAACCGCCGGCCACGTCCGCGTCTCCACGCGTTATCCTCCCACGAACAACCGCATCTAAGCGCCAACTGCAAGAACGAACCCCTCCTCGGTGGTTTCGGCGTCCACGATCCATCCTCCAGCGTCTTCGACGACCTCTTCCGCCCCACGTCCGCTAGCCGTTGATGCCCTATAAAAGGAGAAGAATAGGAAATTTGTGAGGGATGATTGATGAAAAAATTGAAGAAGAACATTTGAGAGTTGCGGGTATTTGATCCCAATTTAAGTGTTGTTGTTTGAGTTTAGAGAAAGTTGTTGAATGCTGTGAGATTTTTTTGATTTCCTGTTAGATTTAGGCACGTGGACGAGTGTAATGAGAATGCCTACAGTGATTTGATTCTCGTTTGTGAACCCGGTGTTGACTTTCTTGTAGTTGTTAATGGATTTGAAATGGTTGTTTGGTTCCTTTGATTCATGTTTTTGAGAGTTCAGGTGGGAGGTGTACGGTGAAATCTGATGTTGTCGTTGTGAGTTTAGAAATAGGAGAAGATCTGAGGTTGGCGTTTCGATTCCTGTTAGTGTGAAATGTTATTTGATGAAGATTATGAGTGTCGTGAGTTTTGAATCACTTTTAAGGTTTGTGATGAGTGATAAAGATGATGAACAGTGGTTCTTCTTTGTGAGGTTTTATTTATGAACAGTTAAGAGTTAAATGTTGCTTTACAGTTTTGGATGATGATGAATAGTGAATTTCATCTATTACCGTGAGGTTGTTTGTTTGCTTTGAGATTTCATGGAGCCACCTTGTGAGGGCGAGTGAACTTTAGTTCGTGTGTTAGAGAATTCGTGGAGCCACTTGTGTGAGAGCGGATGAATTTTAGAGTGTAAGATTTGTGGCTTCTTTAGAGTGAGAGCTTCCGTAGAACCACTTTCGTCTGAGAGTGGGTGAACTCTCCTTGGTACCCGTATGCGATAACGACCGACCTTGGAGCAGAAGGTCGAAGGTGACGAGGAGTTCCTCGCATGATCACCGTCGACTTCGGATACGGAAAGACGCCTCTTTCCGTGGGTAATTTGTTTATATCTTCTCCCTTTGTGAGTGTCTAAATTTTCTCATTAGGATAAATAGATTATTGTTGGGTTCTCGCCCGAATTTTGTCAGCGAACGCTACGTCGAAAACTCCAACGAAAACATATTTGGAGTTCTCGATTTCCGTTTGCCACGACAAGGAGAACGGAACGAAAGTTGCGAACCTCCTTTCCCGGATTTAAAATTGAACCATTTTATTAAGAAAAATCATTTTAAAACAAAATAGCGATTTTGTGCTTTACAAAAAATTTAGTTACTTCATTTCTTAAAGTTCGTGCAAATTTCGCTCAAATTTTGTTGCGCAAATTTCATCGAATATTGCATGCATTAGGGTTTCCTAGAAAAAGCCGACAGGCGCGCAAACCCTACGCGCCATTCTGCATCACTTTGGACCTTATATTTAGGTTTTTATTCATTTAGAACTTTTCATCGTCGACGGCGAGCAACTTTATTTCCACAATGCCCTCTTAACGTTGTAAAGAGTCTATGAACCCATCTTCGGTGATAGCTGAGTCATTCTTGCCAGTAAAGGTAAATTGCGCCGTCAAAAATATCAACGAATCGAGCGGTGAAAAATAATATTAAATCGTGTGGTCGAAGATAACAACAAATCACACGGTGAAAAAAATGTTAAACCACACGGTCAAAAATCATGATGAATTGCACGATCAAAAATTATATGTATCGCGCGATCGAAAATAACGACAAATCGTGCTGTGGAAAATAATGTTGAATTATGCTGTGGAAAATAATGTTGAATCGCGTGGTCAAAAATAATGACAAATCACGAGGTAGAAAATAATGTTAAATCGCGTGGTCAAAAATAACGATGAATCAGGTGGTGGGAAATAATGCAGAATCATTCGGTCAAAAATAACGATGAATCACAAGATAGAAAACAAATTTGAATCGCGTAGTCGAAAATATCGATAAATCGGGTGGTGGAAAATAATGTTGAATCATAAGGTCGAAAATAACGGCGAATCGCCCGGTGAAATCAACAATGGATCGTGCGATGGAAATCAACAATGGATCATGTAATAAAAATCAATGAATAATTGCATGATGGAAATCAACGGAGAATCGTGTGATGGAAATTAACAGAGAATCGTGTGATGGAAATTAACAGAGAATCATATGGTATCAATGAAGAATCGTGGAATGGAAATCAATGGAGAATTGTGCGGTTGAAATCAACCTAGATTCTTGCGATGAAAATCAACGGAGAATCGTGCGATGGGAATCAACAGTGTGATATAAATAGCTGGAGAATCGTGCGATGGAAATCAACAGAGAATCGTGCAATTGAAATCAACAAAAAATCGTGCAACGAAAAATCAACGGAGAATCGTGCGATTGAAAATTAACAATGAAGCTTGTGGTGGAAACCTATTCAAAGTCTGTTGTTTACATAAGTCGGACTTAGGGTAGAATTGTGAAACCAAGCACCAGTAGCATCACCGATTCCACATATAATAATATATAATCAACAACATTATGTCTTCCAAGAACATTGCCAATTCCGCCAACAAATAGTGCATATGAGGCGGATAATCCCAAATCCTTGTTTTGTTTTGGAAGCTTGTTAGAATACCTCAATAAATGTATTTTATCATCATTAAATTGAATTTTAAGTGACAATGATGAGTCAGATATTACGTAAGCCAGTAAAGAATTATCTTTTGGATATTAACCCTTGAAGTTCTTAAGCAAGCCCGATGACCAATCAAATATAATGAATTAGATTTAGAATAATTAGTAGCTTTAGGCGATTCTGATGAAACCAGGACCGAGTACAAAATAATGATTGCAATCTCAAGGTAATGAATCTATAAACTGACTTCGACGAAAATAGAATAGAGTGCAATTAATGTGATTACCATTTGAGGTTTGATTGAGCAACTCGAGAGGATCTAATTTATATAAATGGTTGTAACTCTAACGGTTCAGTCTCTTCTTAAATCACCAAATCCAATTTGTTAGTTTAGTTCAATACTTTTATGAAATCAAATTTGGATTGAAATAGTCTGTGTCTTACCATAAATCCATTTGTACATATGTAACAAGAAAACATGGTTACAAATTGGTAGATGTAAAGATGATTAGTTCTCTTGAGTAGGTAAAGTAGCGGGTTGATCGCCTCCCTAATTGGTAATGAATTATAATGTACTCTGCCTATATGAAGTGATAATGCATGTGAATGTATGTTTGCTGGACAACACACTCCGGATGATTAGAACATGGGAATCATAGATAATATCATGGTCAAACTACGGTGTGTGCCCTATCATAATTGTTATTTGTTTACATGTTAACCACCTAGAGTTTTAGAAGAGTTATACCTTGGTTATTTTGAGTATACTGCTAGTTGGGCGTAGAATGAGTACGAGATCAGACAGTGGTATTTAAGATCTAGGGATAATTGTGCTTAAATATCATAGAAATGACATGGAAGTGTTACTGCCACTGTTTGTCCACGATGGTGGTGCCCGCGGGACTAGCTACCACACAAATAAGAGACACCGTGCATGATGAATTTATGTAAACATTGTGTGTGTGTGTGTGCTTGGATGCGATGTGTATTTGAATAGTATGACTCAGATAAGTCGTATTGATTATGAGTTGTGACACTCCTTTGATGAAGATATGCTTACTTAGCATTTGCATCAGTTTCGATAATATATGTATAGTTTTGTAATCCTTGACAGTGTAATTTAGATTGAGCAGTAGTTTAAATTGTGCAAGACCCCAATCATATAAATTTGTATGGACCTTTGTATATGATTGGTTATGTATAACCCGTAATTCGTCGAGATCAGAAATGTCAAAAGAGATACCTATTCGTAGACCTCACCAGGCCAACAGAGGCGAGCATGGGCGAGCAGAAGCGAGCTTGGGCAATCAGGGGAGAGCAGCGGCGAGCAGGGGAGAGCAGTGGCCACCAGGGCCGAGCTTGGGCTAGCAAAGGCGAGCTTGGGCGAGCAGATGCGTGCAGTGCCTTGGGCAAGCAGAGGAGAGATTGGGCGGGCAGAGGCGAGCTTGCGCAAGCAGAGGCGAGCTTGCGCAAGCAGAGGCGTGCATGGGAGAGCAAGGGAAAGATTGGGTGAGCAGCGGAGAAATTGGGCGTGCAAGCAGCGAGCATGGGCGAGCAGGGAAGTACATGGGAGAGCAGGGGCGAGCAAAGGTGAGCAGGGGCGAGCTTGGGAGAGCAGCGGCGAGCTTGGGCGAGTAACCCAGATCCAATTGAAAATAGTAGACCCTCCTAGTTTCATATGGCCATCATTCACCTAAACATTGATCTAATTAACATCAATCACCAGATCCAATTGAAAAAGTTGGAGAGAAATCTAACAAATGTTGATGCCCTTTTAGTAAAAGATATAACTTGCAAAATCATTCACATTGTTGATGCACAGTCACTAACTTGCAAAATCATTCACATTGTTTAACAAATTTGAGCAAACTTGAAATTCACATACAAATCATTGACAAAAAATTCACAGAAAAAATTACCATTGCAATAATAAATTAAGCCTTGCAAAATTATTCACAGAATAAAATATCTCATCTAGTCACAGGAAAAGGTGAGGGCGGAACCAGCAACGACAAAATCATTCACAGGAAAAGGCACATGATAGTCGGCAAAAACAAACACATCAGTGGTATACACAGAGCGATCGATTGAATCATTCACCAGTCTATGTCGCTGAAGGAGAGAGAGGAGAAGTGGAATGTAGCCTTGCGTCGATCACAGAGCAGCTTCTCGGCTATGATAGCTAGCAGAAGCCCTTCGGATGCAAGATAGACGGGAATGCCCACCGTAGAAGACGTGAACGCCCGCGTTTCGCTGGAGCAGCGGAAGGAAATCAGGGAAGAACCAGAGTAGCGTTGTGCTAGGTTATCGCGATCGTGGATACATCGTGTAACAGGGCTGCTGCTGCTTTGCAGCAAAAAATGCGACAGCTGCGGCCACCGAGACCTTAAAATTGACATTTGGCACGACATTTTGCACAGTAGAAGCATGCAACTAATAGGAAATAAGGTTTTCTATCAATTCACAATTGAACAAAGGAATACATATACATGAATAACGGAGGGTGATCCTAACACCCGAGATGACTATAAGCTAACACTACTACTTATAATATACAACATATCTAACACCCCCCCCACTCACGGGGGATCATATATTGAGAGTTTGGACAGTAGATAGGCATGTTGGATCTTCGTCTGCGACTTTGTCATCAAATCTTCAATCTGCTGCTCAGAGGGAATAAAGGAAGGGGCAAGAGTACCCCGATCATAGTGCTCACGCAGGAAGAAAGCATCGACCCCAGAGTAATCTTAATGACACCAGTATTATCGCACTAGAGGGAAGTGAGATCTGTATAAGAGATCACGAGAGGTCGTCTCCCAGAGATAGCGCAGGAGCCGCAACAGATAACCATAATGCACAGAGGTGGACGCACAAAAAAACTGGCTCAGCACATGAACAACATGAGCAATGTCGGGCCGAGTAATGGTGAGATAGACAAGACTCCCCACGAGGTGGCGGTATCGAGTAGGATCAGAGAGTGGAATCCTATCATCCAGACGTAGCTGAAGGTGGAGCTCCATAGGGGTGTCCACTGTGCGTGAGTCAGAGAGAGCAGCCCGAGCAAGGAGATCTGATGTGTAGCGCTGCTGAGAGAGCAGAAACCCGTAATCTGTAGAGCTAACCTCAAGACCCAAGAAATAGCTCAACTGTCCAAGGTCAGTCATCTGAAACTGCTGCTGAAAGTGATGTTTGACAAATATCACATGAGAAGGATCATCACCAATAATAATCATATCATCCACGTATAGTTACAAAAGGGTCCGACCACAGGAGGAGTGCACGAACAAAGCTGGATCATGTGGACATGGATGGAATCTGGAGGCTGTAATAGCTGAACTGAAACATGCAAACCACGCGCGGGGCGCCTGCTTGAGCACATAAGGCATAAAGAGCCTGTCTCAAGCGGTAGACAAGGCCTGGAAGAGAGGATAGACCCGGAGGAGGAAGCATGTATACCTCCTGCTGAAGGTCACCGTGAAGAAAGACCTTCACGTCGAGCTGTGATAGGGACCAGTGAAGAACAACGGCAACAATAATAAGAGTCCGGATTGTAGTCATGTGAGCAACTAGAGCAAAAGTCTTGTCATAGTCTCTCCCCTGCTCCTACTGAAAATCACGAGCAACTAGCCGAGCCTTGTACCTCTCCATAGAACCATCATAGGGAGTCTTGACCTTAAACACTCACTTGCAAGTAATAAGAACAACACTATGTGGAAGAGGAACAGGCTCCCATGTATGAGTGTGCTCAAGCGCCTCTAACTCAGCAGACATAACAAACTTCCATTCAGGTATCTAGGCAGCCTCACGATAGGAAGTCGGCTCTGGAGTACTACAGGCGGTAGCAGGAAGGGCAGGTAGGTCCAGCGGTAGGGTATCAAGGATAAGTCGGTCGGGAGGACGAATCTCATGAGGTGGGTTGCGGCACACAGGTGGATCATCCACATGGCACTCGCTGGAGGAGGTAGGCACTGAGTCTGGGGGCATTGGAGGCGAGGAGATAGGAGGAGTATGACGAGTATAGTGATAAGGAAGAGGAGAGACACGGTCCCAAGTGGACAGCTCATCAGAGGGAGAGGTGTGAGACGGAGGAGATGAGTGAGGAGGTGACGGAGCAGATTGCGGAAAGAAAAGAGGAGACGAAGTAGGCTGCGGCGAGAGAGAAGGAGGTGACGGAGTAGACTGTGGCAAGAGAAAAGGAGGGGGCCATATCAGAGGGGAGGATACATGAGGCAGAGAGATGGGAAGAATGAGAAAATGCACCAGAGGGAGTAACAGATGAGTGTGAGGTGGAGGAAACAAGGGGCACGAAGAAAGGGTGAGACTCATCAAAAGTGACATCACGTGAGGTGCGAAGTCGACGTGCAACAGGGTCATAGCATCGATAGATTTTGTGCTCAGCAGTGTACCCAAGAAAAGCACAAGGAACAAACTGAGCAGAGAGCTTAGTACGCTCACGTGGAGAGAGAAGAACATAACATCGACAACCAAAAACACGAAGATGAGTGTAACGTGGGGGTCGAGAGTACATACACTCATTGAAACACTGGCCCTGAAAAAAAGTGGAGGGCTGCAGATTAATAAGATAGTCATCAGTGGAAACAACATCAGCCCAGAAGTGAGGAGGATGTGAGAGGAGATAAGAAAGGTGCGAGTTATCTCAATAATATGACGATGTTTCCTTTCAGCGGTGTCATTCTGAGTATGGGCACCGGGACATGCAAGCTGAGGGAGAGTGTCATGAGTAGTTAGCATATCTCGAAAAGCATAAGAGAGATACTCCCCCCTGAATAAGAACGGAAAATGCGTATGAAAGCAAAAAATTGTGTGCGTACTATAACAGAAAAAGTAACAAAAATCTGAAAAAATTCAGACCAAGAATGCATAAAATAGACCCAAGAATAACGAGAGTAGTCATCAGCGAAAAGAACATAGTACCAGTGTCCATCCTTGGATACAAAAGGTGCGGGTCCCCAGACATCAGAATGAACTAAATCAAAACGACACTGAGACCTGGACTCACTAGACGGATAAGGGAGTTGTACCTGTTTACCGAGCTTAACCCCTGAACATGAGTGAGACCAATCAATAAAAATACGACCAAGGAAACTATAACTAATGAGAGAAGCTAGAAGTGAACCAATGGGATGATCAAAACGATGGTGCCACTGAGAGAAACCCACCAAAGGAAGACAAAGGGAGGAAGCTGCAGGTGACCATGAAGTGGATGGAAGGTGAAGACGATCAAGGACGTACACCCCGCAACGACAACGGTCAGCCCCAAAGAGTGCCCCAGACAGACGATCCTGCACCCGACATGTAAACTCATCAAAGGTAACAAGACAACCGTGGGATGTGAGCTGGCTAACGGATATGAGGTTCATGGATAACTCAGGTATGTATGCAACATCGGGAAAATGAAAGTGACTAGTCTGAAGGAGGCCACGGCTCGTGAGGGGGTGAATGTTGTCATCTGCTACCATGATACTAAGGGTAGAGGAGACGGGTTGACAGGACAAGAGGTGGGTAACATCATATGTAATGTGAAAAGAGGCTCCAGAGTCAAGCAACTAGTCGGAGAGAGAGATACCTGTAGGAGCGGAGGCAGCCAACTGAGAGGCAGAGGCATCAGAAGCGTCTGTTAGAAGTACGGATGCAGGGAACGAGGTAGAGAAACATGCTGGGAGAGCTATTGGGCAATCAACTGAGCCAGCTCAGATATAAAGGGAGACTGCGCCGGATCCGAAAAGAGAACGGAAGGTGCACTAGAAGCATGTTGTTGACCAGACTATTGAGCCCTTTGAAGCAGGTGACACTCAGATTTGACATAAACAAGACACTGTCAGTAGCGACAGTGGACCAGTTGGTGACGAGGAGCACTAGACTGAGCAGTAGAGGGGTAAGACGAGGCCATCGGGGTTGCAGGGTCAGACAGAAGAGAATCGAGAAGGCTGGCGGCAGGAATCGATGATAGCAGTGTCGATTCGATGTCCACAGGAGCAACAAAAGCGTCCAAAAACTGAAGGAGACAACCAAGACTAGCGACTACAGGAGGCAGCGGAGGAACAACGGGCTGCGGAGCAGATTGAGTCTTTCTGGAAGGAAGATGTTGTTGAGGAAGGAAATGCAGATCTCGATAGTGAGAAAACACGAGCAACAGTCGGGCTGCAGAGAAAACAGGCGGAAACAGCGGAATAGAACCGGAACCGAGCCGTGGAAGAAGAGTGACGCCGATTGCTCGCCTTTGAGCGACCGGCGCTGGAACTGCGGAAAATGCACAGAGGCGGCGGATCGGGTTGATACGACCAAGGAGAACCAAGCGCATAAACTTGCGACGGGATCGAAAGCAGATTCCGCGACTGGATCGGGACCTGCGACGGGATCAGAGGCAGCAACGACGCGCTAGAAGCGGGATCAACCGGCGAATGGTCGGGACCTGCAGAGATGGGAAGAAGACGCCAGATTTGTCTCGGGATTGAGCGGGATCATTCGAGTAGAGCGGCTAGGTTAACCTGGCTCTGATACCATGATAAGAAATAAGGTTTTCTATCAATTCACAATTGAACAAAGGAATACATATACATGAATAACGGAGGGTGATCCTAACACCCGACGTGACTATAAGCTAACACTATTACTCATAATATACAACATATCTAACAGCAGCTGTTGTGCAGCTCTCCCAAACAAGCTCTAAATATCCTAAGACTTACACACTCTATCCTAAAAATATGCGAGCACAACTCTATCTAAAGTCATGTTAAGGAAGCATGCATTTTCACATCCCAAAACAATAAAGCAGCTACGAGATTAAATTACCAATAAGAAGAAAATATGGATTATATAATCCAATATTTAATACAAATTTAGTGACTGTTGTAATAATGAAATAGAGTTGTAGTCTATAAATAACCAATAGTTGCCCTAAAAATAGAATAATCGTTTATTTCAACTTGGTATCTAAGCTAAGGGGGCCAAACGGCGCCACATCCGCAACTGCTGCCGAACGACGCCACATCGTCCTTCTCCGACGCCCGCTCGCTCCCGCGTCGCCACCGCTAACACCAACGCCTAATCTGCCGCCGGGAGGAGGCCGTCCGCTCTACCACCGGGAGGAGGCTGTCCGCTCCCTGGTCATCTCTCGTCCGGAGGATCTCTCCTCTAGGGCTGCGGGAATAACGATCTTGTAGCCTCCGTAGGCCGCTGCCGCTACTTTCAGGGGGCCGTGGGGGGGGGGGGGCACTGCCGCAAACCCTAGGGGGTTCTGGCCGCCGACCTTGTACTGCAGCTTTCTGTACCAGTATCGCCATAACTAGCGGGTCTTCATCGTTTCTCAATGCCTCCTAGCATCCGTCAGGATGCGGTGATCGGAACTAGGGCTGGCAGATGTATTTAATAATACCGAACGAGACGCAGTGATCGGTGGGAAGTTGATCCATAGAGCCGAAGGAGGGAACGATGGAAGACGTCTTCAAGATGTTGGGCCCGGACGAGTTGGACACATTGTTGAGGGTGTTTGGTTCATCGCAACGGCCAGCGAAGTTGGAACTTTCACTGATCGAATTTAAGCTGGATGGACCTACGACCTACCTGAGTTGGTCATGCCGTGTGAAGAAGACCCTAACAACGAATAAAGTTGGGGGTTTTTTGACAGGGGTATTGAAGAAACCAGAGATCTCGGCTGGAGATGAGTGGAAGTCAGCCCATATGACGGTGTTTATGTGTCTTCTTAGCTCGGTTGTTCCATCGATTTCCGCCACAGTAGATGGCCTCGAGACAGTCATGGAGGTCTGAGATAAGCTGAAGAACACATATGATGGTGTGGGGAACACTCTGCGGGTCTTCCAGGTGAAGGGAGAAATCGATGACACTATTCAGGGGGAGACAACGGTGCAAGAGTATGCCTCCGAGTTAGAGCGACTATATGTGGACTACGATCACACCTCTGGTGGGATGTGCTGCAGTGATTCACGGTGTCGGGCTTCCAAAATCATCGTGGAGGAAAGAACGATGAAGTTCCTGAAGGAGTTAGATGACAAGTTCGATCAGCGGAGAGCTCTACTTCTGTCGGGTACGGCGATTCCTACACTCACGGAGGTCATCTCTGCTATGATTCAAGAGGAGACGCATCTCAAACTACAGGCAGGGACAAGAGGGTCCATGACTGTGAAGTCAGCACTAGCAGTTGCGGCCCCTGGTGTTACTAGACAGAGGGAAGAAACCTGACAGTACTATAACTGTGGTGAAGTCGGCCACCTGAGACAAGCATGCTCCAAGACGCCCAAGGAGAGAGATCCGGGTGGTGGTCGGGGCCGTGGCCGGGGCCGTCGTGGCAGAGGAGGCTATAGGGCCAATTTAGGTATGACTGAGAGTGCGGAAGAACTTGGTGTTATCTATACAGAAGAGGATCAGACCCTACTTAGCATGATGGAGGGTATCAAGAGGAAGCAGATGGGCGAGGGGAGCAGAGATAGAGCTGGGGGGTCGCTATGTATGCCCACCCACCTTTTCATGGATCTCTCGCACTGGCATCTATATCTTCTTCCAGGTCATCAAATTGGATCATCGACTCAGGCGCATCCCGCCATGTGACAGGAAATGCAGGCGAGTTCTCCTCCTATACTCGTCTAGCCACTGCAGATAGCATCCAGACGGTGGACGGTACGTTCCAGCCAGTAGTCTGCAAGGGTACTGTTACCTGTTCAAGTTCGGTAACACTGTCCAATGTTTTGCATGCTCCTTCTTTCCCAGTTAGCCTTTTATCCATTAGTTCCATAATTATTCAACTGAGATGTGTTGTTTCTTTTGATATCTCTAAGGCGAATTTTCAGGAGAAATGGACGAGACGGATACTTGGGACTGATACTTGGCATGATGGGCTGTGGTATCTGGATTGGGAAGGACTGGATGCGGCTCTGATCTTTGTAGTAGAGACAACAGAGGTGGAGGACAGAAGATGAGTGCAGAGGATATGTTGATACTCCATCACAGGCGGTTGGGGCACCCCTCCTTCAGGACTGTAGCTAGATTGTTTCCTACTATTTTTGATGCAGCAAATAAAACAAAATTGGTGTGTGATGTGTGTGATTTAGGCAAGCTTACTAGGAGTTTGTATGCTAGTATGGGCCGATGAAGCTCTTCTGTTTTTGATGTTATTTATTCTGATGTCTGAGGACCTTGTACTGTAAGCTTTTTAAATGGTTATAAGTATTTTGTTACTTTCATCGATTGTGCATCTCGTGTTACATGACTAAATTTTATGAAAACTAAAAGTGAGGTATTCACCTGCTTCCGAGATTTCCATAAGCTTGTACAGGCACAATATAGTGCGGTGATTAAGGTACTAAGGTCAGACAATGGGACAGAATACACCAACAAGGCAATGGGGGAATACCTATCAGCTCACGGGATAGTACACCAGACCACCTATGCCTACACACCGGCACAGAACGGAGTGGCGGAAAGGAAAAACGGACATATTCTGGATGTCACAAGAAGTATGAGGCTAAACATGAAGGTACTTCAGAGCATGTGGGGTTATGTCGTATTAACAGCTGCACAGCTGATCAACAAGATGTCATCCCAGGTACTAGGGTGGAAGTCTCTGTGTCAGCAGCTGCAGGAACATAATGGGGGGATACTTCCCTTGAAGGTATTCAGATGTGTGTGCTTCGTGAAGCACAACAGACCGGGTGTTGGTAATCTTGTTGCAAGGGTAGTCAAGTGTATGTTTGTGGGCTACTCTCGTACTCAGAAGGGTTGTATGTACTGGAACCCAGTGAAGAAAAGATGCTTTGCGAGCATGAATGTTCACTTTAGAGAGCTAGAACCATACTACGGACAAGAGGGAGTTCTACCTACATTACACTCGTTAGATAAAGAAAGTATGAGGATAGAAAGAGAAATGTTGGTGACAGATCTAGGAGTATGACAGGGAGGATCTGCGGAGTTGGAGCAGGAGAGTGATGATGAGCAGGAGGAGGAGATTAAGGAGCAGAGGAAAGAGCAGAGACAAGATGTGAGACCTACAACTCAGGGGGAACTACTGACATACAGCAGAAGGAGGAAGCTTCCAGCAGTACCAGATCCAGTGTCGGTGCCCAGTCTAGCTCCTAGTCCCTTGCCTGCGTCACCCCCCTCTCCCGAAACACCTACACCTTAACATGCCTCAGGTGATATCCTTTCTCCTCTCCCTACTTCTTCTCTTATGTTACGAAAGACTACTCGCAGCAATGCGAGAAATCCTCTGATAGATACGGTTGGAACCTTGCGTCCTTTGTCTCTTACGATCATATCTCCCCTACACACGGAGCATTCATTACATCTTTGGATAGTGTTATTGTACCTAACAATTGGCAGGTCGCCAAACACAATCCGAAGTGGAAGGCAGCAATGAAGGAAGAGATGAGGGCTCTTGAGAAGAACAAGACCTGGGAGCTGGCACGGCTGCCAAAAGACAAGAAGGTCGTTGGTTGCAAGTGGGTGTTCACCGTAAAGTAGAACCTAGATGGACAGGTTGAACGCTACAAAGCTCGATTGGTTGTACAATCAGACCTATGACATCGACTACGACGAGACGTTTGCACCTGTTGCAAAGATGAACACTGTTAGGACTCTCACCAGCCTGACAGTGAACGGGGGATGGCTGCTACACCAACTAGATGTGAAGATTGCATTGCTTCATGGAGATTTAGCAGAGGAGGTGTACATGGAGATACCATTGGGATTTGGTACGACCAAGACAGAAGGCAGGGTTTGCAGGCTGAAAAAATCCCTCTATAGGCTGAAGCAGTCGCCCCGCACATGCTTCGACCGATTCAGGAGAGCAATGATTAGGATGGGGTATCGCCAGATCAATGCATATCACAGTGTGTTTTTTAGGCAGAATGGAGGTCACACCATCATGCTTGTAGTGTATGTGAACGATATGATCATTACATGAGATGATGAACGGGAGATCGCTCGCCATAAGGGGGCCCTAGGCAAGGAGTCCGAGATGAAGGACCTGGGCCTTCTTCGATATTTCCTTGGGATCGAGATTGTGTATGAGGCTGAGGGGACAATCCTTTCCCAAGGGAAATACGTGTTGGATCTCCTCACTGAAACCGGAATGTTGGGGTGCAAACCTGTTGCGACGCCAATCGATCAAAGGTGTAAAATGGGTGCTGAGGCTGGAGAACCAGTAGATCGGGAAATGTACCAAAGGCTAGTCAGAAAGTTGATCTATTTGAGCCACACTTGCCCGGACATCTCATTCTCTGTAAGCGTGGTGAGCCGCTACATGCATGACCCGAAGAAGGGTCATATGGATGCAGTGTATCAGATTCTGCGATACTTGAAAAGTGCTCCTGGAAAGGGGCTGACCTTCAGAAGGAACGAGCACGTGAGGATCGAAGGCTATTGCGATTCTGATCGGGCAAGTTATGCAGATGATAGGAGGTCTACCTCAGGCTATTGCATATTTTTGGGATGCAACCTAGTCACATGGAGGAGCAAGAAGCAGTCGGTAGTGCCTAGATCGACGGCTGAGATAGAGTACAGAGCCATGGCAGTAGGGGTTGCAGAGCTCCTGTGGCTGAAACTCTGAAACGATTGCTTGAGGAGTTGAAGCTGGACCAAAAGGACAAGATGAAGCTATGGTGTGACAGTCAATCAGCCATCAATATTGCAAACAATCCAGTCCAACACGATCGTACCAAACATATAGAGATTGATAGATTTTTTATCAAAGAAAAGCTCGATAATGGACTACTAGAGTTGAGTCACGTGCCGATCAAGGGGCAGGTTGCAGACTGCTTAGGGGACTCAGTTCAGAGGATATGATCAGTGGTTGTAACAAGATGAGCTTAGTGAATATCTTTCGCCAATTTTGAGGAGTGTTGTAATATTGAATTAGAGTTGTAGGGTATAAATAGCCAATGATTGCCCTAATAATAGAATAATCGTTTATTTCAACCGTGACTTACACCGTAAAAAATAAAGAGCAGCAGTCCGTTGAGGTTAAAGGAAATACCTGCATACATTGATTTAAGGTATCCAGCATGCTTGAACAAATTTTTTCTTCAGGTTCCTGTGAAAGATTCCGCAATACAGAGAAGTGTCGGAGTAAGAATTTCATGAAGGAAAAATAACTGCTCGATCAGAATGATGAAACTGACTGACCACATATAGAGCTTCAGCTAAAGCTGGGATTATGTAATCAGATAGTTGTTTGACATATGACTCATCACGACCTTGAGCTACCCCCTTCTCAACTGCCAACTTTGCTGACCGTAGCAGCTCAGGCATAGCTACAGCAAGAATCACCACCACCGTCTATAGGCTCAAAAGGGTTTTCAAATTGAAAAAGGTAACAAATATGAATGCAGAAGTACCTGCAATAGCTGCTCTTCTGACTTGTTCATGGAAATAAAATTTCAATAAAGGAACCAGAGTAGGAACAACCTACACGTCATTTCACTAAAAATAAGAAAGAAAGTGGTCCCAGTTGATTTGCACAAAGGAAAATATCAGAAATATTAACGTAAATAAACAAACCTGATCAATCCATGGATAGAAACCCTCCTTGAGTTCATCAGCATAACAACAAAGTATGTAACAAGCTGTGGCTTTCTCCTCCAATACACTAGTTCTAATGCCAATCCTTTTATCATTAATAATGATGATATCAATGCTGCAATAAAAGCTCAACTTCAGTACTAGAATCATAAATGGTGAAGTAAATTATTAAGAGATGGAAAGTCCGGAAAAGAACAAAAGGATGGCCAAACATTTCTAGTGGCACCATAGAATAGGGCAGGGATCAGAAAGCAAAATTGGGACCATAGGCCCAATAATGAAGATGAAAAAAAAGAGCACACATAATTAATAGAAATGTTTCAAGATGCATTAGATATTGTTAAATGCACTGTTTAATTTATTCAAACTTATCCCTATCCTGGCTTTCTTCAATAGGAGTTGTTCATGCAGTTTAATGAGGGGAGAGTATTAGTCATAGCATGCTTACTAGCAAGAGTGTAATAAGAATTTCATTTTTTTAATCAAAATATAAATCAATGGAATATTCAAAAGTTCAAACTTCAAGCATTATAAATAGAAGTGTTGTCTTCTGCTCAAACATTATAAATAAAAGTGCATGAGAATTAAGCAAACCTGTCATCATCTGAATCATATATATCTTCTGAATCTGCAGACGTTATGTTCACATCTGCTTTTAATTGAGCAGCTTGAAGTAAAGGGGGCATCACAATATTCATATATGGTAGAAAATCGGGCCCTAAGCACTTGCAGAGTCTTTTCCAGGCCTACAACATTTTTTCTAAAAGTAAATTTTTAAACCCAAAAACAACAAACAAGAAAGAGTCACATTTGTGAAATACTAGCATACATGCAGCATGTAGCTAGCTATTGGGTCATCTGAATCCATTTGAGATCCTTGTAATGACGCCAACACTTCCATCACCTAGAAAAGAAGTAATAAGTTTGCACAAGTGCATAAACACAATGTATCAACTGACAAAAAATGTTACAAATTTACAAATGAATTTGTAAAGAAGATAAGATAATAACAAAGGAAAGAAGATGATTGGGGATCAGCTGCTGCAGGATTGACAATGGAGAACGGGTGACCACTCCGTGGGGCCCGCTTATGTCTTGCGCCAGAGGCGTTGATCGGATCAGTGATCCGAGATCACGAGCGCGTCCGAAGCGCCATTTTCTTATTTATGTATTTTTTTTATTTTAAAAACATATTTAGTAGCAATCATACATAGGGCAAAACAACTAATCTTAGTCATTCACGTTGGGTGCCCTAGTTCTCTTTCATTATAAATAATGGGTGATAAAAGCCATTTAAGGCATTGTTAGCCTTATGAAAAATCCAAAGCCGGATATCAAATTGTGGTGCGACGTCGAGAGACCCTGAGGTGTGACGTCTCGATTATTTCCTTGTTCCTGCTCTGTATCCCCTCTCTTCACCCTAAACTTGTTCACTTATGCTGCAAACTGCATGACTTCTTCTCCCGCTCATGTCGCAAACCGCATGACTCCTCCCGCTCAAGCCGCAAGCACTCCCTCTCCTGACTCCTGCAACGAGCCGACAATCCTCCATGTTCCCTACCAACACTCTTGTTTTCCCATTTCCAGCCCCAGTGCCCTGACTCCTTGCGTCCAACCCCTGCGCCTCTAACTCCATGTGCCAACCCTAGTGCCACCTGCACCACCTGACTACCACTTGCCCCTCCACCCCCTACTCCCTGACACCAAAGACACCTCCTCTCCTCTATTATTAGACGCAGAACAACCCAACTATACTAGATTTAATGCCCTAGTGCAGCCACCTCCTTCTACAGGCTACAACCGCTCACCGTCATAACCCCGCCACCGGCCCCTGTTGTTTGTATCTTTTATTGATTATTGGATTAATATCACATATTTGTTGGAAGTGTTGAATCATTAGTGCCTATTGTCATTTCATGTTTCCTATAATAATTGTGTGTGAATTGTGTGAAGGAAAGCTATCTTGCTTGCCTAAATAAAAATTTTGTGAATGTGTCATGTTGCTAAGCTTACCTAATTTTAATACTCAATTTAATTCCGGATTATTTTAAATTATACTAAGTTATACGGGAATCATATAGGTTTGGTTTGTGTGAGTCAACCCATCACCACTTATATAGTGTTAGTCCACTTCTACAAACTACCTTGTGTCAACAGATATAGCCAAAGATTCAAAAAAACAAATATACCCAGATAGAAAAATTAGGCTAGTTACAATATCAGCAGCTGAACATATAAGGATGTTTTGATCTCACACATACGGGGATAAAATGTCTCTTGGAAGACATGATTCATTTAAATAAACATAGGATTTAAATAGTTAAATGTGTGCTACATTCTTACTTGTTTAGCATCATCCCTGAACTTATCCTTGCCCACAGCCATACCAACCGAACTGACACACTCCATAGACTTGGCCTGAAGCATACGGTTCGAATTATCCATTGCATTTAATAAAATAGCTTTCAAGTAAGGGATGACAGCGTCGTAGTAATTTTTGAATTGTTCCTGAACGAGATAAGGTTGATTCACAATGCATGAAAAGCCTATATAGCTAGAAAATTAATGCATGGTAATCAGTCTGCACCTGAGAAGAATCTGCAATTGATGCTAAAGCTGTCAAAGCTCCTTCTTGTACCATCTGTTTACCATTCTGTAAAAATAAATTTATGCAGTCAAAATCATTGTCATGAACAATATTAAAACGATTAAACTCTACGAAAAATTGCAGAAAATATAATTAACTAGCATTATTAAATATTGTACCTGAAGTAATACCAGCAGTTTGCTAACAAGGCCATCCAAGTAAGAAGTCAAAATATCTGCAGTGCAGTTTTTAGTGAAATTGAGTACTGCTGAAGCAGCCTGCGCCTATAAGACCAATTAAACATGTCATCCTTATGGCAACCGTTACTAAAGGTAGTTTTATGTTATTACTTTTAAAGGTAATTCTATGTTATTTACTTATTAGAAAAACATCATACTTGATGCAGGGTAGGGTAGGATGTGATATATGTGCTACTCTAGACTATGAAACCTTAAAGATGTAATATCAGGGAAAACATCACTAAAACTTAGAAAGATGCAAGCATACAAAAGATAAATCCGATAAAAAATTGAAATTAATAACTAAGCAATAAAATTGTACGGAACAAACACCAATAAAAATAAGATTGTGATTAGATGGAAGCTAGGGGAGTTCGTCCAAGCCAAATGTGGTTTGAGAAGGCCGTAAGGTGGGTTTTAGCCGATGGCGGTGAAGGGAGAGGTGGGGGAATTTGGAAAGGGGGGGGGTATGTTTGTAGGGGGCTGCTTCTAATCCTACTATTGGAGAGGAAGCCTGCAAGAATAGTGATATGGGGAGGGCCGCAACAATGGAAAATAAGGAAAATACGAAGGGAACGATAATACCTAGGAATCGGTACCTAGGTCTTGTAGAGTCAACACCGTGGATTACCATCGAATAAAGGAAGATGTCTCCAAAATCTAGAGATGAAAAAGAATCACCCCTAGCCTTATTTAAATAGACTAGGCACTTTGGGGAAACTATTGTGAATAGCACAGTCACGCAGTCGCATATTCGTATAGATCGCACAATCAAGACAAATGTAGAATCTCTCTAAATAAAATGCTAAAATAAAATAAAAATGCATATAAATATGGAAATATCGCTACGAACGTAACTACGAACTCGAATTGCATTTCAAGTGATGTATAATATAGCAGGTGTCAAATCAACTTGGAATGGGCCCAAAAACTTGTGCTCCAAAAGTCCAACTAATCTATGGTATAAGAAACTCACTTTTATCCTCTACACTTCTAACAAGGTAGGTCATTGATCTAATCATTGACCTGTTGAATCTCCTGTCATCGGTATCAAAAATGATGTGTGCTCACTACGCTTCTTTCATCTCCAGCCATCATCAACATCACTCTTCACAACAATCAACAACTTCTACCTCGACGAAATCTTACAACTCATCAATCTTTAATTTATAATCCACGCAGAGCAACTAAGCTTATTCCTCCTCAAGCATCAATGCTTCTCTTCGAGGATTCCAACGAGCCTCATCCATGTTTACCTGGGAACCCGCGACCAGATTTAAATTCAACCTGCGCGGTAAAGTCTCTGCTAACCGCACTAGCCTCCAGGTCGCCAAGCTGCAGAGGTCCAGGGAGAGGCAGTCCAGACTCAAGCCTGACCGCCTGGCTGCGTAGTCAGGCTCTTCTTTCCTTATTTACACACCATGTATCCCGTCACCCCTTCCGGGTTCTCCTATACCCCAGGTAGCCGGTAATCTTAGCCCTGTCCATTTGGGCAGACCCCCGGGCCTATAAATAGGGGGAACATCACTCTCAAAGCACGCTGATTCAAATCCTTGAGCTCGCCTATTGTGAGCTACGGTATCGAATTTAGTGTCTTTGCAATCTCCTGCTCGCGCGGCTTCCCCTTTTTTAACCATTGCAACCGCTCTTCTTATTCAATAAATACCCTGCCGCGAGAGAGGCATTTGTCGTGGCAGGTAAGCCTGGTGTTGCAGATCGGGCGGCCCTCTCGCTTCTCAAATTCGGTCAATCGCTAGTAACTGATAACTCGCAGCCCTCTCCTTCCCCCGAGCTCCCTTTTAACGTGTCGTTGTGGAGGTGCATATTTTAGCACCAACAGAATGAACAAGCGACCTTCTGATCGAGAGTTATTGGTGAAGACTGCGATCAGCAATGTCAGACTGCGAGTTCGCCCAGCGCCCCAATCGCGCCCCAATCGTTTCAGTCTCAGTGATGCCGCCATCTGGGAGGCTCTTGAACAGTCTCCTCGCAAGACAACCTAGCAGTTTGAAGTGATCGACCAAGCTCTAGCCGCGCTTACCCAACGGCTAGCCCCTCAAAGAGCAGTAGCCGCAACTCCTTCAGTTGCTCCAGCCCCTATGGTGGGGGCTCCTCCCCCACCTTATCCTCCAGTCTAGCCCGCAGCTCCTCTGCGGCCTCAAGAGCAAGAATTGACTGCCTGCCGAGATTTTTTCAGGAAGGCATCCCAGGGAAGTCCAACCTGAGTGCTGAACTTCCAGGAGGGATATGCCGCTTACCCTACTGTTGCTTCTGCCCCTGCTGCTTATCCTATGTCTCCTCCCGTTCCTGATGAAGTGGAGAAGCCCTCTCCTTTTTCTGATAGAATTCATTGGGAACCTATCCCCAGTAATTTCAGGGAGCCCCACCTGCCGGTTTTTGTCGGGGAGACAAATCCTTTCTCTCATCTTCAGGCCTTCGAGTTATCCCTCGCTCTAAGAACTCTCTCAAAAGCAACAAGATGCAAGTTTTTTGTCACCTCTTTTGATGGGCAAGCAAGGTAGTGGTTCTACGGACTACATCTCCAGTCCATCACCTTATTTGCTAAACTCTGAAGGGAGCTTCTTCTGAGGCTTGGCACCTCACAGAAGAGAGAGTGGCCCTGCTGCCCTCTTTTAGAGTAAGTAGTGAGAAAATGCGTCCTGGGCTCATTTTGTTGATCGCTTCCAGAAGGAGATCATGGAAGTAAGGATTGTAGACTCTGAACTCTACATTGTTGCCCTGATCAGCAGCCTCCGAGAAGGCCCCTTGAAGTTTGAAGCTATTGTGAAGGAGCCAATCCCTACCAAGAGTTGATTAGCTTAGCAAATCGGCATATTCAAGGCGAGATCGCCAATCCCTCTTATATCTCCTCCTTAACTGCCAGAGCTAATCAAAGGGATGTGGCTAGTTATTCTTCCGCTGCTTAGCATCCATCGAGGCCTCCTCGTCAAGAGTTCCGAGTTCTTGCGCCAAGGGGGAGTAACTTTCGCCATCACCGTCTGCATATTGTTCATCAAAAGTTTCAACATATGAAGTTATTGTTGTCCACCCCATCCGCTCCACCCGCTCTAGTCTTACCAGTCATGCTAGTATATCAACCGCAATACCTCCAATCTCCTCCTCCAGTTGTTCGACCTGCGTACTCACAAGAGTCTTTTACTAAGCTCAATGTTTCTATGTGCAAGGTTGTTCACATCCTTATACAAGAAGCCTGCTCATTTTAAGGTGGAGTTGGAAATCCCGCAACCTCTCCCTCTTGTGTGAATATCAGAGGGAGAGGGGACATCTGCCAGAAAACTGTCGAGTTCTCTGTGTACTGGTGGAGAAGTTGTTGAAGGATGGCAAGCTACAGGTGTAAGACCCCTCCCCTTACCAGAGAGTTACCCGAGTCTTATGTCCAGAACCGCCGCCTTACGATGAAACCAACTCACGGGTTAGTTGTCACTCGTCACCGCATGACGTCGATCCCGCCGCCTAGTACGATCATTTCAACCTTTAGGCTAATTTGAGAAAAGAAGTAAAACTATAACAGAAGTCCACAAATCACAGCATATCATCATATATATATGAAATAGTAGTCCAACAATGAGTACAAAAGAGAGTAAGGGCTTATGTCCGGTATATGTCCAAAAGAAAGTACAAAATCTCTCTCACAACATCTCTAAGAGGAAGCTAAAACAAAACACTCATCATCGTGACGTCCAGTAATGGTAGTACTAGTGCGCGACAACTGCTCCTCAAGTCCTGCCTCCTCGAGCTGCTGGTCCTCCGGGTGGTACCGCTGCTGCGGCTCCATGCGCTCCTAAAATGATGTGGTCCACCGACCGTAAGTCAAAAAGACTAAGTCGATTTGTCCATGCCTCACCCCCGCGACTCCTAGGCACTGCGCGGGAGGAAGAAAGAGAAGGACAACAAAGCAGTATAGAAAAACAAGTGACATGACTCTAACTAGCAGTATATATAAGTATAAAGAGAACTACTATAAGGCGGTAATGGTAAAGTAAGAGCAGTACAGTAATGTACAGTAAAGTAAAGTAAACGAGTTACACTACCATCACAAAACGTACCTTAACTTATATAAATACACATACAAACTTATAAGTTAATGTTTCCAAATTAACTCATCATATAAAAGAGTTCATACTAATTTATACGATGAGGGTTCGCAGTTATAATCTAAGTTATACTCATTAATGAATGACATGCTATGCAATGCAATACAATGAATTGTGAAGCAACTCACCCACCCGACTCTGTGCATAGACTTTTCAAACATTCCCCACTTTTTGGAGATAGCTAGCCTCTCAGGTACCAATCATCGTGGCTCACGGTGGCAGTGAAGCGGGTATCTCCACTCCTAGGCGGGCAGACACACTACCAGGCCTAGACCTTACGTACGCCTCAAAGCTAAGAACACAACATCGGAGCTCCTGCGTACTCTTGCTGGAAATCCACCAGTCTTTTTGGTCGGGTGTGCGTTTAGGGGGTAGTCATCCAGACCGCATTATAAATAACCAACTGACCCCTAAAATCTGCACTCCTCACAAGAGTTAACGTACTTCCATCGATGTGGCGACTGGACCAGTACCGAATGACCCACCACATCAAGCATAATCCAGGTATAACAATACTTATCCGAGCCTCCAGCCCAAGAGACCATCTCGTCCTCAAATCTTATACATCACCGAGCCTTCAGCTCGCAGCACCGTACGTCCTTAATTTATCACTACCCCGAGCCACCAGCTCGCAGGACTAACAAGTCCTGAACCACTCCAACCCATACACGGATGAGGTTGTTATGTTGTTCCTTCATCCTATTATACTACTCTCCTCTAACTTTTAGTTGTACATAGCGATTTATGGTTAATCTTGGACTTCCCAAGGTCTACCCGGTGAAAAAATCGCAGCGGTACTAGGAGATACGATAGACTGAAGCACAAATCTCCCTTTCTCAAATTATTTAATAATATTGGTGTTCCCCTTATTCAAAACCCTCTCTCAAGGTTACTTTTGGATTTACATTAAGTGTTTTATGATCTCAAGGGGGAGGGATGATCTTTCGACCGACTCTCGGTATAACTACCCCTCTTAGTGCTCATACACATTACTCTTCTCATACTTAGCGACATGTCGTAGGACTTCAACCAGAAGTATTTGTCCATCAAATCATGACTCTAATTCAGATATGAACCACTCTTGTGATCACAATCACATCTACCCCATCACTCGATCTATTGAATGATTCGACCCTTATTTCTGACTGAAAGTGTTTGTTCAAAGGTAGCTAAACACCTAGAGGGGGTGAATAAGTTTTTTTTTACTCTTATTAATCTTCTGAATTTATGATCTTAGAGTGTGCTGGGGTTAGTTGTTAGCTTTCAAGAAAAACAATAACACAAAATTTATAGTGGTTCTCCTATCTAGGGTAGATCCACTTTCCCCCTCCACTTATCTAACAGTGAGCTAGATTCGACTAACTTCTTCTATTTCCTCAGCTCCTTGATCTTATACATCAGATCCCTCAGGATCTTATACCTCAGAGTGAGACTCACTCCTACAGCTCAGACTAAAGATAGTCCTACCTCAGGCCCAGCAGCCCTACCTCAGAGATAAATCAAATCTCCTACCTCAGATCCCTCAGGATCCTATCTCATATCCACTCTTGGATCCTACCCACTAAGAGATAACAACTCCTACCACTCAGCCTTTATAATACAAGCTTACAGCTCAGATTATACAGTGATCCTACAGTTTGAATAAGGTTTTTGTGGTGATTGACTCCAAAGAAATAGTCTTCTGAGTCACCTTCCTGGACTGTAAAAACAACCCTAACTCTCCACAACAACAAGAATGTAGATCTTTAGAGTAGTTCTGTTTGTACTGAGAAAAATTGATGCAGAGCTCTGTTTCTTCAAGCTTTAGTGTATCTGAGTTGAATGCAATAGCCTTGAAGAAGAACAACTGTTTTGAGTGCTCTGCTAACTAACTCCTTTCAGAAAAATTAGGATTTCAGTTTTTTTGAAGACTTCTTGAATATTTCGATTTCAACCACCTTTTTCAGCAAACAATATGATCTGTGTCAAAAATTTATTTCTAATTTATCTGCTTACACTTTTTATATCCCGCAGTTCAACGGCTCTTTGATCCGTAGGGGTAAGTGGTATGGGTAGTTGTAAAGTAACTTTTTCATTAACTGCACTGCACAAGGCATGCGGCGCTATTTATCCTTTAGCGTGCAAAACCCCCTTCATTTGAATTTGGATGACGTCAACATGACTCAGCGCTTGTAGACTTAGCAACTTTCACCATACAGTCTGCATAGGCGTTGAGTGAATTCTTATGACTCAACACATAAAGGCGTTGAGTGTTGCCTTGAGACTCAATACTTCTGAACTTTAAGTGTTAATTGGTGAGGCGTTGAGTGATAAGTCTTCACTCAACGCAAAACACTTAGGTGAATAACTGTCTTTTGAGGCGTTGAGTGACCTTTCATCACTCAACGTTGTTGTCTTTGACAGCTTAATTGATAAGGCGTTGAGTGACCCTTCATCACTCAACGCATTTGTACTTAGCAGAATTCTTCAGGTTGAAGGCGTTGAGTGAACCTTCTTCACTCAACGCTCCTGGACTTGGCAGTTATACTGACTGAAGGCGTTTAGTGAGTCTTCTACACTAAACACTTCTGGATTTGTACAAAATTTCTGACTGAAGGTGTTGAGTGAACCTTCTACACTCAATGCTTCTGAACTTAGCTGCTTTCTTTGATAGGGAGTTGAGTGAGCCTTCTTACTCAACACTTCTGTACTTGGACAGATTTTCTTTGAGTAGGCGTTGAGTAAAAGGCCTGCACTCAACGCTTCTGGACTTAGCCAGATTTGAGTGCAGCACCACTGAGGCTTTTAATGTCTGAGCTTCTGTCAACGCTTTTAGGCATCTGGCGTTGAATGAAGTGTACTCACTCAACGCTTCTGGAGTTAGGCGAATTTTTGCCTCTCTAGTATCCTGTCTTGAGTCCAACCAACATTCTGACCCTGACAACCTATTCAATCAATGAATAGAGTACAACCTGCACATATTGAATTAGAACATATATCAAACACACAAACATGTGTATACTATTGACTTGTGGGACTTCTTCAAATCTGGGACATTGTGATCAATGGATCCAACAATCTCCTCATATTTGAAGAAGTCGGAACCCTAGTCAATGATATACACTAACACATAGAAGAGATAAATTTACAGTATTGAAGGGCAGTAAATAACACAGAACCAAAATTAGATTAACACCAAATACGATAATTATAAACAAAAATGTGTGTCAATCAATAATGTTCCATATTCCTAATGCCCTAGAGAACTTATTACAAATGTCATTGTTAGGCATCAGGTTCCCTAATGATTATGCCCCTGCTAGGTCTTTTAGTAGTCTTCTCCTCAGCTTCAATCTTCTTTTGTCTTTGTCTTTCAAAATAACCGTATGACTTTGGAAAATACTTTGCTAGGCTCTGGAGCATCTAATGGCACAGTACCAACCTTCTTATCTCTCCTAAATTTTCTCTTGATCTCTTCATTCCTTTCAAGCTTAGCCCATTCCATGAAGTTGTACAGTTTGCTTCTTTCAATATTGTTTTCTTTCATTTGATCCCAGACAGTCAAGATAATAGTCCTAGATTGAGGACTTCACAGTTCAAAATTAAACCTAAATTTCATCTCTTCTTTGTGTCTTTTCTTACTCTGTCTGATCTCAATCTTTTCCTCAGCAGCAACCTTGTCTTTGTTCTTAACTAGTTGTTGAGTTGTGGGGCGGAAGGTAAGAATATTTTCATCAAATATTTCAGCTTCATCACCATCAGTTTGGCCTTCAGGAGCAGGAACTAGAGCAGGAACATCATCATACACAAAAGATTCTAGGCCCATTGATCCTCTGATAACATTTGAAGCACAAATGACATTTTCTGTACTGGCCTTTATCATTGATTTCTCCCGCTTTATGACTTCTTCAATTATGACAATAGTCAGGGAGTCCTTGGTAGATGAAATCCATTCAGCCAAATAATTTACACCTTTGGTAACTTGATTCTTGACCTCCAGCATGTGGTCATCTAAAAACTGTGTGCAGGCATCCATCCTTCTTTCCAGAGTGATTTTGCTGGCTTTCATGATTTGCTTTTATACGTTATGCACCATTTCCATGTTGCCTGAGGTGATGTTTTGATTTTCTATTATGTCATTTTACTTTTGTCTAATCAGCTCAAGCTTTTCAACAACATAAGTCACAGCAAGAGCATCTCTTTTGAAGAATGTAACAGTATTGGCTTTCAACAGATTCACCTTCACCATAAATCTAATAGACTTGATCTCAAAAGATAGATCTTGTCTCAGTTCCTTGATAGAATCATCCATATAGTGTTCTATCTATCTTCTCTAATCATCTAGAAATCCTTTCAGTTAATCCGGGAAGGTGGAAGACATAACATCAGCTTGTTGAGATGCCCCTTTGAAGCAGACATCCTCATCCTCCCTCCTTATATCTCCCCTGGCTTCTGAGTCAGCTACTGCAAACTCAGATGAATGATCAGGAATTTTAGCAACATGCACATCAACCTCAAATATCTCAGTAACATTTTCAGTCTCTTGAGCAGGGAGCTCTGTATGAATCTCCCCCTCAACCTCAGCACTATCCATATCAATTTGCTGATCTTCAGTAGCTGTGTTGGGCACATCTTCTTGCACTATAACTGGAACCTGCTCCCACTCAATTTGAGTACTGGAGGGCAGTACCTGAGAATCAATTGGAATCTGATCTGTTCTTTCATGTAGGTTATCCAGGAAAGAGTCAATCTGGTCTTGTAGACCAACAGAAGATTGACCTTGCTCTCCCTCAATAAGAGCATTCACTCTAAGAGTCTCCCCCTCAACCTCTGCACAAATCTTGTCCACAATAGCACCAACCAGTTTCTCAGCAGGTTCAGCTGGAGTGTCTTCAAATTGAGAAACACTACTTGGTAGAGTTTTTGTTGCAGGTTCTGATAACATAGACACCTGAGAACTTATATCTCTTCTAGTCTCAGCAGTAGATTCAGATCACTGAGGGTCATGAGGCTCTTCACCTCTGCTCTCAAAAGAGCTGCTTTCAGAGCTCTCTTCAGCGATAGTGACTACTTTTTTTTCCTTTCTGTCAGCTGGTTGTTGGTGTGGGAGCAATACTTTGTCCCACCTATCAAACATCCTTGAGTCCATCTTTCTCATAGGATGCATCTTAGCTCCTAGCCTCACATTAAGGATCCCTAGAGCAGAACTCTACAAGAACAAGGACAGATTCTACCCATGTTGGGTTTTGTAATACATTCCACTATTCTATCAAAAAGAATCCTTCCCCAGTCAGTCCTCTTAGACAAAATCAATCTTGTCATTATCTCAAACATCTTCCTGGAAATCTTGTCATGTGAACCTATTTTGCAGATTAAGGCTTTGCCTATTACATCAGCCAAGAACTTTCCCTTCAGATTCATCTCTTTCCTCAGTATAGAACCAGTGGTGTGCTTTGACAGGTCACACCATTTAAGAGCTGACTTCACATCCTCAAAAAAAGTTCATCTTCCTCATCAGTTGGGCCAAACTTGGTTAGGTTCAGAGCTTTGCTCAACCTCCTTGAGAAAATCCTAATCCTGTTTCCACTGATTGAAGTCTTAATCTTATTGGAAGAAGAGTCCACTTTGGCATTTGAGTATAGTTCTAATACCTCTCTTTTCCAGATAGAACTAGGTTCTGACATCACAAAATCTAGGTCGGCGATATTCAACAAATGAAGAACCAACTGAACTTCTTCGGGCGCATCCTTGAATCCATTCGTGACGAGTTCAGAGCCCTCGAACAAGAAATCTACTCCTTTGGGTGCCATTGAATCTTTAAGTTTCTGGAGAGTTTAAGAGCTTGCTCGAGAAAACTTCGCAGGAATACAGAGAGTCGAATAGTGCAAGGAACTATGTGTTTTATTCTAGGTACACATTTCTATTTATAGTTGCCCATATTCGAGAATGTGGAGAGGCGCGTACCTATCGTGATTTACACGATTTAATCAACGGCTGAAATTAATCCCTAGAGTTAGTTGTAATCTGAACCATCACAATAAATGTGTTGAGTGCACTCGACGCACTCGACACTTTCGACGTCTGGAGTTGTCTCAACGCTCTCGATGTCTGGACAGTTAGTCCATTTCTTTCTTGATTATCTGCAAAAGGTTAACCTCCCAAATACACATATACATGTAAACATAATGATGCTACTCCAAGTTCAACAAACTCAACTAAAATTTGAAGGTGTTGAACTTGGCTTCATCTAGAGTTTTAGTGAAGATATCAGCCACTTGTTTGTCTGTGGGGACAAACTCAAGACTGATGTCTTCCTTCTCAACATGCTCTCTAATGAAATGATATCTAATCTCAATGTGCTTGGTTCTGCAATGAGAGAGAGACAGGATTCTTAATAATTGAGATAGCATTAGAAGAATCACAATACATTGGTGTTTTACTTAGTTGAAGATTATACTCTTGGAGTTGATGTTGAATCCACAAAAGTTGTGCACAACAACTCCCAGCTGAAATATATTCTGATTCTATAGTGGAGATGACTACATTGATCTGTTTTTTGTTGCTCCAAGAAACCAGTCTTTTTCCTAAAAACTGATAAGTGTCAGATATGTTTTTCCCGTCTTCTCTATAACCTGCAAAATCTACATCTGAATACCCAATTAGTTCAAAATTATTATTCCTAGGGTACCACAGACCAAGATCAAGTGTGCCATTGAGATATCTCAGAATTCTTTTAGCAGTAGAATAACAAGACTCTTTAGGGCATGTCTGGTACCTTGCACAAACACATGTAACATACATAATGTCTGACCTACTAGCAATCAAATAGATGAGGGATCCAATGATACCCTTATACAAAGTTTAATCAACAAGTTCCCTAGTCTCATTCTTGTCTATTGACATACTTGATCTCATAAGAGTTTTCATTATGGAGTCAATCTCCATTCTAAACATTTTGATTAACTCCTTGGTGAACTTAGACTGAGATATAAACAATCTATCTTCTGACTGTCTAACTTGTAGGCCCAAAAAATACTTGAGTTCACTCATGCTGCTCATCTCAAACTGTCTTTGCATAAGTTTGACAAACTTCTTGCGAAGACCATCATCAGTAGAGCCAAAAATTATGTCATCTACATAAATTTGGACTAGAATCATCTTACTCTTGACTTCCCTTAGAAATAATAGATTGTCTATCTTTCCACTTGAGAATTTGTTCTCAATGAGAAAGATAGACATAGTATCATACCATGCCCTAGGGGCTCATTTTAACTCATACAAAGCTTTTCTTAACTTAAATACATAGTCAGAAAGGTTATAGTTGACAAAACCTGAGGTTTGCTCAACATAAACCTCCTTTTTTAGGTCATCATTCAGGAAAGCTGACTTAACATCCATTTAGTAGACCTTAAATCCTTTATATGCAGCATATGCAAGGAAGAGCCTTAAGATCTCTAGTTTAGTAACTAGGACAAAGGTTTGATCAAAATCAACACATTCCTCTTGCTTGTACCCCTTGACAACCAGCCTAGCTTTATTTTTGATGATAACATCATTCTCATCAAGCTTATTTTTATAAATCCATTTGGTTCCAATAATGTTATGTCTATTAAGACTAGGAATCGTCTTCCAGACATTGCATCTCTTGAACTGGTTCAGTTCTTATTGCATAGTCATAATCTAAAATGGATCTATGTTGGCATCTTCAAACTTCTTTGGTTCAACTTGAGACAAAAAGCTCGAATACATTGCTATATTGAGGCTTCTGCTGCATGTTGTAACCACTTGGCTTGCATTCCCAATGATCAAGTTTTTGGGATAACCTCTTAGATGCCTGACTGCAACTGGCATTCCTTCTATAGCATCTTGAACCTCAATTTGTGGTGTTTGATGATCTTCATCCATGTCCAAGTCACCTGGACCTTCTTCTGAAATGACCACACCTTTAACCTCTGCTTGTTCAGCAGGATGTGTATCATAGATGCTCAGCCTGTCCAACTTCAATTCTGCACCTAAAGATTTATAGGAGCTTGGCAGCTCACTGTGAATCATAGTAGACTCATCAAATACTACATTGACAGACTAGAATCAAGTTGTAGACTCTATAGACTTTATTGCGGTTGTTGTACCCAACAAACATTCCCTCATAGGACTTGACAACAAACTTTGTCAAGTAGGACTTCCCATTGTTAAGCACAAATCATTTACTTCTAAAGATTTTGAAATAAGCAAGATTTGGTTTTTCGTCTTTTATAATCTCATAGGGAGTCTTCCTGTGGTACTTGTTGATAGTGGCCCTATTCAGGACATGGCAAACATTGTTCACTGCCTTAGCCCAGAAGTATTCTGGAAGAGAAGTGTCACTGAGCAATGTCCTGCTAGCCTCTATGAGAGTCATATTTTTCCTCTCAACTATCCTATTTTGTTGGGTGTTCTTGGTGAAGAAAACTCCTGAAATATATTTTGCTCTTCACAGAACTTTGGCATGCCTTCAGATTGAAATTCTGTGTTATGGTCACTTTTGATTTAGACCACAGAACAGTCCTTTTCATTCTGAATTTGCCTAACAAAGGTCACAAAGCTATCAAGGATTTCAGATTTTTTCTTAAGAAAAAATACACATGCAAATCTCGAAAAATTATCAACTATCACAAGAATGTAAACTTTCTTACCTAGACTATGAACTGACATATATGACCAAACAAGTTCATATGCAGGAGTTAAAGACACATCTATGAATCCTTGGCCTCAATGCTCTTAAAGGAGGCCTTTGTCTATTTGTCATTTTGGCATGCAGAGCAAATGCCCTCTTTGGTGCATTTCTGATTGGGTCCATTTCTGACTAGCTCTTCACTGAAGAGTTGTTGATTGTCTTGTAATTCAAGTGAGCAAACCTCTTATGTCATTGCACACAATAAGAGACTTTCTCATTTGCAACAAGACACGCTGCAGAGTCTGTATTTATACATAGAAAATTTAAGTAGTAAATATTTTCACTCCTAGTGTCTGTCAAAATAACCTCTTGATCACTTGACCTTTTGATCAGACATTTATCTTTGTGGAAGAAAATGACATAGCCAATATCACAGAGTTGGTTTATGTTAATAAGATTGTGTTATAATCTTTCTACATAAGCTACTTTTGTAATGAAGATTATGTCATTGGTAATCATACCATAGCCTTTAGTAACTCTTCTGTCTGAACCACCAAAAATGACTTTAGGTTCATTCCTCACTGAAGTATAATCCTTTAGATGGCTCCTTGTTCCAGTCATTTGTCTGGAACAACCACTGTCCAAGTACCATATTGGCATTTGATGGGTACTTGGACTTACCTGCAATCACAAGATTAATTTACCTTAGGAACCCAAAACGGTTTGGATCCTTAATTCATTTTAGCTTGAAAATGGTTATATCTACTGGTAGCAGCCCTGACAAGAAGACTCATACTTGCCCTTGGCACACTTGAGTTATGCCAACAGTTTATGGCATAGTGACCCACCTTGCCACAACACCAACACTCATGGATATTGTATCTCCTCTTCTGAACAGCCTTTGATGTGTGTAAGCCATCAATTTTTATCTGTTCATAGGGGAGAGCAGCAGTCTTCTTCCTACTCCTTTCAGCAAAAATTTGATTGAAAGTAAGTCTGCCAACAGGTGCACTTGATTTATTTTGATTTACACCAACAAAGGTCTTCTTTGCAGCTGATATGATGTTGATGGCATCAGAAATAGCTAAGTGTGGCTTACTAACTGTCTTTCTCATAGTTTTACTCTTTACAGTAGGAGCTTGGGGGTTGGCCACTTCCTTGCCCTAAAGAGTGGGTGCTGGAGCACCAAATACAAATGGTCCATGATAGGTCATTTGAATTTCCTCATGGGAAGCCTTCAGTGCACTCAATCTCATACCCTTTCTTTTTCCATTGGAAGTAGCATCCAAGCTCTTAGAGGAAGAATTTTCATTCTTCCAGTGACCATGCATACTGTCATGGTCATACCTGTTAGAAGGGAGAATAACCTTCTGAAAGGCGATCTTAGGCACAACTGGAGCTTTGTCTTTCCCTTTGAAATGGACAACTCTAGTATTCTACTTGAACCCAATTCTCCTCTTATTATTTTGAAAGGAGAAAGAGTCAATTAATGGTAGCACTGTCTTGGGCTTAGAAAACTCGGCAATTAGCAACCTCTCTTTGAGGAATTTCTCTTCAAGATCCTTGATGATCTTATTCTTCTGGCTAACGGTGTCTATCTGGATGATTGAGATTGTCTTCAGCTGACTGAATTCCCTCCTCATCTGGGCTAGCATAGGAGCTGACTTAGACTGCAGGGAAGTAACTTGCTGAAAAGAGGCAACCTCCTCAGCTTGTCTCTTGACAAGCTTCTTGCTCTTCTTCAGATCTTCCAGGATGACATCATGCTTGTCAATCAATTGATTTACATCCTCATCAGATTCCGATCCATCATCCCCACTAGATAAAGTGGATGCCTCAAAGTTTGAGCCAGTCTCATACACAGAAGGAGAGTTGGGAAGAGAGTGTACCTCATCAGGAACAGAATTGTCCTGATTTTCTTCTGTTAATGCCATGAGGATGAATTCCCCATCATCTTCATAATCACTGTCAACAGAGGACAGTAGTGCTCTGATGCTAACTATGGCACCAGAAAGATCAGCCTCCTCTTCAATAGAAATGAGACCAATATAGGTCTCTTCTTCTGATTCTGAAGAGTCAGAATCACTATCTGACAAGCTGATTTTCTTCTTGTCAAGAAGCTCTTTTTAGCCTTCTTATCTCTGTAATGCTTCTTATCATCAGATTTTTTTTGTTCTCCTTCCTTTTGATTGGACGTCAACAATGACATGTCCAGATCTGTTTCAACAATAACAAATAACATTAGTCTTAAAATGTTTGTTCTGCTTAGAATCATACCTTTCCCCAGAGGAGTCTTTTTTGGACTTCTCCATGTTGGCGTATGGCTTTCTTGAGCTAGGGCTAGAAGATCACTTGTTCTTCCACTGTCTTCTCCTGCTCAACATCTTCTTGAACTATTTAGAGAACAAGGTGAGTTCTCCATCTGACAGTTCATTGCCTGAGAAGCTGGGATCTGAGCACTCTGACTCCGCAACTATCCTTGGTGGAGAAGGAATCTTTTCACTGCTCTTCCTTGTGGCTTCAGCTCTGAAGGCCACAGTCTTCTCTCTGTTGAGGATTCTAGAAGCATCTTCTTCTGCTCTTCTGGAGTTCAGTTGCAGCTCATGAGACAGCAGCTTCAAGCAGGTTTTAGGGCAGTGTTGGCCAGGTTGCCAACCTCCCTGATAGCACAGATCTTGATATCTCATTCTTGTTGAGGGATCTCAAGAACTTGTCATTCAGGTCATAGTTTGTGAACTGTCTCCCATAGGTAATCATACTGTTCACAATCTTGAAGAACTTTTCATAACATTCAGCTATGGAATCCTTCTTGCCTTGCTTGAAGGTCTCATACTGCTGGTTCAGGAGAGATTTCCTGTCATCTCTCACCTCCTCTGTCTCTTCCATATACACAATTAGAGAATCTCACATCTCTTTAGCAGTTCTGCAGTGGACCAAGTTCTGGAATGTGGAGTCATCTATATCACTTACAATAATGTTCTGAGCCATTTTATCCATAGTGGCCAGAATGATTTCATCATTGGTCATCTTAAGTGTATTTCTTGGGAGTCTTGATATTTGTTTCTATAGCAGAGACCTTCATGGGAATTTAAAGTGCCTCTTGAACAGTTATGAATATCCTAGGGTCTGAGGCTTCCATGAACAGCCTTACCCTCTCCTTCCAGATCCTAAAAATTTCCTTCCTACAAATAAGAAGTTTCATTGAACCCAACTACTTGTGGTTCTCACCTGAAGTCATGGAGATAATCTTCTACTACCCTTGGAGATCTGTTCAGACTGTTAAGTCCTTTTTGAACAACCTCGCTTTAATAGCACTTGAAAGTTTTTGTTCAGGGTAGCTAAACACCTAGGGGTTGAATAGGTTTGTTTTGGCTCTTATTAATCTTCTGAATTTATGAGCTTAGAGTGTGCTGGGTTTAGTTGTTAGCTTTCAAGAATAACAATAACACACAAAATTTATAATGGTTCCCCTATTTATGGTGCATCCACTCCCCCCTCCACCTATCTAGCAGTGAGCTAGATTCGGCTAACTTCTTCTATTTCCTCAGCTCCTTGAGTTTACACCTCAGATCCCTCAGGATCTTACACTTTAGAGTGAGACTCACTCCTACAGCTCAGACTAAAGATAGTCCTACCTCAGGCTCAGTAGCTCTACCTCAGAGATAAACAAAATCTCCTACCTCAGATCCCTCAGGATCCTACCTCAGATCCATTATTGGATCCTACCCACTCAAAGACAACATCTCCTACCACCCAGCCTTTATAATACAGGCTTACAACTCAGATCACACAGTGAACCTACAGTTTGAATAAAGTTTTTGTGGTGATTGACTCTAGATAAATAGTCTTCTGAGTCACCTTCCTAGACTGTATAAAAACAACCCTAACTCTCCACAACAACAAGAATGTAGATCTTCTGCTTATACTGAAAAGAATTGATGCAGAGCTCTGTTTCTTCAAGTTTCAGTGTATCTGAGTTGAATACAGAAACCTTGAAGAAGAACAACAACTTTCTTGAGTGCTCTGCTAACTAACTCCTTTCAGAAAAATTAGGGTTTCAGTTTTTTTGAATACTTCTTGGAGTTTTCGATTTCAACTACCTTTTTCAGCAAACAAGATGATCTGTGTCAAAAACTTCTTTCTAATTTATTTGCTTACACTTTATATCTCGCAGTTCAACGACTCTTTGATCCATAGGGGTAAGTGGTATGGGCAGTTGTAAAGTAGCTTTTCCATTAACTGCACTGCACAAGACATGCATCGTCATTTGTCCTTTAGCGCGCAAAACCAACTTCATTTGAATTTGGATGACGTCAGCATGACTCAGCGCTTGTGGACTTAGCAACTTTCACCATACAGTCTGTATAGGCATTGAGTGAAGCCTTGTGACTCAACGCATAGAGGCGTTGAGTGTTGCCTTGAGACTCAACACTTCTGAACTTTAAGTGTTAATTGGTGAGGCGTTGAGTGGTAAGTCTTCACTCAACGCAAAAAACACTTAGCTGAATAACTGTCTTTTGAGGCGTTGAGTGACCCTTCATCACTCAACGTTGTTGTCTTTGACAGCTTAACTGATAAGACGTTAAGTGACTCTTCATCACTCAACGCATTTGTACTTAGCAAAATTCTTTTGGTTGAAGGCGTTGAGTGAACTTTTTTCACTCCACGCTCCTGGACTTGGCAGTTATCCTGACTGAAGGCGTTGCGTGAGTCTTCTACACTAAACGCTTCTAAACTTGTACAGAATTTCTGACTGAAGGCGTTGAGTGAACCTTCTACACTCAACGCTTCTGGACTTAGCTGTTTTCTTTGATAGGGCGTTGAGTGAGTCTTCTTCACTCAACGCTTCTGTACTTGGATAAATTTTCTTTAAGTACGCGTTGAGTGAAAGACCTTCACTCAACACTTTTGGACTTAGCCATATTTGAGTCCAGCACCACTGAGGCTTTGAATGTCTGAGCTTCTGTCAACGCTTTTAGGCCTCTGGCGCTGATTGAAGTGTCCCCACTCAACGCTTCTGGACTTAGACAAATATTTGCCTCTCTAGTATCCTGTCTTGAGTCCAACCAACATTCTGACCCTGACAACCTATCTAATCAATGAACAAAGTACAACCTGCATACATTGAACTAGAACATATATCAAACACATAAACATGTGTATACTATTGACTGTGGACATTCTTCAAATCTGAGATATTGTGATCAATGGACCCAATGGTTACTTTATTAAGTGGGGTGCTAACTTAAGCTCATTACTCTAAGTGACCCAAAATTAACTCCAATGATGCACCATGACATTATCAATGTCCTCCTTTAAGTTGGTAAATCGATAATGTGATCCTGGTGACATATCTACTACTTCAAGATTTTACTAAACGCACACTGGTTTTCAAAGTAACTATTTGTGATCATATAAGGGTGACTGCCAAATGCCTTAACCAAATGATCTATAATTTTTACCAAAGGTTCATCATGATAAATATAATGGACTATCAGAAGGTCATAATTTTTCTAATTAAAATTGGACATAATTAAAATTATTTAAATAGATGATCTAAATAAATTTGTTCATGAAGTACCAAGTTTAGAGGTCCAAGGAGTCTAATTAAATTTCCATAAGTTTATGATGATGAAATAATACATTGTACAGAGATTCATAATTTTCCAAGGTATAATGACCTGTGATTTCCATAAAATAATAATATTACCAAAATGTTATTATTTAAATGAAGTATCATAATTATTCACCCAAAAATTTAAAGAAAATTCACAGAGCTTCAAAATTATAAAAATGTTCAATTTAAAATTTCAGAATTTTCCAAGCACTAAAAATCATAATTTACACAAAAACACTTGAGGGTCATATTTGTAATTTTTGTTAATCATCATATGGAGTAATTTTAAAATTTTCAAATAATTTACCAGAGGTGTAACATGTCATTATAAGACTAGTGACAGAGAACTAGAATTTTCCTAATTAATTTGCTCACTTTTATTTCTTTAATTTAAAAAAAATTACATAATTAAAATAAATTAAAAACCCTAGGATTTTTGTTTCAAAACTCCTAACATCACTATGGACGATGTATTTCATCATCATAAGTCCAAGGTCAAAGTTTCATTGACATACCACAAGTCAAATGAGCTAAAATTTCTATTTTTCCCTATCTCAACATACAAGTTGGATCCACCAATATACAGAGCTCCAAATGACTTGAAATTTTTACCAGAAATTTATAATTCTCTAAGGAACATTCCACCCAAAATTTGGGTCATTAGGGTTATTTAAACCACACATATTTCATTAATACTAAAAACTACATTTTCTTAAAACTATAGAAAAATGTTGTCCAAAAATATTCTCATTTTTGGACAGAAAGTGTATTTCGAGTACATGCATATATGTCCCAAATTCCAAGTTCATAACCCTAACCATTTAAAAGATATTAACTAAATATGGTATGTCCCTTCCTAAGGACCAGTCCCACTAAAACTGCCATACAGAGAGTTGTAGGACTCCAAATGAGTTGATGTCAATTCCTACAAAAAGTAGACCTCAATAACTACAAAAGTCGTCTTAAGCAACTTTTCCAAATTTAGCCTCTAAGGGAGCTTAATTTCTTTTTGAAAAATTATATAAAAGTGTGACAAAATAAAACAAACTATAGTGTATAAATATTTTTGATCCAGCACGAATCTTGAATCAAATCTGGCGGCTCTGGAGTTGTCTTTAACCTCCAGCCAAGGGCTCAGATTGCTTCGACCTGGAGTAAACTCCAAGGCCATTTCCCGGCCATCTAGCCACCTCCTCGGCCGGCCACCACCACCTCCATTGAGGTGGTGGCTATCGGTTGGCGGTGGTTTGGCTGCCAGAGGTGGTGTTTCCTAGAGAACCCGACACCATGAAATTTCTGAAATTCTCCATTTTTCTCACATTGAATTGGGCTCAGTTGAGCCTGATTTCTCTCCTAATGGATCTAGGATGCTAGCATAAGGGGAGAGGAGGAGAAACGGACCTTGATTGGGGCCCGAAGGCGGTAATGACGGCGGTTGGCCATGGATTTTCTCCTCTCTGGCGAGCTTGCTTGATCTCCCGATTCTCCATCATTTTCTTCAATCCAGGGCACTAATCCAACTCCCTTCCACCTACTGAAGCTAATGGAAAGGGTTGGATTGAGGTGGGGAGAGGTGTTTATGAAGTTGTCATTGAGGGTGGTCGGGTTCAACATTGGATGCTCCTCCTTAGTGCCAATTGGCACCTCTCCAACTTCAAAATGATAGATAAAGTTATGAGGGGTTCAGAGGAGTGCTTGGGAAGGGGAGTGAGGTGTCATGTGGCCCTCATTCCCCAAATCTCTCTGTCTCATATGAAAATTGGGGGGAAATCCAATTTGCCCCCTTGCATGTAATCTCTCTCCAAAATCAGAAGGCATGAGGGGTAATTAGGCTAGTGGGATCTGGTTGGGTCATGGGTCATGACTTTAACACATTGGAATTGTGTTTATTTCTCAATTTCCTCTTTAGACTTTATGTTGTCCATGGTTTGCTTGGGGGTTTGACTTGGTCAACTGATGTGTGGACAGGTCCCATATATTTGTCTTGAGTCTAGTGATACCACCCAATGTGGGTTAGGTCATGGTGATGCCCCAATTGGATCAATTGACTCAAAAGGTGTGATTTTGACCAAAAAATGGTCAAGTTTGACTTTGATCAAATTGGGTGAATTAGCTGACCAATGATGAGGTTTTTGGGTCCATTGAGTCCCTAATGATATTATATGGTTGGGGTTTAGGTCAATTGGTCAATTGAAGACCAATTGATCCTTGATTGGGTTAATTTGGGCTACGTTGAGTCAAAGTTGACTTTGATCAATTTGGCTTATTTGGTTACCAAGTGATGGGGTTTTTTAGTCCAATGCACTCCTATTAGGGTTTGGAATATAGTGGTGGGGTGACTTTAACCATGTGATGTCTAATTGAGCCGATTAGGGTTAAGTTGACTTAGGTTGACCTAGGTTGACTTTGGCCTATTTAGCCAAATTGGTTGACCCCACCATGGGTCTTATGATCAAGTAAGTCTCCTTTAAGGTTAGGGACATAGTGGTGAGGTCAATTTGCACTTGTGAGTTTAATTTGGGCTAATTTGACAAAGGTTGAGTTGTACACTATAGTGGTCCCCATGTGAGTTCACCCTAACTCATTGGGTCCTAAAGTCACCACCTAGCCTAACTCATCATAATCACCACATGTCTTACCCTAATTTGCGTTAAAGGGGTCTAGAAGGAAATGAGATGTTACAACAGGACCTAATATTGAAAAGTGATGTTGTCAAGCCGTCCACCTCCAAGGGTAAGGAGGTGGCTGAGGTCTTCTGGGAATGTGAATGAAGTTGTCCTCCTTGACAATGTCAGCTATGAGGGAGAATGAGATGAAGCTGATGAGGGTTCCCTCGACCGCCTCTTTTGCATCCATGGAGGTGCCGGACTCGAGTCATCCCGGAAGGCTAGTCTTTGGAGGGTCTTCCGCAAGAGGTAGCTTCCACCTCCTCCTCAGCCCCAGTTAGGGCAGTCGTCACCTTTTTCCTGGACGAACTCCCCCAGAATGTCAATCCCTATAAAGATGTTGTGGTCATCAAGGCGGTCATTGAGAACTACACGGTGAATAAGATCTTAGTAGACACTGGTAAGTCAGTCAACCACCTCTTCAAACCCACTTTTGAGGCCATGAAGACCGGGAAATCTCTACTTTCCACTGAAGGGCCGCTCTACAAATTCTCATGCGAGAGGAAGGAAGTAGAAGGGAGTGTTACTCTCTCTGTGGACCAAGGAGTGCGACTTAGCTTTTGAGCAGCTTAAGAAGCAGCTAACGTCGACTCCTTTGCTCTGAATCCCTCATGTAGGAGAAACTCTATATGTTTATTTGGGAGTAGGCTCGGAAGCAGTCAGCTTAGTTCTCGTCAGAGAAGAGAAAAAGAAGCAATTTTCAGTCTACTATGTCAGCAAGATCTTTAAAGATTCCGAGTCAAGATATTCTATATTGGAGAAGTTGGCATTTCCCCTGATTATCTAGGCCTGAAGGCTCGGGCCGTATTTCCAGGCTTATTCTATTCAAGTGGTGACAGATCTAGCCCTAAAGAGTGTGCTGGAGAAGCCCGAATATTCAAGCAGATTGGCCAAATGGCAATAAAGCTCAGCGAGTTCGATATTTCTTATGTCCCAAGGATTGCAATCAAGGCTCAAGTATTGACAGATTTTCTAATAGATATAGTGGAAGCTTGCCCAGATCAAGAAGTCAAACCTTCTCTGGCTTGGGCGATTTTTGTTGACGGAACTTCTGGAAGAGATTCCTCAGGTGCAGGAGTTGTTCCCATCAATCCAAATGGTGTGATGTAGGATCAGGCGGTGAAATTCTACTTCTCTACTACTAATAACCAGACAGGGTATGAGGCACTCCTAGCAGGTTTGAGGTTTGCAAAGGAGCTGGGAATCGAAGATGTGTAGGTCAAAACATATTCTTTTGTAATGGCATCACAGGTGCTCGATAACTTCGCGACTAAATATCCAAATCTTAAGAGGTGTCTAGCTCTTGTCAAGACAGAGATTGGGAGGTTCAAAAGTTTTATTATCCAGTATACCCCGAGATCAAAAAACTCAGAGGAAAACAAGTAGCTAAGTTTGGTCTTCTGTCAGGAGGAACAACGTCCGAATTTTTTGTCCAGCAGTAGAGGAAGGGGAGTTGATGCAGGTTGACCAGCATCTATCATGGATGGATCCTTTTATCTTTTATCTCTCTACAAGCACTTATCATCCGTCTATAAAGGACATGAAGAAGTTCTGATTGAAAGCAGCTCATCACTACCTCTTGTTAGGAGTTCTCTATAAGAAGACTTTTCTATAACCTCTAGTTATGTGTGTTACGGATTGTGTATTATGTTACGGGTTGTTATGAAAAGTTATGGGATCTCGAGCGCCGAGCCCTTTTTATCTCTGTTATTATGTTGTCTTATTAGGTTGAGAGTTGTAAGAGTCATCTTGTACCCTATATAAAAACATGAGTATTGTATGTTTGGGGTATGAAATGAAGTCTAGTTTTTCCTTATCCTTTGTGTGAGATATTAGTGGCTCTCTCCTCCAACGAGCAACCTCGCTTAGCCAGCCGCGATTAAGGGCTCCGTTGTATCCCCCAACACTGTCATCTCCCTCTCCGATCAACACTCCGACGAGTTATCGTTGTTACGAAAGTAAGCTCATAACAACTTGGTATCAGAGGCACCAGTTCTTCCATATGTTGGATCACTACGTCACTGCTTCGTCACTCCTCTGTCTCGCCACTCCTCGACGACCCCTGCTCCCTCTGATCGATTGCTTCGTCGTCATCGACGTCACTCCACAAGCAAAACCACAGTCTTTGCCTCCTCTGTGTCCGTCAGGCCCTTCTCTGACGCTATTATCTTCCGATGACGTCCTCCCTCACTGCAATCGTCTCCGCACACAGCCGCCCTCCCTTAAGCCTTGCTCGCGCCAGTCCGTCAACCGCACCAGTCCGTCAACCGCACCAGTCCGTCGAGCCAGTCGCCTCCTTCAGCGTCGTGTTTCAGACGCAACCATTAGCAGCAAACGCCGATCGCGGGCCGTCGACCCCCCTCTCTCCTTGAGCCCCGCGCACATCACACGCATTTTTCTTTTTTCTCTCCATCAAGCCCAGTTAAGTCCTGCGCCCATTAACTTCTAATCTATTAATCATTTCTTTGATTAATCTATTAGTATTTTCCCTCTTACTCTCCACATTTTATTTTATTTTATTTTCCCAGTTATCTATCTCCCGACCAACTTTATCCCTTTCATCAAACCCAGCAGCGCAGTTTTTTTTACCTCGAGCCACACCCCACAGCAGCACTTTTTAAAAAAATTATTTTTTGTTCCGCCAGCTCTGTCCACCCTTTCCCCACCCCCTTTTAAAACCAGCAACCACACTTTTAATTAAAACCCCTCAGTAAATCCTTCTCCAGCCACATTTCTCCTTTCCAGCAACCTTTCTCTTTTGGATGTCAATATTGGGCGCCACCCCGGCTCTCGGGGCCACTCCCAGTCATCCGACTCGGCGCAATCCGACCGCCCTATCACCCGTTCTTCTCACTCCTCCACTCGCACTATAGGTGACTCATCTGAACAACTCAATCAGATTATGACCATGCTTCAGGCCGTCATTGCGCAACAAGCTGCACATACTGCTCTCGGGGACCGTCAACAGGAGGTCATTATTGCGCTCTCCAAGTGCATCGATGATCTGTCTACCGCCCCGACACATGATCATGCCAGCAGTAGTCAGACACAATCACTTCTCCGCACTGCCCCACCGCCCCTGACCGTTCACGAGCCGCCGACGCCAGTCCCCGCGCACCCCGACGCAACAATTGTATCACGCTATACCAAATTGGAATTTCATACCTATGATGGGAAAAGTGATCCTTTGAGTTGGCTCACCAAGTGTGAGTAATTCTTCGGCCACCAGCAAACTCCAGCAGCAGATCAGATTCATTTAGCATCTTTCCATATGCTCGACTCCGTCGTTTTATGGGTTTCTCGACTTCTCACCGCCCGACCGAATCTGATTTGGGACGACTTCAAGCGACTCTGCAACTTACGTTTCAGACCTCCTATTCGCAGTAACTCCCTTGGCGCACTCACATCTCTACGCCAAACTGGTACCGTGGACGAGTACATGGAACAATTTCAGCTTCTCTTAGCACATGTCCCTCTTGCCCCGGATATGCAGGTCAACATTTTCACCGCTGGACTTCGCAAGCGACTGTGACTAGATGTTGAGTTTGAGGCCCCTCCGGACTTAGTGACTGCTATGAGTCTGGCCCGGCTCTGCGATCGTCGCCTCCAGCTAGCACATGATTCCTACCTTCCCCCTACCAACATCGTTCCACAGGGCCGTATCGAGGGTCCTCCAACTCCACCGGTCCGCCGATTATCTCGTGCTGAGATGTTGCAACGACGCGCCCAAGGATTATGTTTTAATTGCAACGAACAGTACACTCGCGGCCACAGGTTCCCCCGGCTCTTCTACCTACATGTCGAGGACTCTGACGACGGGAGCATCGGATAGAGTTTGCGGGCAAACTCTTTTTGGGGGACGGATGAGATGTTACGGACTGCGTATTATGTTACGGGTTGTTATGAGAAGTTATGGGGTCTCGGGCACCGAGCCATTTTTATGTCTATTATTATGTTTGTCTTATTAGGTTGAGAGTTGCAAGAGTCATCTTGTAGCCTATATAAATGCATGAGTATTGTATGTTTGGGGGGTATGAAATGAAGTCTAGTTTTTTCTTGTCCCTTGTGTGAGATATTGGTGGCTCTCTCCTCCAACGAGCAACCTCGCTTAGGCAGCCACGATTAAGGGCTCTGTTGTATCCCCCAACACCGTCATCTCCCTCTCTGATCACCACTCTGGCGAGTTACCGTTGTTACGAAAGTAATCCCATAACAGTGTAATTCAGAAGAGGAGGTTCTTATCGTGCTACAAGAAGTTCACTCCGGTGAGAGTGACAGTCATTCGGGGGCTAGAACTTTAGAAAAGAGAATCCTCAGGCAAGGTTACTTTTGGCCTCAAATGCATAAAGATGCACAATTGTTTGCAAAGAAGCTATGTTGTTAAAGGCGCAAGGCATACCGAGGCACAAAGGGGTCTTGGAGCCTAGGCGCGCGCCTGAGGCACATGATGTGCAAAAATGGGAAAAAATAAAATCAGTGCCTAATTCATGGAAAATCAGAAAATTGCGCCAAATTGAAATTCAGCCCAATTTGCTGAAATTGAGCGAATTGGCCACTCAATTTGCTAAAATTGAGCGAATTGGGCATCCAATTCGCTGAAATTGAGCGTATTGGGTGTCAAGTCGCTAAAATTGAGCGTATTAGGGGCCAAGTCGCTGAAATTCGGCTACGTGAACGCCCAATTCGCTGAAATTGAGCTACGTGGACGCCCAATTCACTGAAATCGAGCAACTTCGGCGCCCAATTTGCTTAATTTCAGGGAATTGAACTCAATTTCCAAAGGGGACGACGCGTGAAATGGGAAAAAATGGTCGGGTCACTCTTTCTGCGCGTGAAAATCAAACTCTAAACCTAATTAAACCGAGTCGGCCGGGCAAAAAAATAGACCAGAATTGTAAGGCACGCCTGGATGGCAAGCAAGGCATGCACATGGGACGCGCCTGAGGCACTTTTCCCGCCTCAATCGTGCTGAGGTGCAGCAGGGTGCGGCCGGCGCCTCAGGCGCTAATAGACGCGCGCCTTGATAACATAACAAAGAAGTGTGTGCAGTGTAAGAAGTTTGATCCTCTCCAGCTTCAGCCGGCACAACAACTCAGATCCATAGCAACGCCTTGGCCGTTCGCAGATTGGGGGATGGACCTCCTCGGTACTTTCCCAATTGAAAGTGGGCATCGTCGTTTTATCATTATCATGATCAATTATTTCAGTAAGTGGATTGAGGCTAAGGCATTAACCAAGACTACCACTCAAATCATCAGAAGCTTTATTTGGAGGGATATCGTCTGTCAGCATGGTATTCAGATAGCAATTATCACCAACAATGGTCCTCAGTTTAATAATTCATAGATGATTAACTTTTGCAGTCATATTGGGAGAGAGCTACGAGTCTCATCAGTGCACCATCCCAGAAGCAACGGTTAGGTGGAAGCTGCCAACAAGCTGATTCTTAACCTCCTTAAAAAGAAAGTTGAAAATCTCAGAGGTAATTGGGCAGAGTAACTTCCTTCCATTCTTTGGTCTCTCAGCACTACACCCTCTTCAGCTACCATGGAGATGCCTTTCAATCTCTCTTATGGTTCAGAAGCTCTTATTCCAGTGGAGTTTGAGGTGCCTAGTCCAAGGGTCATGCTCATCAACCAGGGAGATAAGGATTGGATGGACATCAACGACGAAGAAATGAAGTGCAACTTGTATCTGATCGAAGAACTTCGGAATAAGACCACCATCAGGCTGGAATAAGTTAAGAGGAGAGTAGCCAAATACTTTGACAAGAATGTCTGGATCAAACAGTTCTTAGTTGGGAATTTAGTCTTAAAGAAAGTTGATGTTGCAGCTAGAGACAGCTCAGTTGGGAAGCTCAACCCAAACTGGGCAGACCCTTATATTATCAAAGAAGTCCTCAAGAATGGTGCATATCGACTTCAGACTTATGATGGAGAAGACATCTCTCATGCATGGTGCGGCGATGATTTAAAGCAGTTTTATTCCTAAACGTTGTCTTCACTTATAATCTTATTACATTTAAAACAATGCAATTATTGTTTCAACTAAGATCTTCATACTGACATTTTTCATTGTCTAGTGCATCAATTTTTAAATAACTTGTGAACAAGGATCATTGAACCAGGGAAATATAGCTGAATCCTGCTTGAACCCCATTGTAGTCATTAGCGCAACACCATGATGACCACGTGTAGCGGGGAGATTTTGCACCATGTAGTGGGAACATGCCGATTCTCGTGCGGAGAACTTCAGAATCTGGGATCCCTGCTGGTACCTAACACACATCTACATCAAGGAAGGTCTAAGTGACTGTTAGCTTTGCCTAGTCGTGTTCATAAAGCCCCCCGGGCCCGGGCCTAAACCGGACCTCCCGGGCCCGGGCTTTCCCGAACCGGGCCCGAGCCCGGGCCTTGATTACAGCCGGGCCGGGCTTCTGGCTCTGGGAGGGGGCCTACTAAGGCCCCCAAGTCCAGACCGGGTCGGGCCCAGGTTTTTTTTTTTAATTAAATTTTTTTATAAAAAAATTAAATATAATTTATAAATATACTGAAAAATATACGATTAATTTCATATTGTGATTGAAAAAAATACGATTAATTTCATATTTTGAAAGAAAAAATAATAATTTTATTAATGTTGAACGGAAGTATACAAAATTATAAATACACTGGAAAAAATAATTGTGATTGAAAAATCCAAAATTACAAATACAATAAAATTACATGTCCGTCATCTATAAAAAATAACAAAATTTCAAAAAATCTGTCTCGCCATCTTTAAGCTTTAATTAATTTAAGTTGATCGCGTCCATCTCATCTTCCATGTCTGACGAGCTATCCTCGATCGATGAAATATTCTGCTTCCTCTTGATCGCATCCAAGTGGTCCTTGTAGCATATGCAGATTTCGAGCGATTTTTCGCTTAGGCGACTTCTTCGTCCGTTCAACACTGCCACTAAGAGAAAAAGCAGACTCCGAAGCTACCGTGCTAGCTTGGATCATTAGTAAATCTCGGGTCATATATGCCATAATAGGATAGGTATTTACTTTACCTTTCCACCATTTTAAAATATCGAAATTTTCTAATTCGTCCGTACTCATAAAATCACGAAATTGAGTTTTTGTGTACAAGCCTAATTCATTTAAACTACTAGATGTGGTGCGCGTTTTTTTCCTTGAAGCTAACTCTAACATTTTATTTTTAAAACTATCGCGTGTTTTTGGTTGCGACACATCCTCTCGGGGCCGTCATCCGTATAAATTATCAAAAAAATTATAACATTCAGTAAAAATAGTGTTAAAATTTAAAATACTAAGATTATCCAAATCCAAATCACTGAGATTTACGTCTAAATTATTATTTATTTCTTCTATAAAATTTTCTACGTCGTCTACGCCGACAAGATGAATCAAAACGACAGCGCATGAAAACATGATTGGGATTTCTCTATAATATTTTAAAATTTTGTTTTCCATTATTTCTATTAAACCACTTCATCCGGCGTGTTGCTTAAATAGTTTAATTTTTGTGAAATATTAACAATATTTTCAATAACAAGCGGACTAGTAGGATAATATACGCCAGATAGAGAATTTGTCGCCGTATAAAAACTTCTAATAAATTCATATAATTTTCTAAAACAGCCCAATCGGACACAGTTAATTCATGTTGATCTAGCATAATATAGTATTCAATTAGTAGTATTTTTTTGACGAATCGCTCGTTTTAACATTGCAAATGTCGAGTTCCATCTAATTGGCATGTCAAATAAAGGTTTCAAAAAATTTTGACCTTGGGCGTTTACGAATTTTTTAAAATCTTGTCATCGTTGTTTAGAACTATAAATAAATTATAACATTAAACGTATTTTATTAATGTATGATTCCATATATGTTAAACTATCTTGTACGACTAAATTTAAAACGTGACAGACGCAACGAGTATGAAAAAAAATACCGTTTAACATAGGTTTTAAATCATGTTTTAACCACTCAATTACGGTGGTATTATTTGTGGCATTATCGAAAGAAATACTCATAATTTTATCTTTTATTTTAAATTATCGCAAACATTTAAAATTATTTGATAAATCGCTACACCGGTGTGCGGGACTTTGAAACCATCAAAACATATTATACGCTTATTTAAATCCCAGGAAACGGGATCGACCCAGTGACAAGTGATGAAAATATATAATAATCCTAATTTGATACTACTTGTCCAAACGTCGCTCGTTAAACTCACTCGACCCTCAAAATTTTCAAAATAATTAATTAAAGATTGTTTAGCTTCTAAATAATATTTAAGTGTGTCGCGTCTAATGGAAAATCGACTTACTTGATGATATTTGGGTTGTAGCCCTTGGTGGATATACTCGATTTCTTGCTCGTCATCGTAGTGGCTGAACGACAATCAACATCTGATGACGTTCTTCACCTGCAACTCCCGCTGCCGACCTTGATCGTACGTCCATTTTTGTCCAGATACAGATAATTGCGTCTGGCTGGACTCGGGAGGAGCTTGTTTAGCAGTGCAAGACTTAATGTGGCTTGCGAGTGTCGAGTTGCCACTGGGAGTAAGTAATTTCGAGCATTGCTTGCACTTCGCCTTATACTCTGAGTCGACTTTCACTTTGTCGAAATATTCCCAAACTGGCGTCGTATGCTTGTGCTCCACCACTTCGTGAGCGACCGATGATGATGAAGATTCCATCGTCGATGGCATATTCGACGTAAAAAATAGTGGGGGAGTGTGGAACTTGGGAGGGGTGAGAGTGGGAGACTTGGGAGTGGTGGGAGTGGGGGGGGGATTTATAGGTTTTAAAAAAAACTTTTAAAAAAATTATTTTTTAAATTAATTATTTAATAATTAATAATTATTATTTAATTATTTAATAATTAATAATAATTATTTCATTATTATAGCTGACAGCCCCATTAAATAGGGCTGGTAGCATTTGGAACAACGGCTCTTAGAGCCGTTGATCACATTAAAGGGGGCGGGCCGGGCCCGGCCCCGGGCTTAGCCCGTGCCTAGAAACCGGTCTTTAGCCAGCCCGGGCCTAGGAAACCGGGCTTTGCCCGGCCCAGTCCAGGCCGGGTACCGGGCCGGGCAAATGCTTATATATAGGGCATTGTTGGCCCCATGGCCCGGCCTAGGCCCGGGGCAGGCTTAGCCCGGGCCCGGGCCTAGCCGGGCTTTTACCTGGCCGAGCCCGGTTTTTATGCACACCCCTAGCTTTGTCATACATCGATAAGGATATCGTTATAGTTTTTATGATGTCGTGAGAAAAGCAATGCAGTTGTACATGCACCTGCCTGATTGATCATCTTAGTTTGTGACCCTCAAACACTCCTAGGTACTCTCAAGCAGTGCCTACAGGAGTCCCACATCTTTGTTGATCTCTTGAGAAAAGCAATGCAACTCTGCGCACACCTGCTTGATTGATCAACTTAGTTTGTAACCCTAGGTATGAGAGCAGTGGAATCCTTCTTGGTCGCTTGGATGCTACACTTTTGATAATCTTTTGAGGAAAGCAATGTCACTCTTTGCGCACCTTCCCGATTGATCATCTTAGTTTGTACATCTTCTGTCTTTTTGTTACAACTTCTGCGACCTCTTGAGGAAAGCAATGTTGTCTTGCGTGCACCTACCCAATTGGTCTCTCTAGTTTGTAGCCCTTAGGACCCCTTGGAAATCTGGAGGTTAGCCTCATTAGACAGCAAAAGCCTCCTCTTTGGGTGGAACTACAACTCTGATGACCTCTTGAGTAAAACAATGCTACTCTATGCGCATCTGCCTGATTGATCATCTCAAATTATGGACCACCTGTGCGGCGAGTTTTTATTAACCGTAGTGACTGCTCTAGGAGGGACTACAGCCTTGATGATCTCTTGAGGAAAGCAATGCAACTTTATGCGGACTTGCCCAATTGATCATCTTAGACTGTGGACCTCATTATTTGGACGACTAATTGTATCTTACCGCCAGGGTCCTCTTGTTGATATCTTCAAATCATGATCGGCAATCGTGACATCCTAGCTTCTTTGTTGCACTAGGAAATTTCCTCGGGGAATATTATTCAAGTATAAAAATATATTGTGGTTAGCATGGCTATTATTGCGGTCTGGATTCATTCTTTAATTTTACTGTGATTATCAATAATTGGCAATGGCCTCGGTGTTTGATTTTCTTCGCTATTATTGACTCCGATTAAAATTTCTTCTGAAAATTACGGGCATCTTGTCGCGGTTAATGCGGTTACAATCATGGTCTGGTTTTATCTTCTAGGAACTTACCGTGTCATTCTGATTATTGATTCAATTAAAACTATTATTCAGATTTTTATGGTCTTCTTGTGGTTAACATAATAGAAGACCGCCTGTTCGACGTAATGATCCTATAATACATGGATTATTCACTTGAAGTTATAACAAGGTGAGCAAAAGATGTTATTCGAGAACTATTAAGAAGTATCCGCGGTCTGATAAGCTAGAAAGTGCAAAGTGAAATATTATATCCAAGTGGCATCTCTGGAGAAACTCGCATGGATCATCCGATTGGATATCCTACGCGTAATTGACAATTGAAAAAGATAAGGCATTGGGTTTAAAGCGAACATGTAATAGAGCCAACATTGTTCATTATTCATCATTCACAACATTGCAAAAAAAATGGTAAGAAAAAGAAGGTGAATTTGTATTTTTTCATTAATATCCCAAAAAATTACATTTGTAACCCGCGCGATAAATAAAACAAGCCAGACCGCGGGCTTAACAAAAGGAAAAGTTTACATCTTTCTTTCAACTATTTCTAATCGCCTATTTGAGGCTTCTTTGACGCAAGAGATGCTTTTGAGTCGTAGGTGTCTTCTATGTCGACGTTTGTCGACGACGAGTAGGTGTCACTTAATGACCTGGAGCCAGAAGTCGATTCACCGTCGCTATCTTCATCCTTTTAGTACTTTCTAACTCAGCTCTTGTCGCTTTGATCTTCGCTCTCTGATTCTCCAATTTCTGAAGAGACCTTGGCGACCTCCGGATTCTGGCCGCAATATCCGACTCAGCCTCTTCTTCTTTTTCACCCTACTTCTCTTTCTCCCCTATTCATCCTTCTCCTCCTTCCTCACCTTCTTCATCCTCTTTCTCTTCTCCCTTCTTCTTCCTCTTCTTCGTCGTCCTCTTCTTCCTTTTGTTCCTCACCAACCTTCCCTTTACCCTTAGCCGCGCGGTCCTAGGCGGCCACCCTCTTCTTGCAGGAAGGGTAAATATCCAAGAAGGTAGTGTTTTCAAAGCCTTCCTTCATGCCGCCAAGGCCGCCGAGGCGAACAAGGGCATCGTTTATGCCCCCCTTCAGGTGAGGGTATACCGCATCCTGGAAGGCGATATTTTCAGGGTTGTACATTATCTACAAAACATTGAACGTTTAAAATGCACGATTTTAAAATGTTAACCGCAAATACATCAGGTAATATCTTAGTGCGTTCGTTAATTTTAATCGCGCGATCTCTTCCTCCATGCGCACCATCTACTCACGGAAGTGCAAATTTCCCTTCAGCATCCTTTTGTAGGCATGGCCCATGAAGTGGCTTGTCACCCAGCTTCTTGCATGGACTTGGGCTGCTACACGCGGTATAATCTCCGGGGGAACCTCCCTCAGCTCCTTCAGGTTGCACTCTTAGTTATTAAAGGCACAAGGCGCACCGAAGCGCAAAGGGGTCTTGGATCCTAGGCGCAAGCCCACGCCTGACGAAGGCAATGCGCAATTACATTCATTTTAAATAATCAACATGAAACATCATTTCAGTTTCTCGATCAAATTCTTCATCTAGTATACTAATAAATCATTCATTGCTATCATTTATATCTCTTAAAAAATAAAATCAATGTGGTCACTTGCATTACATTTAAGTCTCAACGCACAATTATCTTCCACAAATATTAAAAATAACAACACTCAAGCTTTTATCCCACTATAGTGGGGTTGGCTATATGGATCCTTTGTCGTCATTGTGACCTATCTTTTGTCATAATCTCACTAATATCTGAGTACACCATGTCTTTCTTTATAGTTTTATTCCACAAGCACTAAATCAATAAAAAAATATTGAGTTCTTACACTATTTTTTTCTTAATTTTCGAAGAAAAAAATTACAACAAAAATCTCACTCGGGCGCGCCATTTATATTCTAAAGACGCAAATAAGGCGCACGGAGGCACAAACCTCTGTGCCTGGTGAGCCTTGATCCTTAGGCACGCCTGAGACACGCCTTTAATAACATAGGTTGTGCTTACTGTACATAGCAGCGCTGGCCGCCGCGGTATGGCATCCGCTCGGCTTGACGGCGGGAGTCTCCAAGCCATGATCAGGGACTTCCTTATTCATTGGCTTGTATTGGAGGCTAGCTGTGCTGCTCTTAACAAATATGTTTTTACTTTTCGTCTTAACTTGTTAGCATTGCAAACAATGTACATATATTCTCTCCTACAGACTGCGCTTCTTCTCGAGTAGTCCCCAATTTTCCTCCTCTCCCCGCCTCCTCTAGTGGCACCCAATGACCATTGACCACCCCTTGGGGACTTCCTATTCGATCGTATGCCAACACACACAGCTCACAACACTTCTCTCATGCAGATTGCGCTTCTTCTCAAGCAGTCCCACAATATTCCTCCTCTTCATGCCTTCTTCGATGCCACCCAGGGACCTTTGAACGCCCCTTGGGAACTTCCTCTTCGGTCGTCTGTGTCACAACCCGCATTTTCACCACAACGACGAAATATTAGAGTAAGGGAAAATGCGCGTCATGATGCCACGTCAGCAGGGGATAACTGCAGACGCTCAGGCAACACTCCGACTCAATACTGAAAATATGATTTAAATGTTTTTATTAAAGAAGTTTATTTTAGGTTAAGCAATTAGCCGTATCCCTCGGCTTAGTGGCTCACGAGTCCACCAGAAGAAAAATGTAGTTAAACTCAGCGAAAAATACTATAGTAAACAGGTTAGGCATCCTACATGAGTCTAACATCCCAAAAAAAACTCAAGGCATGCATTACACTAAATTTATAATAATGATATCGAAGTAGTTTGTACGGAATTTAAATAGAGTGATTTAGAGTTTTAAAACATGATGCGCATAATATAGTAATAATGGTTTGTTTTATAATTGAAAATACCTATAGGCATCCTAACATAAATCCTTCCCAGAGAGCAGGAACTACTAACACAAAAGTAGGCACTAGCAATTAGCAAAATATCCAAGAACAACAATAAACAATCAGTGGGCGTCAAACACCTGACACGAACCCACTAAAAGTTCTCAAGTCTTAACCAAATAATAAGAGCACAAAAAGCTACCTCGCAAACACGAGGCACATACAGCGACAACACCACTCAGCCGTACCACCAGCTACAACCCTTGACCTGAGGCATTCAAAAGAAAAACACATCAGCAACCAAAAAGTACAAGTGGCAAGAGTATAAGTAAACAAGTATGAAAAGAATTTAACAATGGAGGGTGTACCAAACTCAACCCAAGGGAAACAGAAAGCTGAAAAAAAAACCACAACAACAATTAGCCAAATTTGATCGCGTAGAGAAAGGTTAGCCAATAAAATACCTCTGAATAAAATGCACCAAGTGCGAAAATGAACAAGTCTAAGCATAATCAGCCAAATTTAACAAACTATGGCATAAACCACAAGAAAACAAACTGACCACAATACGGCTCGGAAGAGGATGGATCATCAACACGTGGTATGACTGCGTTGCAAGCCGGAGAGGGCGACGACCTCAAGCGCCCTAAGCCCAACTCTGGATCCTCAACTGTCTTACAATCGGTACTGTGGTCCACAAACATGGCCAAACTGGGCCAACCAGAACCCAACAGTCCAGGAAAGGAGAAACTAAGCATACCCCCACTGTGATGATCCACAGAAAAAAGGGGCCTCCCGGTTGGGTGGTATGCTAACCACAACCAACACTCATATCCCCAACATCACCATCTCAAATCGGCACAACACCTAAGTATTACAACACTAAATCGAAGACCACGACCTATAATCGACCTAAACTAAGCACAACGCATCTTACGCTCAACGGCGTCGAAAAAAAAATTTACCCTAAGCGTAAGCCTAAAAAGATTTAACATCTTTTACTCTAAAAGAAACAGGAACATTAATATAAGATGAAAGTCTTACCATAAGAACTTAGGGAAAATGAGAGGAAAGGAGCCACTTGCCTTGGCTTTACCAAAGAAAGCCTCCAAATCACTCCACGTCGAAAATCGGGGCAAAAGAACACGGGAGGAGTTGAAATCTAAACAAAAATGGCCGAAAAGGGGGTTAGGGCCAAAAAACCCTAACGAGAAAACTCAAGGAATGAGGAAAAATTTACCATGATAGTGTAGCTCTCGGTGAGAGCTTTCCGGATCTATGTTCGGTTGAAGATTTCGAGCACCGGAGCACCGTCGGCGGCCACCGGAAGATTTACGAAAAAGAAACTCTCTCTCTCGCTCGGTGCTCTGGTTCGGGAGAATAATATCGGAGAAGATGAAGTTCGGTTCTAAAACCTAAGTCTAAGAATATATATATATATATATTTATGTTTATAAAAAAATTTGTCAAAAAACGGGTTATTACGAGCAGTTTCGCGGGAATCAAAAATAGAGGTCTAGGATGGCTCCAAAACAAAAAGTGCCCAACATGAAAGTTGTAGATCTCGTCGAGACGAACAAATTTCATGTTGACCTAGTTTTTCGTACGACACCGTTTTGACCCTCAAAACGGTGCCCGAACTCTGACTGTACAGAACCACTCGAGTGGAATGGGTCTACTCGAGATGGAGAAGTCTACTCAAGAAGGTGACTCGAGAGGGAGGTATCTACTCGAGATGGAGACTTGGGAACTCGAGATAATCATCTGGAACTCGAGAGGATAGGTATAGAACTCGAGTGGATCAATTCTACTCGAGATAAAATACTTAGAACTCGAGTGGATCAAGTCTACTCAAAATGGACATGAGATGCTTCGGGAAAATCGAAAATAGGGATCTAAGATGGCTTCCAATCAAAAAGTAGCCAACATAAAAGTTGTAGATCTCGTCAAGACGAACAAATGTCATGTTGACCATTTTTTCATACGATGTCGTTTTGACCCTCAAAAATGCACCCAAACGTAGACTGTACATGACTACTCGAGAGGAATGAAGGTTACTCGAGAATGAGAGCAAAGTACTCGAGAGGAACGTATAATACCGAGTAAAATAACTAGGAATCGAGAGAATTCAATATTACTCGAGGAAAAACAATAATACTCGAGATAAAACAATAGTACTCGAGTAGATCAATAGTACTCGAGTAGAAATCAATAATATAGCTTATTTACGAGCAGTTTTGGGAAAATCGAAAATAAGAGTCTAAGATGGCTTCAAATCAAAAAGTGGTCAACATGAAAGTTGTAGATATCGTCGAGACGAACAAATTTCATGTTTATCATTTTTTGATACGACACCGTTTTGACCCTCAAAATGGCGTCCGAGCAAAATCTGAAACGGGCTACTCGAGAAGAACCATAGCTACTCGAGAAGACTTAGAACGGAAACCCAAACACGCGCCGAATTAAACGAAACTCGCACTGAAGGAGAACACTGACGCTACGAATTTAACGGCGAAGTCAAAACAAAAATCCGACATGCCAATCTCGAGTTATACACTCCTAAACTCTATGACAAAAGTAAATGACACAAAACTACAAACGCGCGCCGAGGCTCCAAAAATGCTCGGGTCACGACGAAACTTGACGAGCAAGTCCAAAATCACTAAACTTAACTTACCAACTTGAAAACTTTCAGTTTCAACGAAAATCCCAAAATATGGTCAATCAGACCTAACGGACGCGAAAATGCACTAACGGTGCAGCGTCGTCAACATGGCGTAAAAAGGGTAACGACCTGACGTCATAAATATAACGATAATAAATCAAATAAAATCATCGAAAAATTGGGGGCGTTACAGTCACTCCCCCTAAAAATAAGTTTCGTCCCGAAACTTAATACAACACCAAAACCAAACCAAAACAATAGAATTAAACATCGCAAAAACAAGGAGACTTACCAAAACTAAGGGAAGAGACGCGGATGAGATTTCCTCATCGCCGACTCCAATTCCCACGTCGCGCTCTCGACGCCTTGATTTCTCCAAAGAACCTTGACCATGGGGATTGTCTTTCTCCGCAACACTTGATCCTGAGACTCCAAAATACGAACAGGCACCTCCACAAAAGAAAGGTTTGGCTCCAACTGGGGCACAACATCGAGAATCTGCCTGTCGCTCAACACGCACTTCCGCAGCTGACTCACATGGAAAACATCGTGCACTCCGGGAAAATTTGTCGGTAGGTCCAGCCTATAAGCTGAAACACCAATCCGCTCAATAATTCGGAAGGGTCCCATGTATCTCGGGTCCAACTTATGATTCTTACCAAATCACTTCACACCAGACATCGGGGAAACTTTTAGGAAAACCATATCCTCGACGGCAAACTCCAAATCGGTCCTGCGCCGATTGACATACTTTTCATAGCGCTCCTGGGCTACCCGAAGCTTCTCTCGGATGAGCCTAACTGAAATTTCCATCTCTTCAAGGGCTTCTGGACCTAGCAACGGTCTCTCACCGACCTCAGCCCAAAATAAAGGAGTCCTGCAACGTCTCTCATATAAAGCTTCAAATGGAGCCATTTGCAAGCTCTCCTGGTAGCTATTATTGTAGGCAAACTCCATTAGCCTCAGACGCTCATCCCACGCTCCACCGTGGTCCAAAATGTAACATCTAAACATGTCCTCCACGATCTGATTTACTCTTTCTGTTTGCCCATTCGTCTGCGGATGGTAGGCGGTGGAATACCTCAAGTCGGTACCCAACCCCTCTTGCAAGCTCTTCCAGAAACGGGACATGAACGTGGAGTCTCGATCAGACACAATACTGACAGGTACTCCATGCAACCTGATGACCTCGTCCAAATACAATTCAGTTATTTTCTTCATTGAGTAATCAATCATGAACGGCACGAAGAGAGCACTCTTCGTCAGTCTATCCACAATCACCCAAACTGAGTCATGCCCTCTGGGAGATCTCGACAATCCAGTAATAAAATCCATCGAGATACTCTCTCATTTCCAACTCGGGATCTCCAAAGGTATTAACTTGCATCCAGGCCTTCCATGATCGGTCTTAACTCGCTTACAGGTGAAACATTCAGATACAAACCTTGCTATATCACCCTTCATACCCATCCACCAAGCAATCTGTTTCAGATCCTGGTACATCTTGGTCGAACCAGGGTGGTAGGCCACATTAGAACCATGTGCCTCCTTGCACAACTGATACCTAATATCCTTAACAGCGGGAATGCAAAGCCTACCACGGTATCTCAGGGTTCCCATATCATCAATAGAAAACTCTGGCAACTCACCCTTCGCAGCTCTACTATAAAGATGCAACAGATCTGGATCCTCCTTTTGATGCAATCTAGTAAGCGTAATCCATGAAGGCTCTAACACTTCTAATTCACTAGTCGAGTTGCCACTTCCCACTGAAATTCCCATCAGTAAAAATTCTTCCACCAGTGAATCCACCGAAAGGTTAAAAATTTTAGCTGTCTTCCTGCTCAGAGCGTCGACTACCACGTTAGCTTTGCCCAGGTGGTATTGGATCTCAACATCATAGTCTGCCACATACTCCAGCCATCTACGCTGGCGTAAATTCAGTTCCTTCTGTGTGAAGACGTATTTCAAATTTTTATGATCAGTATAAATCCTGCATATAGCGTCATACAACAGATGTCTTCACAACTTGAGGACATAGATCACTGCTGCAAATTCCAGGTCATGCGTAGGGTAATTCTGTTCATGAACCTTTAGCTTCCTAGACTCATACGAAATAACCTTGCCCTCCTGCATCAACACGCATCCGAGCCCAACATGTGATGCGTCCACATACACAGCATACTCCAGTCCTTCAGTAGGCAGGGTCAAAACTGGTGCAGTGCATAGTCTCCTCTTCAGCTCCTGGAACGCCTCTTCACACTTATCACTCCAAATAAAGGCTGCATGCTTCTGCGTCAGCTTTGTCAAAAGCGCAGCTAATGTAGAGAATCCCTCCACAAACCTTCTATAGTAGCCTGTCAGCCCTAGAAAACTCCTTATTTCCTTGGGAGTGGTAGGCCTACTCCAATCCATCACTGCAGCTATCTTCTCCGGATCAACCGTTATCCCATCTTTATTCACCACATGGCCCAAGAAGGAGACTTGAGGTAGTCAAAACTTGCACTTACTCAACTTAGCATACAACTTATGCTCTCTCAAAGTTGACAAAACCAATCGCAAGTGCTGCGCATGCTCTTCAGCATTGCGGGAGTAGACTAGAACGTCATCTATGAACACGATGACAAAATGATCCAGGAAGTCCTTGAATACTCTGTTCATCAAATCCATGAATGTGGCGGGTGCATTAGTCAATCCAAAAGACATTACCAAGAACTCGAAATGTCCATGCCGCGAACGAAAAGCATTTCATGGAATGTCTGCCTCACGAATCCTCAACTGATGATAACCCGAACGCGGGTCAATCTTGGAAAATACAGAGCTACCACGCAACTGGTCAAACAGATCATCGATTCTCGGCAAGGGATATCTGTTCTTGATGGTCACTTTATTCAATTCTCTGTAATCTATACACAACCTCATTGATCCATCTTTCTTCTTTACAAACAGAACGGGAGCACCCCACGGTGACGAACTTGGCCTGATGAAACCGTTCTGCAACAGCTCGTCTAACTGGGTACGCAGCTCTCCCAACTCACGCGGAGCCATACGGTACGGAGCCTTAGCGATTGGACGGGTACCCGGTTCTAAATCTATGACAAACTCAACATCTCTCTCAAGAGGAAGACCAGAAAGATTATCAGAAAACACGTCAGGAAACTCGCGCACTACAACAATCTCCTCCACAAGCGGCAAACTAACAATGGTCGTCAACACTGAAACCAAACAGGCAAAGCATCCTGAATTCAAAAGCTTTCAAGCACTTACCGCGGAAATGATCGGAGAATCTTGGCGCGAATAACCATAAACGCTTCTGCGTTGACCGTCATCCATCTTGAAGTCCAAGCGCTTGACCTTGCACTGGATTACTGCATCATACTTAGATAGTCAATCCATGCCCAGGATTACATCATAATCTTCCAAGTCTAAAACTTTTAAATCCGCAACCGCGAGAAAATCTCTCAACTGGACTGGACAACCCTGAATCCCCTGATCTGACACCACGGAATCACCTGAGGGGAACTTGACACAGAACGGGTCGCCAACACGATTGAGGGTTAAACGGTGACGCTCTACAAAAGATCTAGCCACGAATGAGTGGGTAGCACCGGAATCAAAAAGGACACGCGCCCAGCGGTTACTTACCTTAAACCTTCCTATAAGGGTAAATATACGACTAAGGGAAAAGAACGTTGACATTTAGATCATACCTAAAAATTAAACTACATTAGAATCTAACCTGAAATAACTTGGGTCGACGCCTGAGTTTCATCCACGGACACCACGTTCAACTTGCCCTTCCCTTTGTCCATAAGCTGCGGTGGCGGTAAGGCCTGAAGTGGCACTGACTGCAACGGGGGTTGAGCCTGCGGGCAACGGGTCTTGACATGCCCCTTCTGCCAACAAAGATAACAGGTCTTGTCCTTCCAGCAATGGGCTGCATTATGGTCCGCCTTGTTGCAACTGGAACAAACTGATCTCTCTTTGGGAGCGCCCTGAATCGCGTACACCTGCTCTTGCTTCTGAGCTCCCAGCCTCCGGTAATATTTCTCGAACGGGTGGCCTGCCCGACCACAGAAACTGCACACTTTCTTGCCTCTTTTCTTCTTAATAGTCCCAGATTTCAGTGATTCCTTACCTTCAACAGACTTCCTCTTATCCTTCCTCATCTGCTGACCCCTGACCTTGGCATTGTCAATGGATTCCACCTTCAGAGCAACCTCTACCACCTCGGAATAAGTCCCGGATCCATAGGTACTGGTAAGCTGCTGGATGTCATTCCGAAGACCACCCAGAAATCGCTTGACTCGGTTGGATTCTAAAGATACCAAGTCAGGAGCAAAGCGGCTCAGCTTACTGAACTCCACCTCGTATTCACTGACGGTAAGTTGTCTCTGCTTCAAGTGAAGGAAATCATTCATCAACAGGTCTCTTTCAACAGACGACAGGAACTTTTTCAACAGCGACTCCTTGAAGGACTCCCACGAGCATCCATCCTTTAAGCTTTCATTCTCCCTCAACCACCAACTCTTGGTCATGCCCTTGAGTTAATAAGCGGCAACCATCACTCTCTGGTCCGCAGAGATACCAGAGTAGGTGAACATCTCCTCGATGGAAATCATCCAGTCATCTAATGCCATAAAATCTGCCTTGCCATCATACGTAGGGAGTCTGTTGGTACCCTAGCTTGATTTGAGTTTAGTCTTGCCTTTGTTAGTCCCTTGACCCAAGAAATATCTATGGTCAATGGTTAGAAGTCTAGCTGTAGAGTCCTCACTTTTCCAGATTGAGAATTTGGTTAAGTAGTTTTTCGTTCGACTATAGTCGAACGCCGCTCGACTATCGTCTATCGGCTGATCGGCGATCGTCTATCAGTTGGTCGACGCTCTGTTCTGCGCTGATAGTTCGACTATCTGTTGATAGGTCGACTATCTGTTCTGCGCTGATAGTTCGACTATCTGTTGATAGGTCGACTATCTGTTCTGCGTTGATAGTTCGACTATCTGTTGATAGGTCGACTATCTGTTCCGCTTTGATAGGTCGACTATCTGTTGATAGGTCGACTATCTGTCGTCTTTGATAGTTCGACTATCTGTCCTGATAGTTCAACTATCTGATAGTTCGACTATCTGTTGATAGATCGACTATCTGGTCTGTTTTGATAGTTCGACTATCTGTTGATAGGTCGACTATCTGTTTTCTGAGGTAGGTCGACTATCTGCTTGATAGGTCGACTATCTGTTTGCGCTTGATAGTTCGACTATCTGTCCTGATAGATCGACTATCTGATAGTTCGACTATCTGCTCTGATAGATCGACTATCTGCCGGGGTAGTTCGACTATCTTCTTCGATAGGTCGACTATCTGGATCGTTCGACTATCTGCCCGATAGATCGACGATCTCCGTGCGTCGGTCGACGATCTCCGAAGGTCGTTCGACGTTTTCTGCCTGCCTTTATATTTTGTATTTATTTATTATATTTAATTAATTAATACATTTTCTGGCACATTGTTTTAAGCTGTATGATAAAATTACCAGGCAATATTTGCTCCATCTCTTTTGCCTGAGTCAAATCTTTTTAAGATAAAGTTGTTTGTCTTATTAGCTGTCATTATAAATTACTTTATCTGTTGTCAGCCCTTTATAGCCGTTGGACTGAAAAGTCTTCTTTTTGCTATAAAGAGATTATTTCTGATGTGACTTTATTTAGTCCTTCTGTTATTTGATTTGGTCCTGCAGCTTCTTAGAAAAAGGGTTATTCCTTTTATAGAATGTTTTGCTGCAGAGATTGCTTTGTCTTCTTGATATTTACAGCCCAGGTCTCAAGGCTCAGAAGAAGACAAATAATTCAAATGGAAGAGAGCCGTTGCTTGCTGCTGTTATATAAAGAACCCTTTGAAGAAGGATTCAAGCTAGTCAGTAGTCAACAGTCAGCAGTCAATAGTTGAGAGCTAATAGCTAACCAGTTGTTCATTCAAGCTTTCAAGCCTTCAAGCTTTCTGCTCTCAGAAATTTCCACCTATCTGAGAAGTGTTAAGATCTTCATCTCTTCTTCAACCTGAGTTCTCCTGCCTTCAGGAAGTTCAAACTCAGAGATCTTTTGAAGAAGAAGAAGAAGAAGATAGCTGCTTGAAGAGATTTAATTTTGTTATTTATTTTCTTCCTGTAGCTTTTCCTTCAGAACTTTCTGAAGAGTTTTTCTGCACTGAAGCAAGACTTCACCTGGACATCTTTGAGCCAGGGGGAGCCTTGATTCTTTAGAGCTTTCTAGCTCAGTGCAAGCTTTTGTGCTTCTCTAATCTATTGTAAAATAGAGAAGACATCTTAACATTCTTCCCCCTCCTGTACAGGGTTATTACTCCCTTCAAAAGTATCCCTTGGTGGCAGGGCACCTGATCAAAAACCTGTGCTTGGTTTTTAGACACCTGATCAAAAGTCTAAAGGGTTTCTGAATCTACCTGAAGCAGATTCTGTTGGTGGCAGGGCACCTGATCAAAAACCTGAGTGGATTCCTACCGTGTGGGTAGAAGAGTGGACGTACCCAAGTTGTTTGGGGAACCACTATAAATTTCCTTGTGTCGTCTGTATTCCATTGTTTAATTCCTGTATTGTGGCTGTGATTAGATATAACTAGGTTGCTAGTTGCTGATTAGGTTTTCCAAGCTTTAACTGTAATTACAGTTAGCTTGAGTTTGTGCACATCACTTGTGTTAGGCTCTAGGGTTAAATCTATATCTATAATCTTTCATTCCGCACTTCACTCCAAGGGAGTTGGGTAGACCATTAAGTTTTGTCTAGTGCAAAATTTGATAACTCTATTCACCCCCCCTTTAGAGTAGGATCTATCCCTTCACTTTCAATTGGTATCAGAGGGAGGTTGACTGACTGAATAGGCTAACACCTAAGTCACAAGATCCTGATAGATACCAAAGCTTATAGATATTCACTATCATGGCCCAGTCCAAGGATTACTCAAGCACCAGACCTCCAGCATGCAACTTAGCTAAGTTTGGCATCTGGAAGGCAAGGATAAAACTTTATATGAATTCTATTGATGAAAGTATTTTTGCTTCTATTTTGTCAGGTCCCCCAAGAGCACATGCTGCTGCCACTGCCTCATCATCTGATATGAGTGCAGTGCCTCCTCCAGATTACAACGATGAGTACAAGAAGGCCAAAATTGCAGATGCCAAGGCAATGAACATACTGGCTCAGACAATGTCTGATGAGGTGTTCCAGAAGGTGGCTGACTGCTCCTCAGCAAAGGCCATGTGGGACACACTGAACCAGATTGTAGCTGGTTCAGCTGATGAAAGGAAGGACAGAAGGTCCAACCTGATCTCACAGTACGAGAACTTCAAGAAAACTGATGCTGAATCAGTTGAAGCTATGTACACCAGGCTCAGCTCAATAATCAATGAGCTGAGGACCCTGGACAAGGACATATCATTGACAGAGGTCAATGATAAGATTCTGAAAGTGAAGGGATAGATACTACTCTAGAGGGGGGGTGAATAGAGTTATCAAATTTTGCACAGACAAAACTTAATAGTCTACTCAACTCCCTTGGAGTGAAGTGCGGAATGAAAGATTATAGATATTGATTTAAACTTAAAGCCTAACACAAGTGATGTGTGCAAACACAAGCTAACTGTAATTACAGTTAAGCTTGGAAAAACCTAAACAGCAACTAGCAACCTAGTTATATCTAATCACAGCCACAATGCAGGAATTAAACAATGGAATCCAGACGACACAAGGAAATTTATAGTGGTTCCCCAAACAACTTGGGTACGTCCACTCTTCTACCCACACGGTAGGAATCCACTCAGGTTTTTGATCAGGTGCCCTGCCACCAACAGAATCTGCTTCAGGTAGATTCAGAAACCCTTTAGACTTTTGATCAGGTGTCTAAAAACCAAGCACAGGTTTTTGATCAGGTGCCCTGCCACCAAGGGATACTTTTGAAGGGAGTAATAACCCTGTACAGGAGGGGGAAGAAGGTTAAGATGTCTTCTCTATTTTACAATAGATTAGAGAAGCACAAAAACTTGCACTGAGCTAGAATGCTCTAAGGAATCAAGGCTCCCCCTGGCTCAAAGATGTCCAGGTGAAGTCTTGCTTCAGTGCAGAAAACTCTTCAGAAAGTTCTGAAGGAAAGGCTACAGGAAGAAAATAAATAACAAAAAGAAATCTCTTCAGGCAGCTATTCTTCTTCTTCTTCTTCTTCAAAGGATCTCTGAGTTTGAACTTCCTGAAAGCAGGAGAACTCAGGTTGAAGAAGAGATGAAAATCTTAACACTTCTCAGTTAGATGGAGTTTGCTGAGAGCAGAAAGCTTGAGCTTGACGAAGGCTTGAGTGCTTAAGAATATGTGTTACACTAGCTTCAATCCTTCTTCAAAGGGTCCTTTATATATTAGCAGCAAGCAACGGCTCTCTTCCATTTGAATTCTTTGTCTTCTTCTGAGCCTTGAGACCTGGGCTGTAAATATCAAGAAGACATAAATATCTCTGCAGCAAAACATTCTATAAAAAGGAATAAACCTCTTTCTAAGAAGCTGCAGGTTTAAATCAAATAACAAAGGACTAAATAAAGTCACATCAGAAATAATCTCTTTATAGCAAATAGAAGACTTTTCAGTCCAACGGCTATAAAAGGGTTGTCAGCAGATAAAGTAATTTAAAGAGACAGCTAATAAGACAAACAACTTTATCTTAAAAGATTTGAACTCAGGCAAAAAGAATAGAGCAAATAATGCCTGGAAACTTTATCATACAGCTTAAAATAACGTGCCAGAAAATGTATTAAATAATTAAATATAATAAATAAATACAAAATACAAAGGCAGGCAGAAAGCGTCGAACGACCTTCGGAGATCGTCGACCGACGCACGGAGATCGTCGACCTATCGGGCAGATAGTCGAACGATCCAGATAGTCGACCTATCGAAGAAGATAGTCGAACTACCTCGGCAGATAGTCGACCTATCAGAAAGATAGTCGAACTATCAGATAGTCGATCTATCTAGGACAGATAGTCGAACTATCAAGCGCACAGAGATAGTCGACCTATCAAGCAGATAGTCGACCTACCTCAGAAAACAGATAGTCGATCTATCAACAGATAGTCGACCTATCAAAACAAACCAGATAGTCGATCTATCAACAGATAGTCGAACTATCAGCGCAGAGCAGATAGTCGACCTATCAACAGATAGTCGACCTATCAGCGCAGAACAGATAGTCGACCTATCACCAGATAGTCGAACTATCAGCGCAGAACAGATAGTCGACCTATCACCAGATAGTCGAACTATCAGCGCAGACCAAGCGTCGACCAACTGACAGACGATCGTCGATCAGCCGATAGACGATAGTCGAACGGCGTTCGACTATGGTCGAACGAAAAAACTACTTAACCAAATTCTCAATTTGGAAAAGCGAGGACTCTACAGCTAGACTTCTAACCATTGACCATAGATATTTCTTGGGTCAAGGGGCACAAAAAAGAGGACTAAACTCAAATCAAACTAGGGTACCAACAATCTCCCCCTATTTGAGTTAAGTCTCTCAAAATCTAAAACAGCTAGCAATAGAACACTAAAAATAAATTCAGCAAATAGTTAACAATAAGCTGGCAGATTATCAATCAGATAGACAAATATAACACAACAGTTAATTAAACTATTAAGAATCTTTAGAGTCTGGTAAAGGATCAGAAGAACTAGAAACAAAAGAAATTTTTCTTAAGGGATCATCTGATTCTTTCTTCGACATCTTTAAATCCTGCACCCCAATGATCTTTAACTCTGTAGCTCTTGGGACTACAGCTTCCGGATGCTTTTCCATGTATTTGGAGGGGTCAAAAACCTCAGGATTCACCTGGAACTTTTCAAGCTCTTTCTTTCTGTAAATAGACATGGTAGTAAAACCTGTTGTATCTTTTCCTTCAGCTTTAGCTTTTCTAATTTGAGCTGCTCCTACAAGTTCTTGAAAGCGAGCCATCCTAAAGTTAGGATCGAGCTCAGGATTTTCATACACGGGCTCAGGAGAAGCAGCATCAGCTATTTTATCTAGATAAGATATAGAGCATACTTAGCAAAAGATTCTTGCTAGAAATTTTTAAGACAAAATAAACTATTTACCTTTTGATACAATTTCCTCAGACTGTACTGGAGTTGGAGATGAGATTCTCTTCTTTGGAGAGGGAGGTGGGGAAAAGGTTGGTCTTTGAACCACAGTCTCCCTCATTTGTCTTTGAGAACCATAAAATGATTTGCCTTGAGAGCTTTGATAACCTTGTCTTGGCTGGGGCTGAACAGACGCAGATTTTCCAGAGGAGGCAGTAGGTTTAGCTGAAAGGTTCCCAGAGGCTCCTGCACCTGGAGGAGGAGGAGGACCTCTGGGAGTCCATCTAGAGACAGGACTATCATACCTCTTGGTTCTTTTTCTTTCTTTTTGCTGATTCTTCGAAAACCACATCCAATGCTGAAAATCTTTGGATTTAGGGTCAATGCCCTTCAAAATATAATAAGGTATATCATTATCCTTGCTAGGAGGAGGAGGAGCAGCAGCAGCTTTCCTTTTCTTTGCAGCAGATTTCCTTTTCTTTGACTTCTCAGAAATATCAGAATCATCATCATCAGAATGAGATGAGGGAGGATTTTCATATGGATCATAGGCTTCTGAAACAGCCTTTTCTTTAAGCTTAAGATCAGATTTCTCTTTTTCCTCTTCCATGGCATCCAGAGCCAGAAGGGAGTCTAAATCCAAACCTGGAGAGTCATCCCAGAGGGTTGACTTTTCACTTTGCAAATCTTTCTCTTTCTCTTTTAAAGATTGAATTCTTAAATCCCATGCTGCTCTTGCTTGAATTTCTTCCAAACTCAAAACAGGAGAGTCAACTTTGACTTCCTCTTTCTCAGACTCATCTTCTTTATTATCTAAGAAGGATTCCAACTCAGGGTCAACTTGAATATCGGGAATACTTGGTACAGCCTCAGAAACAACTTCTATTATTTGGGCAGCTAAATCTTCTCTAATAATATCTGTAGAATTATGAATACATATCTGCTAAATAAGCGATAATCATTCCTTCAAGGTATTCACAAACTAACAAATTAATCGACTCATCAACAAAACGAATGAAAGAGTTACCTTCATATTTAACCATCTCCCAGCAGTCATTCAGATATGAAGTTACAATTCCTTCCAGGAATCTAACAATCACAGGAGTGGTAATATCTTCTAAGCAGACTTTAACTGAAATCTCAGATAACAGGATTCCATCTGTTATTTCCTTCTCAGACAACACTTGAGCTCTTTCTATCTCAGCAGGGGCAGAATCTTCCTGAACAGTCATTTCTGTATCTTTGACAACTGGAGGAGAGACAGGATGGTCTGAGGCATCTTCATTGAACATCTCCCCCTGCCTGATTTCAGTGGCTACTGAAACCAGGCCCCTAGAGGAAGATGGCTCAGCAGACTTAGAAAGGGATTGGATGGAGGCGGTTAAGAGATTAATGGAGGCTGCAAGGGGAGCGATTGCCTCGTCAATCATGGTTTTGATTGACGGTGTAATCAGCTCCACAATGCGGGAGATAATCTCAGGAGAGATTTCAAAAGATGAAGGATGAGAGGTGGATGGAGCTGCAGCAGATATGATAGTGGTGCTGGGATGAGAAATGATGTGTACAGGAGATCGAACTGGAGATGGAGCGGGAGAGTTAATAGGGGAATGAATTGGGGAATGAACTGGGGAATGAACTGGAGATACATGAGGAGTAGGAATTCTCTCTGATCCTAACAAATCGAAGCTAGGAGCAGATATCCTAGCCAGATGAGTAGGTAGAGGAGAGGCTGGAGGGGAAAGGATAACAACCGTAGTTGTTTCAGGAGCAGCAGAGGAAGAAGGTCTTACTTCAACTGAAGTTGATGGTACTTCAGCTGAGGCAGACGGCAATGCAGAGGAGGAAGAAGGAAGAGCTGAGCCAGCTTCACCAGGTTGAGGAGCGACTGATGCAGTCCTTGTGTCCTCAGATGTTGCTGGAGCAGATTTTACAAAAGTTCTCTTCCACTTTGAGAACAGATGGGGATCCATCTTCTTGCTGGCGTTGATCGTTGTTGCAGTCGAACTCAGCAGATGGGGGAATCTTTCCTTCAGAAAAATACCGATAACCCTTCCGAGGGTGACTTCCTTTTTGCCATTCTTTTTCCTGATTAAATCAAACAAAACTGCTGCCCAATCTATCCTTTTTCGATTAACAATTGCACACATGAGTGCGAATTGCTGCCTTGTTATGTTATCGTGGGCAGAGTGCTTGCCCAGAAGCACTTTTCCTACTATCTCAGCCAAAAACTTGATTTTGAAGGGAAAATTCACCTTGAGCAGCTTCGTGGGAATGCCCTCAGCATGTCCCAGCTCAACAAGCATTCTACTGAATTCCTGAGCATCTTGCTCATAATCCTCGTCACCAATAACTAACCCAAAAACATCAGATAAGACGGCCGGAGTCAGGATAGCTTCTTCTCCGCCTATGGTACCAGTCATCGCTTCGTCTGTGGAAGACGACGTGAAAGCCCATTCTTTAATTTCTGGAATGTTGATCTTAATCCTTTCAGACATTAACTTTTCTAAACCTTGATCCCTGCAGAGCTGGAGAACTTCCACGATTCCGGCATCGCAGCTACTGAATGCTTCGAAGTCCACACTGAATCCTGCATCAAACTTGACGACGGCCAAAACTGCTGGAGAGAACGCCATTGATTCGCTGGAGAAACGCGAGAAGGACGAAGAAGACGAAGGGGGCGAAGCGGCAGAAAATCGCAAGCAGGAAAGCAGAATGCGAAAGGGCACGCTCCGTCGACGATAAAGCACACGATCTTTTGACCTAGGTCGACTATCGGCTTTATATCAGACCGGATATAGTCGGTCTATTAAAAAGATCTAGACCCGATGGTCGAACGGCCGTTCGACGATCGGCTCAGAAGCAGAGTAGTCGGACAATCGTTCGACTATTTCTGGCTTCTCAAACAACAGGCTATCGTCATCCAGAGATCGACGATGAGCTCAACCTGTTCGACGATGGTCGAACGTCGATCAACGATCTTCAAACAGATAAGCTATCATTAACCAGAGGTCGACGATAGGCTTAAGCCGTTCGACTATCTTCGAACGTCGTTCGACTATCTTCAAACAGATTTCAACATAGGCAGATATAGTCACACTTAGTCTCGTCCATTAATCATGCCTAGTTGAACTAAAAAGAACAGATGCTTCTGTTCATCTAAAGGCTTGGTGAAAATATCACCTCTCTGAAACTCAGTGGATATGAACTCAAGACAGATCTTGTTCTTTTCCACACAATTTCTCAGGAAATGGTGCCTAATCTCAATGTGCTTCGTTCTAGAGTGGTGCACTGGATTTTGTGCAATAGAGATAGCACTGGTACTATCACACATGATCTTGGTGTTCTTGTGTGAGTAACCATAATCCACAAGCTGGTTTTGAATCCACAGGATCTGTGAACAACAACTGGCAGCTGCTATATATTCAGCCTCTGCAGTTGAAGTTGAGACAGAAGCCTGCTTCTTACAGAACCAAGAGACCAATCTCTCTCCCAGGAACTGGCAAGTTCCTGAGGTGCTCTTCCTGTCAACTCTGCAGCCAGCATAATCAGAATCAGAATATCCAATTAATTCAAACTCTGACTCAGCTGGGTACCAAAGTCCTAGATCTGGACATCCCTTCAGGTATCTCAGGATTCTCTTTAGAAGAATCAGATGAGATTCCTTGGGGTTGACCTGAAATCTAGCACAAAGGCATGTAGCAAACATTATATCTGGCCTACTTGCAGTTAGATATAATAGGGAACCAACAATGGCCCTATAATTCTTTTGATCAACTGGCTTGCCGTGATCATCAGAATCAATAACTACATTAGTAGCCATGGGTGTAGGCATTGCTGAAGCATCAGCCATCCCAAATTTCTTTACCAATTCCTTGGCATATTTGGATTGGGAGATGAAGATACCATCAGCATCTTGCTTAACTTGGAGACCAAGAAAGTAAGACAGTACACCCATACTACTCATCTCAAACTTAGAGTGCATCAGGTCAGAGAACCTTTTGCAAAGTTTGGGATCAGTGGAGCCAAAAATAATATCATCTACATACACCTGAACTAACAGGATTGTGTCCTTGTGATGCTTGACGAAAAGGGTTCTATCAACTACTCCCCTAATAAAGTTGTGCTCTAACAGGAAACTAGCTAAGGTCTCATACCAGGCCCTAGGAGCTTGCTTTAGTCCATAAAGAGCTTTCTGCAACTTAAACACATGTGAGGGCTGAGTTGAAGAAACAAACCCTGGTGGTTGTTCAACAAACACCTCTTCCTTAAGCTCACCATTTAAGAATGCACTTTTGACATCCATTTAGAACACCTTAAACTTCATGTAGGCTGCATAGGCCAAGAAGATCCTTATTGCTTCTAGCCTTGCAACAGGAGCAAAGGTTTGGTCATAGTCTATACCTTCCTCCTGTCTGTAGCCCTGAGCTACAAGCCTAGCTTTATTCCTTACTATGATTCCATTTGCATCTAGCTTGTTTCTATACACCCACTTGGTGCCTATGATCAGTTGGCCTTTAGGTCTTGGAACCAAAGTCCAAACTTTACATCTCTCAAACTGATTGAGCTCCTCTTGCATTGCAATGATCCAGTGGGGATCTAGCTCTGCATCTTTAAAGGTGAGGGGCTCAGCCTGTGAGAGGAAACAAGCATGCATCACATCCTGTCTTAACTGATGTCTTGTTTGCACACCAGCTGATATGTCTCCAATCACTTGAGATGTGGGGTGATCTCTAAGTGTGACAATATCAGCAGGTGGGATGTGATCTTCAGCAACAGTTGGGATTAATTTCTCAGGAGGAATTTGATCTACTGTTGATGGAACAACAACAGCTTCAACAGCTTCAGCAATGTCTTCATCACTGTCTGATTCAGTGATCTGAAGAGTTGATAGTTGAAGAATTTCTTGAGGGCATCATGTACCTGCAAAGAACTGGAGGAAGGAGAATTTTCTTTCTCCTTGTAAAACATCTGAGACTCATCAAAAGACACATGCACAGATTCTTCTATCTTACAGGTTGATTTGTTATAAACCCTATAAGCTTTGCTTACTTGGGAATATCCAAGCATGATTCCCATTGAAGCTTTTGCTTCAAACTTTCTAATATATTCTTTATTATTATTATGAATATACACAATACAGCCAAAAACTCTAAAATAATTAATTTTTGGTTTCTTTCCTTTAAGCAACTCATAAGGAGTTTTACACTTAAGTTTGTGTATCAAACTTCTATTCAAGACATAGTTGGCTGTACTAACAGCTTCTGCCCAATAGGATAGAGGCATGTTAGCATCTGCCAACAATGTGCTAGCAGCTTCAATTAGTGTTCTATTCTTCCTTTCAACTACCCCATTTTGTTGAGGAGTTCTAGGAGCTGAGAAGCTATGTTTGATACCTTCTCTCTCACAGAATTCTTGCATGAGAAGAGAGTCAAACTCAGTACCATGATCACTTCTGATCAAGGCCACATGAGTAGAGTACTCAGTCTGCACACAAAGTAGAAAGTCTGTAAGGGCTTTGAAGTTATCAGACTTAGATCTCAAAAAGAAAACCCAACAGAACCTAGAGAAGTCATCTACAATTACTAAAGTGTAATACTTCCCTCCTAAACTCTGTACATTTATTGGGCCAAAAAGGTCCAAATGTAATAAATACATGATTCTAGGAGAATCACTTTTATTAACAGATTTAAAAGAATTCTTGGTTTGCTTGCCTAGCTGACAAGCCTTGCATAGGCTCTCCTTCTTGTAGGGGCAAGAAGGTAAACCTCTAACAAGGTTGTGCTTAGATAACCTAGATATATTTTTAAGGTTTACATGACTAAGCCTTTTATGCCATAGGGAATTATTATTAAGGGTTACTTCATTAAACAAGCAGATTTCAGAATGAGGTGAGTTAAAATCTACTAAATAAATGTTACCAATTCTAATACCTACTAAAACAATATCATTATTTAAAGTAATACTGCAAGAGGAGTTAGAGAATGAAACCTGGTAGCCAGCATCACATAGCTGGCTAACCGAAATCAGATTATGCTTTAGTCCATTGACCTAAGCAACTCTCTTGAAGGTAACTGCTCCAATTGTGATCTTTCCATAGTCTTCTGTCTGACCACAGCTGGAGTCTCCAAAGATAACCTTTGGGCCGAGCCTAGCTTTGAACTTTGACAGTAGATCTTTATTTCCTGTCATATGCTTAGAGCATCCACTATCCAAATACCACTTATTTTGAGTGATTGGATAGGCCTTCACCTGCAATACAATTATTTAGACAGAGTGGACCCAGGTAACCTTGGGTCCCTTGTTTTTCACATAAGAAAAACTGGAAATATATGAGAATGCAGGCTGAGGGTGATAACCTAGTGGGTGAGATCTCCTAGGTGGGATTCTCCATGCTGATGATGGGTCAACAAACCTAGGGTTTCTATTCTCATTTAGGTTTCTATGGAATTGATGATGATTTTGAAAATCATATTGAAATCGTCGATCGACGTTCGACGATGGGCGCTCCGATCGTCGACCTTCGTTCGACCATGGAGCTTCCGATCGTCGAGCGACGTTCGACGCTCTTTGCATTTCTTTAAAAAACTTCTTTCTCTTTTCTCTCTTAGCTTTATTTAATGTTTTATTAACAAGGTTTACTTGCTCAGTGTTTTTCTTTCCACTAGCTGAAATGAAGTTCACTGGAGTTGAAAGATTATTTTTAAGCAAGACTGGGGGTTCACTGGGAGAAGCTCCTAAGCCTAGTTTATCATTACCTGACCTAGTGTTAGTCATGCTGGTAATTTCTAATAACTTAAGGCTTCTACCATTGAGGGATTCTTCTAATCTCTTAGACTTAGCTAACTCTACTTTAAGAAATTTGATTTCTTCACTACAAGTAGTGAGTTTTTCCTTTAACCTAATGTTTTCAGAGGCTATTGATTCTGAGTCAGCTAACCTATTTCTAAGCTCTTTTATTTCTTTTTCTGAGCTAATTAGATCTAAACATAAATATTTAAATTCTAACTTAAATTCTTCAGAAGTAAAATCATAAGAAGAAAGTACCTCATCTTCAGTGGGCATTTCTTCATCAGAATCAGAACTCTCTGCAGCAGAGTGGTTGCTGCAGGCATCTATTGCCATGAGGCAAATTTCTTTTGCCTTCTTCTCTTCCTCATCTTCACTGGAACTTGATGAGGAGGATTCTTCATCAGAATCACTCCAGGTTTCAGCAATGAAACCTCTCTCCTTCTTTTTGTTTTTGTAGGAGGATGACTTGGAGTGCTTCCTGTGCTGTTCTTTATCTTTTCTCTTGTCTTTGTTCTTCTCCTCTGGACACTCTGGCAAAATGTGTCCAGGCTTCCTGCAACCATAACATATAATTTCTTTAGCGGGAGAGCGATCATACCTTGGTTTGTCTTCATAGCGTGAAGACTTCTTTCTGAACTCCTTTCTTCCCATCTTGAGAAATCTTTTGGCAAACAGTGCCATAAGTTCCTCATTAGATTGGCTGTTTTCAGAAACATCTGCAGCCTTAAGAGCAAGAGACTGCTCTTTTCTTGTTGGAGTGGGAGTCTTTGCTTCAGCTTCTGCTTCTCTGGTCTTCAGCACTTGCTCAAAAGACTTGAGCTTGCCGAGGAGAGCTTCAGTGGATATCTCATTAGTACTTCTGGCTTCTTTGATGGGCCAGATTCTTAGATCCCATGTGCTAGGGAAGCACATAAGAATCTTATCATTGACCTCTGTCAATGATATGTCCTTGTCCAGGGTCCTCAGCTCATTGATGATTGAGCTGAGCCTGGTGTACATTGCTTCAACTGATTCAGCATCAGTTTTCTTGAAGTTCTCGTACTGAGAGATCAGGTTGGACCTTCTGTCCTTCCTTTCATCAGCTGAACCAGCTACAATCTGGTTCAGTGTGTCCCACATGGCCTTAGCTGAGGAGCAGTCAGCCACCTTCTGGAACACCTCATCAGACATTGTCTGAGCCAGTATGTTCATAGCCTTGGCATCTGCTATTTTGGCCTTCTTGTACTCATCATTATAATCTGGAGGAGGCACTGCACTCATATCAGATGATGAGGCAGTGGCAGCAGCAGGTGCTCTTGGGGGACCTGACAAAATAGAAGCAAAAATACTTTCATCAATAGAGTTCATATATAATTTAATCCTTGCCTTCCAGATGCCAAACTTTGCTAAGTTGCATGCTGGAGGTCTGGTGCTTGAATAATCCTTAGATTGGGTCATGATAGTGAATATCTATAAGCTCTTGGTATCTATCAGGATCTTGTGACTTAGGTGTTAGCCTATTCAGTCAGTCAACCTCCCTCTGATACCAATTGAAAGTGAAGGGATAGATACTACTCTAGAGGGGGGGTGAATAGAGTTATCAAATTTTGCACAGACAAAACTTAATAGTCTACTCAACTCCCTTGGAGTGAAGTGCGGAATGAAAAGATTATAGATATTGATTTAACCTTAAAGCCTAACACAAGTGATGTGTGCAAACACAAGCTAACTGTAATTACAGTTAAGCTTGGAAAAACCTAAACAGCAACTAGCAACCTAGTTATATCTAATCACAGCCACAATGCAGGAATTAAACAATGGAATCCAGACGACACAAGGAAATTTATAGTGGTTCCCCAAACAACTTGGGTACGTCCACTCTTCTACCCACACGGTAGGAATCCACTCAGGTTTTTGATCAGGTGCCCTGCCACCAACAGAATCTGCTTCAGGTAGATTCAGAAACCCTTTAGACTTTTGATCAGGTGTCTAAAAACCAAGCACAGGTTTTTGATCAGGTGCCCTGCCACCAAGGGATACTTTTGAAGGGAGTAATAACCCTGTACAGGAGGGGGAAGAAGGTTAAGATGTCTTCTCTATTTTACAATAGATTAGAGAAGCACAAAAACTTGCACTGAGCTAGAATGCTCTAAGGAATCAAGGCTCCCCCTGGCTCAAAGATGTCCAGGTGAAGTCTTGCTTCAGTGCAGAAAACTCTTCAGAAAGTTCTGAAGGAAAGGCTACAGGAAGAAAATAAATAACAAAAAGAAATCTCTTCAGGCAGCTATTCTTCTTCTTCTTCTTCTTCAAAGGATCTCTGAGTTTGAACTTCCTGAAAGCAGGAGAACTCAGGTTGAAGAAGAGATGAAAATCTTAACACTTCTCAGTTAGATGGAGTTTGCTGAGAGCAGAAAGCTTGAGCTTGACGAAGGCTTGAGTGCTTAAGAATATGTGTTACACTAGCTTCAATCCTTCTTCAAAGGGTCCTTTATATATTAGCAGCAAGCAACGGCTCTCTTCCATTTGAATTCTTTGTCTTCTTCTGAGCCTTGAGACCTGGGCTGTAAATATCAAGAAGACATAAATATCTCTGCAGCAAAACATTCTATAAAAAGGAATAAACCTCTTTCTAAGAAGCTGCAGGTTTAAATCAAATAACAAAGGACTAAATAAAGTCACATCAGAAATAATCTCTTTATAGCAAATAGAAGACTTTTCAGTCCAACGGCTATAAAAGGGTTGTCAGCAGATAAAGTAATTTAAAGAGACAGCTAATAAGACAAACAACTTTATCTTAAAAGATTTGAACTCAGGCAAAAAGAATAGAGCAAATAATGTCTGGAAACTTTATCATACAGCTTAAAATAACGTGCCAGAAAATGTATTAAATAATTAAATATAATAAATAAATACAAAATACAAAGGCAGGCAGAAAGCGTCGAACGACCTTCGGAGATCGTCGACCGACGCACGGAGATCGTCGACCTATCGGGCAGATAGTCGAACGATCCAGATAGTCGACCTATCGAAGAAGATAGTCGAACTACCTCGGCAGATAGTCGACCTATCAGAAAGATAGTCGAACTATCAGATAGTCGATCTATCTAGGACAGATAGTCGAACTATCAAGCGCACAGAGATAGTCGACCTATCAAGCAGATAGTCGACCTACCTCAGAAAACAGATAGTCGATCTATCAACAGATAGTCGACCTATCAAAACAAACCAGATAGTCGATCTATCAACAGATAGTCGAACTATCAGCGCAGAGCAGATAGTCGACCTATCAACAGATAGTCGACCTATCAGCGCAGAACAGATAGTCGACCTATCACCAGATAGTCGAACTATCAGCGCAGAACAGATAGTCGACCTATCACCAGATAGTCGAACTATCAGCGCAGACCAAGCGTCGACCAACTGACAGACGATCGTCGATCAGCCGATAGACGATAGTCGAACGGCGTTCGACTATGGTCGAACGAAAAAACTACTTAACCAAATTCTCAATTTGGAAAAGCGAGGACTCTACAGCTAGACTTCTAACCATTGACCATAGATATTTCTTGGGTCAAGGGGCACAAAAGAGAGGACTAAACTCAAATCAAACTAGGGTACCAACAGATTCTTATGTGCTTCCCTAGCACATGGGATCTAAAAATCTGGCCCATCAAAGAAGCCAGAAGTACTAATGAGATATCCACTGAAGCCCTTCTCGGCAAGCTCAAGTCTTTTGAGCAAGTGCTGAAGACAAGGGAAGCTGAAGCAAAGACCCCCACTCCAACAAGAAAAGAGCAATCTCTAGCTCTTAAGGCTGCAGATGTTTCTGAAGGCAGCCAATCTAATGAGGAACTTATGGCATTGTTTGCCAAAAGGTTTCTCAAGATGGGAAGAAAGGAGTTCAGAAAGAAGTCTTCACGCTATGAAGACAAACCAAGGTATGATCGCTCTCCTGCTAAAGAAATTATCTGTTATGGTTGCAGGAAGCCTGGACACATCTTGCCAGAGTGTCCAGAGGAGAAGAACAAAGAAAAGAGAAAAGATAAAGAACAGCACAGGAAGCACTCCAAGACATCCTCCTACAAAAACAAAAAGAAGGAGAGAGGTTTCATTGCTGAAACCTGGAGTGATTCTGATGAAGAATCCTCCTCATCAAGCTCCAGTGAGGATGAGGAAGAGAAGAAGGCAAAAGAAGTTTGCCTGATGGCAATAGATGCCTGCAGCAACCACTCTGCTGCAGAGAGTTCTGATTCTGATGAAGAGATGCCTACAGAAGATGAGGTACTTTCTTCTTATGATTTTACTTCAGAAGAATTTAAAGTAGAATTTAAATCTTTATGCTTAGATTTAATTAGCTCAGAAAAGGAAATAAAAGAACTTAGAAATAGGTTAGCTGACTCAGAATCAATAGCCTCTGAAAACATTAGGTTAAAGGAAGAACTCACTACTTGTAGTGAAGAAATCAAATTTCTTAAAATAGAGTTAGCTAAGTCTAAGAGATTAGAAGAATCCCTTAATGGTAGAAGCCTTAAGTTATTAGAAATTACCAGCATGACTAACACTAGGTCAGGTAATGATAAATTAGGCTTAGGAGCTTCTCCCAGTGAACCCCCAGTCCTTCTTAAAAATAATCCTTCAACTCCAGTGAACTTCATTTCAGCTAGTGGAAAGAAGAACACTGAGCAAGTAAATCTGGTTAATAAAACCTTAAATAAAGCTAAGAGAGAAAAGAGAAAGAAGTTCTTTAAAGAAATGCAAAGAGCGTCGAACGCAGCTCGACGATCGGAAGCTCAATGGTCGAACGAAGGTCGACGATCTGAGCACCCATCGTCGAACGTCGATCGGCAATTTCAATATGATTTTCAAAATCATAATCAATTCCATAGAAACCTAAATGAGAATAGAAACCCTAGGTTTGTTGACCCATCATCAGCATGGAGAATCCCACCTAGGAGATCTCACCCACTAGGTTATCACCCTCAGCCTGCATTCTCATATATTTCCAGTTTTTCTTATGTGAAAAACAAGGGACCCAAGGTTACCTGGGTCCACTCTGTCTAAATAATTGTATTGCAGGTGAAGGCCTATCCAATCACTCAAAATAAGTGGTATTTGGATAGTGGATGCTCTAAGCATATGACAGGAAATAAAGATCTACTGTCAAAGTTCAAAGCTAAGCTCGGCCCAAAGGTTATCTTTGGAGACTCCAGCTGTGGTCAGACAGAAGGCTATGACAAGATCACAATTGGAGCAGTTACTTTCAAGAGAGTTGCTTATGTCAATGGACTGAAGCATAATCTGATTTCAGTCAGCCAGCTATGTGATGCTGGCTACCAGGTTTCATTTTCTAATTTCTCTTGCAATATTACTTTAAATAATAATGTTGTTTTAGTAGGTATTAGAATAGGTAATATCTATTTAGTAGATTTCAATTCATCTCACTCTGAAATCTGCCTGTTTAATGAAGTAACCCTTAATAATAATTCCCTGTGGCATAAAAGGCTTAGTCATGTAAACCTTAAAAATATATCTAGGTTATCTAAGCACAACCTTATTAGAGGTTTACCTTCTTGCCCCTACAAGAAGGAGAACCTATGCAAGGCTTGTCAGCTAGGCAAGCAAACCAAGAATTCTTTTAAATCTGTAAATAAAAGTGATTCTCCTAGAATCCTGTATTTATTACACTTGGACCTTTTTGGTCCAATAAATGTACAGAATTTAGGAGGGAAGTATTACACATTAGTAATTGTAGATGACTTCTCTAGGTTCAGTTGGGTTTTCTTTTTGAGAACTAAGTCTGATAACTTCAAAGCCCTTACAGACTTTCTATTATATGTGCAGACTGAGTACTCTACTCATGTGGCCTTGATCAGAAGTGATCATGGTACTGAGTTTGACTCTCTTCTCATGCAAGAATTCTGTGAGAGAGAAGGTATCAAACATAGCTTCTCAGCTCCTAGAACTCCTCAACAAAATGGGGTAGTTGAAAGGAAGAATAGAACACTTATTGAAGCTGCTAGCACATTGTTGGCAGATGCTAACATGCCTCTATCCTATTGGGCAGAAGCTGTTAGTACAGCCAACTATGTCTTGAATAGAAATTTGATACACAAACTTAAGTGTAAAACTCCTTATGAGTTGCTTAAAGGAAAGAAACCAAAAATTAATTATTTTAGAGTTTTTGGCTGTATTGTTTATATTCATAATAATAATAAAGAATATATTAGAAAGTTTGAAGCAAAAGCTTCAATGGGAATCATGCTTGGATATTCCCAAGTAAGCAAAGCTTATAGAGTTTATAACAAATCAACCTGTAAGATTGAAGAATCTGTGCATGTGACTTTTGATGAGTCTCAGATGTTTTACAAGGAGAAAGAAAATTCTCTTTCCTCCAGTTCTTTGCAGGTACCTGATGTCCCTCAAGAAATTCTTCAACTTTCAACTCTTCAGATCACTGAATCAGACAGTGATGAAGACATTGCTGAAGCTGTTGAAGCTGTTGTTGTTCCACCAACAGTAGATCAAATTCCTCCTGAGGAATTAATCCCAACTGTTGCTGAAGATCACATCTCACCTGCTGATATTGTCACACTTAGAGATCACCCCACATCTCAAGTGATTGGAGACATATCAGCTGGTGTACAAACAAGACACCAATTAAGACAGGATGTGATGCATGCTTGTTTCCTCTCACAGGTTGAGCCCCTCACCTTTAAAGATGCAGAGCTAGATCCCCACTGGATCATTGCAATGCAAGAGGAGCTCAATCAGTTTGAGAGATGTAAAGTTTGGACTTTGGTTCCAAGACCTAAAGGCCAACTGATCATAGGCACCAAGTGGGTGTATAGAAACAAGTTAGATGCAAATGGAATTATAGTAAGGAATAAAGCTAGGCTTGTAGCTCAGGGCTACAGACAGGAGGAAGGTATAGACTATGACCAAACCTTTGCTCCTGTTGCAAGGCTAGAAGCAATAAGGATCTTCTTGGCCTATGCAGCCTACATGAAGTTTAAGGTGTTCCAAATGGATGTCAAAAGTGCATTCCTAAATGGTGAGCTTAAGGAAGAGGTGTTTGTTGAACAACCACCAGGGTTTGTTTCTTCAACTCAGCCCTCACATGTTTTTAAGTTGCAGAAAGCTCTTTATGGACTAAAGCAAGCTCCTAGGGCCTGGTATGAGACCTTAGCTAGTTTCCTGTTAGAGCACAACTTTACTAGGGGAGTAGTTGATAGAACCCTTTTCGTCAAGCATCACAAGGACACAATCCTGTTAGTTCAGGTGTATGTAGATGATATTATTTTTGGCTCCACTGATCCCAAACTTTGCAAAAGGTTCTCTGACCTGATGCACTCTAAGTTTGAGATGAGTAGCATGGGTGTGCTGTCTTACTTTCTTGGTCTCCAAGTTAAGCAAGATGCTGATGGTATCTTCATCTCCCAATCCAAATATGTCAAGGAATTGGTAAAGAAATTTGGGATGGCTGATGCTTCAGCAATGCCTACACCCATGGCTACTAATGTAGTTATTGATTCTGATGATCACGGCAAGCCAGTTGATCAAAAGAATTATAGGACCATTGTTGGTTCCCTATTATATCTAACTGCAAGTAGGCCAGATATAATGTTTGCTACATGCCTTTGTGCTAGATTTCAGGTCAACCCCAAGGAATCCCATCTGATTCTTCTAAAGAGAATCCTGAGATACCTGAAGGGATGTCCAGATCTAGGACTTTGGTACCCAGCTGAGTCAGAGTTTGAATTAATTGGATATTCTGATTCTGATTATGCTGGTTGCAGAGTTGACAGGAAGAGCACCTCAGGAACTTGCCAGTTCCTGGGAGAGAGATTGGTCTCTTGGTTCTGTAAGAAGCAGGCTTCTGTCTCAACTTCAACTGCAGAGGCTGAATATATAGCAGCTGCCAGTTGTTGTTCACAGATCCTGTGGATTCAAAACCAACTTGTGGATTATGGTTACTCACACAAGAACACCAAGATCATGTGTGATAGTACCAGTGCTATCTCAATTGCACAAAATTCAGTGCACCACTCTAGAACGAAGCACATTGAGATTCGGCACCATTTCCTGAGAGATTGTGTGGAAAAGAACAAGATCTGTCTTGAGTTCATATCCACTGAGTTTCAGAGAGGTGATATATTCACCAAGCCTTTAGATGAACAGAAGCATCTGTTCTTTTTAGTTCAACTAGGCATGATTAATGGACGAGACTAAGTGTGACTATATCTGCCTATGTTGAAATCTGTTTGAAGATAGTCGAACGACGTTCGAAGATAGTCGATCGGGTCAAGCCCATCGTCGACCTATGGTTGATGAAAGTTTGTCTGATTGAAGATCGTCGATCGACGTTCGACCATCGTCGAACAGGTTGCGCTCATCGTCGATCTCTGGATGACGATAGCCTGTTGTTTGAGAAGCCAGAAATAGTCGAACGAGTGTCCGACTACTCTGCTTCTGAGCCGATCGTCGAAAGGCCGTTCGACCATCGGGTCTAGATCTTTTTAATAGACCGACTATATCCGGTCTGATATAAAGCCGATAGTCGACCTAGGTCAAAAGATCTTTTGCTTTATCGTCGACGGAGCGTGCCTTTTCGCATTCTGCTTTCCCACTTGCGATTTTCTGCCGCTTCGTCCCCTTCGTCTTCGCCGTCCTTCTCGAGTTTTCTCCAGCGAATCCATGGCGGTCTCTCCAGCAGTTCTGGCCGTTGTGAAGTTTGATGCAGGATTTAGCGTGGATTTCGACGCATTCAGCAGCTGCGATGCAGGAATCGTAGAAGTTCTACAGCTATGCAGGGATCAGGGATTAGAGAAGTTAATGTCTGCAAGGATTAAGATAAACATCCCAGAAATCAAAGAATGGGCTTTCACGTCGTCTTCCACAGACGAATCGATGACTGGTACCATCGGCGGAGAAGAGGTAATCCTGACTCCGGCCGTTTTATCTGATGTTTTTGGATTAGTTAATGGTGACGAGGATTTTGAGCAAGATCCTCAGGAATTCGGAAGAATGCTAGTTGAGCTGGGACATGCTGAGGGCATTCCCACGAAGCTGCTCAAAGTGAATTTTCCTTTCAAAATCAAGTTCCTCGCTGAGTTGGTAGGAAATGTGCTCCTGGGTAAGCACTCTGCCCACGATAATATAACAAGGCAGCAATTCGCGCTGATGTGTGCGATTGTTAATCGGAAAAGGATAGATTGGGCAGCAGTGATGTTTGAGTTAATAAGGAAAAAGAATGACAAGAAGGAAGTCACCCTAGGAAGGGTTATCGGAATTTTCCTGAAGGAAAAATACCCCCAGCTGCTGAGTTCAACTGCAACAACAATCAACGCCAGCAAGAAGATGGATCCCCACCTGTTCTCAAAATGGAAGAGAACTTTTGTGAAACCCGCTCTCACAGGGGTTGCTCCAGCAACATCTGAGGACACCAGGACTGATTCAGTCACTCCTCACCTTGTCGAAGCTGGCTCAGCTCTTCCCTCTTCTTCTGCTGTGTTGTCTGCCTCAGTTGAAGTACCATCAACTTCAGCTGAAGTACGACCTTCTTCTTCTGCTCCAGAAACAACCACGGTTGTTCCTCTTTCCCCTCCAGCATCTCCTCTACCTGCTCATCTGGCTAGGATATCTGCTCCTAGCTTTGATTTGCTAGGCTCTGAGAGGATTCCTACTCCTCCTCCCTCTCCCATTCATTCCCAAGTTAATTCTCCAATTAACTCTCCAGCTCCATCTCCAGTTCGATCCCCTGTCCACACCATTTCTCATCCCAGCACCACTCCCATATCTGCTGCAGCTCCATCCACTTCACATCCTTCATCTATTGAGATCTCTCCTGAGCTTATCTCCCGCATTGTGGAGCTGATTACCCCGTCAATCAAAACCATGATTGAAGAGGCAATCGCTCCCCTTGCAGCCTCCATTGATCTCTTAACTGCCTCCATCAAATCCCTTTCAAAATCTGCTGAGCCATCTTCCTCAAGGGGCCTGGTTTCAGTATCCACTGAAATCAGGCAGGGGGAGATGTTTCATGAAGATGCCTCAGACCATCCTGCCTCCCCTCCAGCTATAAAAGATACAGTAATGACTGCCCAGGAAGAATCTGCTCCTGCTGAGAAAGAAATAGCTCCAGTTTTGTCTGATAAGGAAATAGCAGATGGAGTCTTGCTATCTGAAATTGCAGTTAAAGTCTGCTTAGAAGATCCTACCACTCCTGTGATTGCTAGATTCTTAGAAGGAATTATAACTTCATATCTGAATGAATCATGGGAAATGGTCAAATATGAAGGTAACTCATTCATTCGTTTTGTTGATGAGTCGATTAATTTGTTAGTTTGTGAATTCCTAGAAGGAATGATTTCTGTTTATTTAGCAGATCTGTATTCATAATTCTACAGATGTTATTAGAGAAGATCTATCTGCTCAGATAATAGAAATTGTCTCAGAGGCTGCCCCAAGTATTCCTGATATCCCTGTAGATCCTGAATTGGAATCTTTTTTAGAAGATAGAGAAGAGGAATCTGAAAAACAAGATAAAGTCAAAGATGACTCTCCTGTTCTGAATTTGGAAGAAGTTCAAGCAAGAGCTGCCTGGGATTTAAGAGTACAATCTTTAAAAGAGAAAGAAAAAGATCTGCAAGTTGAAAAGTCAACCATCTGGGATGACTCTCCAGGGTTGGACTTAGATTCCCTTCTGGCTCTGGATGCCATGGAAGAGGAAAAAGAAAAATCTGCTCTTAAGCTTAAAGAAAAGGCTATTTCAGAAGCCTATGATCCTTATGAAAATCCTCCCTCATCTCATTCTGATGATGATGATTCTGATGTTTCTGAGAAGTCAAAGAGAAAGAAAGCTGCTTCAAAGAAAAGAAAAGCTGCTCCTCCTCCTCCTCCTCCCAGTAAGGATAATGATATTCCCTATTACATTTTGAAGGGCATTGACCCTAAATCCAAGGAATTTCAGCACTGGATGTGGTTTTCAAAGAATCAGCAGAAAGAAAGAAAAAGAACTAAGAGGTATGATAGTCCTGCTTCAAGATGGACTCCCAGAGGTCCCCCTCCTCCACCTCCAGGTGCAGGAGCCTCTGGGAACTTATCAGCTAATCCTGCTGCCTCTTCTGGAAGATCTGCTTCTTTTCAGCCCCAGCCAAGACAAAGTTATCAGAGCTCGCAAGGCAAATCAGTTTCTGGTTCCCAAAGACAAGTTAAGGAGGATATGTCAAAAGGTAAATAGTTTACTTTGTGTTAAAAATATCTAGCAAGAACCTCTCTGCTAAGTTTGCTTCTAATGTCTTATCTAGTTATTCAAGATAAAATAGCTGATGCTGCTTCTCCTGAGCCTGTGTATGAAAATCCTGAGCTTGATCCTAACTTTAGGATGGCTCGCTTTCAAGAACTAGTAGGAGCAGCTCAAATTAGAAAAGCTAGAGCCGAAGGAAAAGATACGACTGGTCTAACTACCATGTCTGCTTACAGAAAGAAAGAGTTTGAAAAGTTCCAGGTAAATCCTGAGATTTTTGATCCATCTAAATATATGGAAAAACATCCTGAAGCAGTAGTCCCAAGAACTGCAGAGCTGAAGATCATTGGTGCGCAGGACCTGAAAATGTCAAAGAAAGAATCTGATGATCCCTTAAGGAAAATATCTTTTGTTTCTAGCTCTTCTGTATCTAAGCCTGACTCTGTTGATCCATAGTTTGATTAACTGCTGTGCTATATTTGTTTATCTGTTTGATAATCTGCTAGTTAATTGTTAACTATGTGTTGTATTATTTTATTGCTCTTTAGCTAGCTTTATGTGTTATATGTTGAGAGACTTAACTCAAATAGGGGGAGATTGTTGGTACCCTAGCTTGATTTGAGTTTAGTCTTGCCTTTGTTAGTCCCTTGACCCAAGAAATATCTATGGTCAATGGTTAGAAGTCTAGCTGTAGAGTCCTCACTTTTCCAGATTGAGAATTTGGTTAAGTAGTTTTTCGTTCGACTATAGTCGAACGCCGCTCGACTATCGTCTATCGGCTGATCGACGATCGTCTATCAGTTGATCGACGCTCTGTTCTGCGCTGATAGTTCGACTATCTGTTGATAGGTCGACTATCTGTTCTGCGCTGATAGTTCGACTATCTGTTGATAGGTCGACTATCTGTTCTGCGTTGATAGTTCGACTATCTGTTGATAGGTCGACTATCTGTTCCGCTTTGATAGGTCGACTATCTGTTGATAGGTCGACTATCTGTCGTCTTTGATAGTTCGACTATCTGTCCTGATAGTTCAACTATCTGATAGTTCGACTATCTGTTGATAGATCGACTATCTGGTCTGTTTTGATAGTTCGACTATCTGTTGATAGGTCGACTATCTGTTTTCTGAGGTAGGTCGACTATCTGCTTGATAGGTCGACTATCTGTTTGCGCTTGATAGTTCGACTATCTGTCCTGATAGATCGACTATCTGATAGTTCGACTATCTGCTCTGATAGGTCGACTATCTGCCGGGGTAGTTCGACTATCTTCTTCGATAGGTCGACTATCTGGATCGTTCGACTATCTGCCCGATAGATCGACGATCTCCGTGCGTCGGTCGACGATCTCCGAAGGTCGTTCGACGTTTTCTGCCTGCCTTTATATTTTGTATTTATTTATTATATTTAATTAATTAATACATTTTCTGGCACATTGTTTTAAGCTGTATGATAAAATTACCAGGCAATATTTGCTCCATCTCTTTTGCCTGAGTCAAATCTTTTTAAGATAAAGTTGTTTGTCTTATTAGCTGTCATTATAAATTACTTTATCTGTTGTCAGCCCTTTATAGCCGTTGGACTGAAAAGTCTTCTTTTTGCTATAAAGAGATTATTTATGATGTGACTTTATTTAGTCCTTCTGTTATTTGATTTGGTCCTGCAGCTTCTTAGAAAAAGGGTTATTCCTTTTATAGAATGTTTTGCTGCAGAGATTGCTTTGTCTTCTTGATATTTACAGCCCAGGTCTCAAGGCTCAGAAGAAGACAAATAATTCAAATGGAAGAGAGCCGTTGCTTGCTGCTGTTATATAAAGAACCCTTTGAAGAAGGATTCAAGCTAGTCAGTAGTCAACAGTCAGCAGTCAATAGTTGAGAGCTAATAGCTAACCAGTTGTTCATTCAAGCTTTCAAGCCTTCAAGCTTTCTGCTCTCAGAAATTTCCACCTATCTGAGAAGTGTTAAGATCTTCATCTCTTCTTCAACCTGAGTTCTCCTGCCTTCAGGAAGTTCAAACTCAGAGATCTTTTGAAGAAGAAGAAGAAGAAGATAGCTGCTTGAAGAGATTTAATTTTGTTATTTATTTTCTTCCTGTAGCTTTTCCTTCAGAACTTTCTGAAGAGTTTTTCTGCACTGAAGCAAGACTTCACCTGGACATCTTTGAGCCAGGGGGAGCCTTGATTCTTTAGAGCTTTCTAGCTCAGTGCAAGCTTTTGTGATTCTCTAATCTATTGTAAAATAGAGAAGACATCTTAACCTTCTTCCCCCTCCTGTACAGGGTTATTACTCCCTTCAAAAGTATCCCTTGCTGGCAGGGCACCTGATCAAAAACCTGTGCTTGGTTTTTAGACACCTGATCAAAAGTCTAAAGGGTTTCTGAATCTACCTGAAGCAGATTCTGTTGGTGGCAGGGCACCTGATCAAAAACCTGAGTGGATTCCTACCGTGTGGGTAGAAGAGTGGACGTACCCAAGTTGTTTGGGGAACCACTATAAATTTCCTTGTGTCGTCTGGATTCCATTGTTTAATTCCTGTATTGTGGCTGTGATTAGATATAACTAGGTTGCTAGTTGCTGATTAGGTTTTCCAAGCTTTAACTGTAATTACAGTTAACTTGAGTTTGTGCACATCACTTGTGTTAGGCTCTAGGGTTAAATCTATATCTATAATCTTTCATTCCGCACTTCACTCCAAGGGAGTTGGGTAGACCATTAAGTTTTGTCTAGTGCAAAATTTGATAACTCTATTCACCCCCCCTCTAGAGTAGGATCTATCCCTTCACTTTCAGAGTCCTAACCTTTGAAAGTGCGAAATGAAAGTCATCTCTGGTGGCAACACTGCCGGGGGCACAAGAGGAGCGGGGGGAACGGGAACAGCTAGATCCACGACGGGCTCTTGCGCTCTCTACGACTGACTCGCCACGACTGACAACAATGACTGAATCTGCGACTGCATCTCCAGCATCTGCCTCGACAGGGCCTCATTGCTCAGTCGTAATCCCTCTATTACGGCCTCACTCTTGGCATCAGAAGATTCTCCCTCCGACTGGGGAGTAGTCCTCGTCACTGGACGCTTAGGCGGCATTCTAAACAAACAATAAACGATCTATCAACACCTAGCGTAACCTGCTAGACTTACAACTTAGTTCAGACATACAACCTTAGATATTTGCTCATGTTGCTAGCTTGCTCTGGGATTTAAAATAAATCATGGCATGTCCTACTTAGGGAAAAACACCCTCATCCTTATGACTCTTGTGCATATTATATGAGTGCATGAATGATTACATTTTATTTAAAATCTTGTGTGCACATATGTCATCATGTAGATCTTTAACTTGGCACGTGTGCTTATGCAATGATATGTTATGTATGTTGTGTTATGCATTCTAAAAAGATCTTAATGCATGTATGAGCGGCGTACACATACAATGTTATGCATCTCATACTACATAACATTGTATGTAACGAAAAAATAAAACGTGCTAATGGGCATCCATGTGGGTGTGGTTATGCATCTCATACTACATAACCGTCACATATTGCCTCCTATGATGGATCCATATACAAACACATATTTATGCATCTCATACTACATAATATGCCCCGTATACTTCTAATCATACTTATGAGTGTAGTGTTCATGCTTCAGCCAAGACATACTGATGACACATCGGTGTGTGTATGATATGACACTAAACAACTAACACTAACAAGGGAAGGTTGCCCGACCAATTGTCAAGCAACCTCCCTCTAATACTAACTATCACAACCCATATATTCACCACAACGACGAAATATCACAGTAAGGGAAAATGCGCGTCATGATGTCACGTCAGCAGGGGATAACTGCAGACGCTCAAGCAACACTCCGACTCAATACTGAAAATATGATTTAAATGTTTTTATTAAAGAAATTTATTTTAGGTTAGGCAATTAGCTTAGTGGCTCACGAGTCCACCAAAAGAAAAGTAGTTAAACGCAACGGAAAATACTATAGTAAACAAGTTAGGCATCCTACATGAGTCTAACATCCCAAAAAAAACTCAAGGCATGCATTACACTAAATTTATAATAATGATATCGAAGTAGTTTGTACGGAATTTAAATATAGTGATTTAGAGTTTTAAAACATGATGCGCATGATATAGTAATAATGTTTTGTTTTATAATTGAAAATACCTATAGACATCCTAGCATAAATCCTTCCCAGAGAGCAAGAACTACTAACACAAAAGTAGGCACTAACAATTAGCAAAATATCCAAGAATAACAATAAACGATCTGTGGGCGTCAAACACCTGACACGAACCCACTAAAAGTTCTCAAGTCTTAACCAAACAATAAGAGCACCAAAAGCTATCTCGCAAACACGAGGCATACACAGCGACAACACCACTAAGCCGCACCACCAGCTACAACTCTGGACCTGAGGCATTCAAAAGAAGAACACCTCAGCAACCAAAAAGTATAAGTGGCAAGAGTATAAGTAAACAAGTATGAAAAGAATTTAACAAAGGAGGGTGTACCAAACCCAACCCAAGGAAAACAGAAAGCTGAAAAAAAACCACAACAATAATTAGCCAAATTTGATCGCGTAGAGAAAGGTTAGCCAATAAAATACCTCTGAATAAAATGCACCAAGTGCGAAAATGAACAAGTCTGAGCATAATCAGCCAAATTTAGCAAACTGTAGCACAAACCACAAGAAAATCAACTGAGCACAATACGGCTCGGAAGAGGGTGGATCATCAACACGTGGTATGACTGTGTTGCAGGCAGGAGAGGGCGACGACCTCAAGCGCCTTAAGCCCAACTCCGGATCCTCAACTGTCTCACAATCGGTACTGTGGTCCACAAACATGGCCAAACCGGGTCAACCAGAACCCAACAGTCCAGGAAAGGAGAAACTAAGCATACCCCCACTGTGATGATCCATAGAAAGAAGGGGCCTCCCGGTTGGGTGGTATGCTAACCACAATCAACACTCATATCCTCAACATCACCATCTTAAATCGGCATAACACCTAAGTATTATAACACTAAATCGAAGACCACGACCTATAATCGACCTAAACTAAGCGCAACGCATCCTAAGCTCAACGGCGTCGAAAAAATAATTTACCCTAAGCGTAAGCCTAAAAAGATTTAACATCTTTTACTCTAAAAGAAATAGGAACATTAATATAAGATGAAAATCTTACCACAAGAACTTAGGGAACAGGAGAGGAAAGGAGCCACTTGCCTTGGCTTTACCAGAGAAAGCATCCAAATCACTCCACGTCGAAGATCGAGGCAAAAGAACACGGGAGGAGTTGAAATCTAAACAAAAATGGCCGAAAAGGGGGTTAGGGCCGAAAAACCCTAACGAGAAAACTCAAGGAATGGGGAAAAATTTACCACGATAGCGTAGCTCTCGGTGAGAGCTTTCCGGATCTATGTTCGGTTGAAGATTTCGAGCACCGGAGCACCGTCAGCGGCCACCGGAAGATTCACGAAAAAGAAACTCTCTCTCTCGCTCGATGCTCTGGTTCGGGAGAATAATATCAGAGAAGATGAAGTTCGGTTCTAAAACCTAAGTCTAAGAATATATATATATATATATTTATGTTTATAAAAATTTTTGTCAAAAACGGATTATTACGAGCAGTTTCGCGGGAATCAAAAATAGAGGTGTAGGATGGCTCCAAAACGAAAAGTGCCCAACATGAAAGTTGTAGATCTCGTCGAGACGAACAAATTTCATGTTGACCATTTTCCGTACGGCACCGTTTTAACCCTCAAAACGGTGCCCGAACTCTACCTGTACAGAACCACTCGAGTGGAATGGGTCTACTCGAGATGGAGAAGTCTACTCGAGATGGTGACTCGAGAGGGAGGTATCTACTCGAGATGGAGACTTGGGAACTCGATATAATCATCTGGAACTCGAGAGGATAGGTATAGAACTCGAGTGGATCAATTCTACTCGAGATAAAATACTTAGAACTCGAGTGGATCAAGTCTACTCGAACTGGACATGAGCTGCTTCGGGAAAATCGAAAATAGGGGTCTAAGATGGCTTCCAATCAAAAAGTGGTCAACATTAAAGTTGTAGATCTCGTCGAGAAGAACAAATTTCATGTTGACCATTTTTCGATACGATGTCGTTTTGACCCTCAAAAATGCGCCCGAACGTACACTGTACATGACTACTCGAGAGGAATGTAGGTTACTCGAGAATGAGAGCAAAGTACTCGAGAGGAACGTATAATATTCGAGTAAAATCACTAGGACTCGAGAGAATTCAATATTACTCGAGGAAAAAACAATAGTACTCGAGATAAAACAATAGTACTCGAGTAGATCAATGGTACTCGAGTAGAAATCAATAATACAACTTATTTACGAGCAGTTTTGGGAAAATCGAAAATAGGAGTCTAAGATGACTTCAAATCAAAAAGTGGTCAACATGAAAGTTGTAGATATCGTCGAGACGAACAAATTTCATATTTACCATTTTTTGATACGACACCGTTTTGACACTCAAAACGGCGTCCGAGCGAAATCTGAAACGGGCTACTCGAGAAGAACCATAAATACTTGAGAAGACTCAGAACGGAAACCCAAACGCGCGCCGAATTAAACAAAACTCGCACCGAAGGCGAACACTGACGCTACGAATTTAATGGAGAAGTCAAAACCAAAATCCAACGTGCCAATCTCGAGTTATACACTCCTAAACTCTATGACAAAAGTAAATGACACAAAACTACAAACACGCGCCGAGGCTCCAAAAATACTCGGGTCGCGACGAAACTTGACGAGCAAGTCCAAAATAACTAAACTTAACTTACCAACTTGAAAACTTTCAGTTTCAATAAAAATCCCAAAATCTGGTCAATCAGATCTAACGGACGCGAAAACGCACTAACGGTGCAGCGCCGTCAACATGACGTAAAAAGGGTAACGACCTGACGTCATAAATATAACGATAATAAATCAAATAAAATCATCGAAAAATCTGGGGCGTTACAGTCTGTCAGCACACACCGCTCACCATCCTTGACGTTTATCACCTTCGACAGATGTTCTGCACCACATTTAATTTGGCAGCCCGTCGTCTCACTTCGACTCCTCTGTTACATGCCACAGACTCGTTCAATAGCCCTCCGAGCCGACGAGCACACCTTCACCTCTGCTTACACTTATTTCACTCACTTGGATCAACTCGAAGGCCGGCTTGAAGATCTGACTCTCCTCCTTCGAGAAATCTGGTTCATGGTGGTCAACCGACTACCGACACCCACCCTGACCCACCGGTAACTACATGGGGTTTTTCCACCCCGTTGTAGACATCCACTCGGGCCATCTCCACCAGATTGAGATCTACGTGTTCAATGGCACCGACCTCCTGGGTTGGATCGCTCGCACCGAACAAATCTTCGACCTCCGGTCCACCCCCACCAACCAAAAAGTTTTACTAACAACAATTTATATGGAGGGCTTGACACTCTACTAGGTGCGTTGAGAACAAAAACAGATCATTGACCTCTTGTGGTGTCATTGAATGAGGAAATTTTTCACCACTATGACACCCGCCAATCGGGTAATGCCTAGGAGCGCCACAGCTCCGTTCGTCGGTCTAACACCATCGCCACCTACATCATCCAGTTTATCAAGGTAGTCATGCATGCCCCCAGCCTATCCCCAAACCATTACCTAAAGCATTTTCATGGGGGTCTGCAACCCCACCTCTAAGCATACCTTCGGGTTCACAACCCGACTATTTTTTTTCATGCCATGGAGCAAGTTTGTTACTTCGACAAAAAACTTTGCATAGTCCGATTGTCCGCCTCTGCCCGACCACCCCATCAGTTATTCCCATTGTCGATATATCCATAAAATCTCCCTCACTTGGATCACCTAACTCTACTTGGGCCCTCGTTGATTGGCTCCTCTCCGCCACGGCAAAAGCAGTGCGGCTCCTCGCTTGGATCACCTGACACTACCCCAGCCACCCCAACGCTTATCTCACCAACATCACCACGACCTTCACCGCAAGGGGCCTTTTCTTTCGCTGCAAACATTCGTACTCTCCCACCCACAAGTGTCCTCTTAAGAACATGTGCTTGTCGCTCAACACTAAAGACGATGATCCTAACTTCGGTGACTTATATCCTCTAACGCTCACTAACAACCCTTACAAACCTCGACCTTGAGGACAAGATCGATTTTCGGGAGGGGAGTGTTAATACGAAGACGACTCCCGGTCCTGCCACGCTCCTGCTCAAGTAGTATGTATCCCTAGTGGCGTCTGTCTTTTATTGTATTTTGTCTTGTAGCAGGTATTCATGTATATAAAGAACCCATAGTATGAGAGGAAGGCATCTTGGATAATTATCCTGGTTTAAGCTCTCACAGGAGAGTGGCTCTTGGAGGGATTTCAAGAGATTGTATCGAGCATGTCTCAATAAGTTATATCTCGTAATTTTTAATCTAAATATTTGTCAACGACAGTCGGTTCTAGCATATAGATTACCAACCAACCTTTTGATTTTGTGAGCTCCTCCTTTGTTGCATCATGTTATGACTAGTGAGTCTTCTTGTTTTAGTAACCTTATGCATATTCGACCATCCTCATGCTTCCATCCAAACTGTTGATGGGAATCTCTAGTCATTTGTTGGCATCCTCATGCATTATTGTATCCTTCTCAAAACCTCACTTTCCATGATGTATATCATGTTTTTCGATGTGTTATAAGATATTTTGATAGCTCTCAACTCATGAGCGCGCCTTGCATAGATAGCCGTGTTCCAGCTCCAAAGTATCCCCTTCACCTCCGGCCATTACTCTAACAAGCAGACAACATATTCATGCTCTTTCTCTTTCCTATTAGTTCGAAGTTAATTCCACATACTTGTCAATTTGGAGCAGTTTTTACTTTTTAATCCTTCTTTATGGGTGTTGAAACTGCCAGTGTATTTTTAAATTAATTTATCTACTATAGATAGAACTCTACCGTTGCTATAAAATAATCAATTATCAACTTTTATATTTTTTTCTACAAAATCTGTCTTAGCTTTCTCATCAATGAGATATTCAACCAAGTATATTATTGCCCAACACCGGTATCCAAAAAACATCAACGACTTAATTGCATAATTTAATTTTAAATGCTGAGAGAACCAGAATCTTGAATGAAAGGGGTGTCAGAGGGATGGCAGATGGAAGAGTAGAGCCTTCGAGTTTTTCACGGTAACAAGCAATTATCATGATGAAGGAAAAAATCCATGATTAAATATCTTCAGTGATGATATTCATGTATCATGTCGTTAAACAATAATCAAGTGTTTCCTATGCTGAAAAAAGTAATACATGGTAAAATAGAAATTTAAAATTAATGTGATTTCATCCTAATTAGTCCATAATAAGAAGCATAAAAATAGCAATGTTCATTTTCATCACCCCAACAAATATTCCCACAATTCTTAAATCATTTTCAATATTAAGACCTTCTATCCATATCTTTGCTATTACAATGGTTGGCAAACTAACAAGTCAAAAAGTACCAGCTAACATAATGATGAAGCTAAAAAATAGTAATAAAAATTACGGTACATGTCTACATACAAAGTTGTGGATATCTTCTTATGAAAATTAATATTAAGATCAAAGTTGTTAAAATAGCAGTAGATAAAAAGGACAATAACCCAAATAATTAAGCTCAAAACAACACTCTTAAAAATTACATGCATGCAATTTGTGCAAAAAACAAACTGCTAAATAACCACTACTAAGAAGTGAAGGAAGGATATGGGACAAAAGGGTCACCTTTAAACATTAATTTATCCCTTGAAGCTCAGTATTAATCAGCTTCTATTCCTTCATCTCAGCAATCATCATTCAATTTTGGGTTCCTGATAGCTCAACAAAAAATTCCCACACATTGTTTATCTCAGAATGAGTTCCTAGCGCTATATACGGATTTTTCTCTTTATTTAATCAAATATTTTAGTCTGTTTCATCAGTATATCCAATTAATACACAATTACAATACACAGATTTGTAAAAGAGTCCTTCTTGTTACCTGCAAACTAAAAGAGAATTTAAATTTGTGCAAAACTTTAGAATTATCTAAGAAATATTACATAACAAGAACAATCGGGCATAAGTTCATAGCTGCAATTCGAAAGCTGGTAAAAGAAATAAGCCGAAATATGTCCTGACACGGTAATCTTACAATAACCAAACAAATAGAAAGAAAAACAGTTGGATACAATAACAAGTGTGCCATTTACAAAAACTTGCCTGAACTTGTGGATTTTGAAAATCATCTATTGCTGATGCCAAAACTGGGAGCACCCTCTGGTGATACTGAACCTGCAAATCCGGACCTAAATCAATAGATAACTGCCCAATAGCAATGATTGCTGCCCACTTCACACGCGGATGAGGATTCTGAAATGAGTTCAGGACCATTGGCATCACTTGTTCCAAGTTCTTAATCATGATCTATACAGGAAATCAAACAGATTTAAAGCTTGTATACATGAGACTTTCAGATAGCATTACTTAAATCGAAATAAAGGAACAAAATCATTAAAAACGATGTACACTAGAGCATCCTCCGGCAATTTGGGCCAGAGCTATCAGGGCAGCATGGTGTTTCTGCCAATCTGGGGAAGCAAAAAAGGCTGGAAGCAGCTCAGACACCGCTGGAAAGATTGTGTTACCTCCGAGAGCAATTGATAGCCGGCCCAGGCACCTCTGGCCGACACCGTAGTTTCCACTCTCCCCCGCATCATTGTTTTCTATGTCATCATCACTGATCTCCAGCAGCATATTCATGAGGACAGTGACGAGTCTTCCAATGTACTGTGGCTGCTTCAGGATCATGCCAGGAGCACGATCCAATGCCGCTGCAAGAGTGGCCAGGAACTCGACGGCGAGGTGGCGGGTGTTCTCTGCAAGGGAATCGGACTCTGCTATCAGGAGCATGGAGCCGACCATATCTGGTAATTGACCACGGAGAAACTCGGGGTCGGTGTCAGCAAGAACTACAAGAAGCTCAACGGCTTCTTGCGCGATGGTCTCATTGACGGAAGTGAGTGACTCGGTAAGGGCGCGAATCATGGCAGGAAGGAGATCTTGGAAACTATCCCTCTCTACAGCGGAGGGCAGCCACTGGACAAGGTTGATAGAGGCGCCGAGCGCAGCAATGCGGACGTTCGGAGAAAATGAGTGGGAAAGCGAGCTTAAGAGGACGGAATGGAGAGTGGCGAGGTGGGGGAGGAAAGTGTCGCCGATTGACTGCGCCAGACGAGCAAAGATGAGGAGAGCGGATTCTTGTATGCGAGGGAAGCCGGATGTGAAGGCCTGAAACAGATAAGGAAGCAGCTCCGGCCATTCATTCTCCGGGAGGAGAGTAACCGCAATCTCAGAGACAACGTCGCATAGCTTCTTGGACAGCGACTTACATTCCTCCTGCTCGACAGCCTGGAGGAGAAGGGACTTGAGGGATTCCTTAGTGGTAGCCGATAGTTGAGACAAACCACCATCACCCACGCCGCCTTCAGTGAAAGATAGATGCCTACGAAGGAGGACGGTGGCCATGGTGCGAAGAAGATCGGGGAGGGGCGAATGGAGGATACGTGTTAGTTTGAGCGCTACAGCGTCCGGGTGGTGGGCACGGCAGAGGTTGAAGATGGATTCGGCCTGTGATCGCTGGTCGTTGTCCGAAGACATGAGGTGCGTAATTAAAGCCTCGAACACTGTCGGGTCCGTTCCAAGAACCCATTCCATCTGCTGCTGCCGATCCATCAATGGCGGCGGCGGAGACAATGTAGAAACAGGGTTCGCCTCTCGCCGGCGTCAATGGATGTTGGTTTAGTCTTGGCGTTGGGTTCGCTCTCTCTAACCATTTTATGGTTGGGGTTCTCGAGGGAGGATGAAAGCCTTGGAAGAAGGTGGGAAGAGATGCGCGCGAAAGGAGACGGATCCGCTGTTTGGTTCACCGGATAAAGGGATTGCATGGATGACGTGGATGTGTTTAATTTGGACCAATAGTTGCTTAATGAAAATTTTACGCATTGTACATGATGAGTGGGATAAGTAGGCTGTTTGATACTTAAGTTATGCAGCGGATTAGGGTTGTTGATCCAGGCTCATCGTACAATGAAATTTTGTAAATGCCCCGTTGCCATTAGAACACGTGACAACCGTCCAAATGTATATTACCTTTTGAGAAAATTTTGTATACTTTAACCGTATTATATCATAGTCCGTAAATAAATAGGTTTGGCATTATCTTATTTTTCGCGCTCCCAAAAACATTCTCTTCTCCGGAAAAATGTTTCCATCGGTGGAAACGTTTCGAACGGCGGAAACGTCAAACGGCGAAAACGTCGAACTGCTCCATCTTCATTCGGCGTTCAACCTTTCTCCTCCAACAAGAACTACTCCAACCTTGCCGTCATTGCAGGTTTTTGGTACGTTTCGACTCTTCCTCCGGCTTCTCCCCCCGAAAACTTAGTCGATTTATGTTTCACAGGATAATAAAGCTTATTTGTTTGGCGAAGCAGTAATCGCTGGCCTGCTTTCGAACCATTATTCATGTTGCTCCATCTCCAATCGAGGTTCAAGCATTGTTCTCTGAGATACAAAATATCAAGCTTGAATTTTCGGGTTTTTTTTTATTTTTATCTGGTGCTTCCCTGTGTAGAAAAAAATGAGATCTCAAAAAACTTAGTAATGTTCTTTCTTTGTTTTACAGTCCTAAGGTTGATTGGACTTCTATCGTCTTGTTTAAATTTTTTTTTTTAGGGTTTAGCTTTCCAGTTGTAAGTTCTAGCGTATTTACAATTCAATTCTAGTATTAGCAGATATCCCAGTTCATGGGTTATTTACAGTTCTAATCATCAAGATATTCCAGTTGTAGGTTCAATCATTCTTACTATGAGAAATGATCTCCCAGTTAAAGATTTATATTTTTTGTACTTTTCCGGTGTAGCAAAAATTGAGATCTAAGCAAAACTTATTTTTTGTATATTGGACTTCTATATTGTATCGTTCAATTTTTTTTAATGGGTTTAGGTTTCCAGTTCTAAGTTCTCCATTATTTACAGTTCAATTCTTGTAGTAGCAGCTATCCTAGTTCATGGGTTGTTTACAGTTCCAATCATCTAGATATTCCAATTGTAGGTTCAAGCTTTCTTCCCTGAGAAATGCGCTCTCAGTTAAGTTTTAATACAAATAAAACCGGAACTTACAACTCTAAGTTCTACTAATAATTACAATTGGAACTTACAACTATAAGTTACACTCATAATTACAACTGGAACTTACAACTGTAAGCGTAACATCTCATTTCCGGCTAGACCCCTACGAGTCGGTCTGCCGTGATAGAACCCCCGTAAACCCCAGAAATTGACAGTAACTGATCTAAAAATAGGTTCAGGCACGACGCCTAGCCGAAGATGCAATCCTCCGAAGTTCGTCGACCGAAATCCCGAGTCACGGGTTGGTCACGCCCGTGACCGGCCCGTCACGCCGGTGACTTCCTTCGATGGTCAACGAAATCAAAAAGCTGATCGCCGAGCTCAGAACTCATGTCACGGGTTGGTCACGCTCGTGACAGGCCCGTCACGCTCGTGACCTAGGGCGTGACGCCCCCACCGACCGTCGACCTCAGATCGACGAACGTCGACCGTAGAACACCTGTCACGCCCGTGACAAACGTGTCACGCCCGTGACATGGGGTGTGACCCATGAACCGACGTAGAAAAATCGGTCGTCAACTCGAGAACGACGAATGGACTAGTGTCACGCCCGTGACCTACGTGTCACGCCCGTGACAAAGGCCGAAACGTCAGCCAGGCTGGAAATTACTTTAACACATGTCATAATTAACTCTGATTATGGGAAGTTACACCAGGAGTATTTATGGGCCGTTTCCTTCTCTAATTACTTAATAAAATGAGGAAGTGTTGGTCCAATAGAAAATCGTCACCTGGACACATCTTTTCATCTTCCACCTTTTCTTCTCCCTCCACCATAACCGAAATACTATTAAGAGGAGAGCCTTCATGGCCATAAATGGTTTACCCTTTCCCATCCCCACTTGGTGATCTATAAAAGCCCCCTTAGAGCAAGATGAGATGTTTACACTCTTGACCAAATGGATTAGAGTTGTTGTTCTTGCTGTAGGAGAAGTTCGGCAACGCCACCACCGTGCCATGACAACCCGACGTTCATCTCGCCTCCAAACCGCGAACAAGGTCCTCCTCTACTTCTTCTTTTATGGGTAGATCTTAGAAAGGAAGTTCGTGCTCAACGGAGACGGACGTATCTCGTGTTTTCATGGAAAAACCATGAAAAATATATTTTCGGGTCCGCCGGAAACCGCCACCTCCGGCGGCCAAACCACCGCCGACCGACAGTCATCGCCTCGACGGAGGTGGTGGTGGCTGGCTGGCCAGGGAAGTGACCGGCCGGCCGGCGACGGATCGCGGAAGAGCTACAGTAAATATAAGTTTTCTGAGTTCAGGTTTTCGGGTTCTGTAGAAGATGAACAGTAAAAACATTTTTATAATATAAAAATTATGTATATAGTATATAAGGAACAGATACATTAAATGAGAGCATTTTGATACTGCAAAATGAGGCACTTATAGGCCGATTTAGGAAAAATATCCAGTCACAAAAGTTGTAGCCCTTTGAGTCCAGATTAATTTAAAATTAATTTCAACTCGTTTGGGTAAGTGGTTTGACCGCAGCACCAGTTTTAGTGGGAGCTGTACCTAGAGTTGGGCAGAAAATAAAATGAATGCCCACTCTTCGTCCCTCATCTAAATGACCTGAAATTTGGGCAGAGGGTTACCCTTAGCCATACCTAGAGGCTATCCAAAAATGGGAATTTTTAGAGATACTTTGCCTAAAGTTTTTGTTTTAATTTAATAAATTTAGAGTAATTTATTTAAGTGGTCAAATGACCTCCAAACCCTCCCAAATTTTGGTGAGTGGTTCCTAGCTATAAAATCTAGCTCTGTATAAAATTACAACTTATTTGGATGAGTTTTTGGTAGGAAATCACATATCCTTAACTAGGCATTAATGAGGCATTTTTGAGTAAAAAGTGCACTAAGAGGTTGGAACGGTCAAATCACCTCAATAGAGGCTAATATTTTGACCACTAACTTATAAGGGTTATTATAAACCACTTGGAGAAAAATGGTATGGTTTATGGTTGATTTACCCTAGGATCCAAACGAAAACCCTAAAAGGAGGGTTTTGAGGGTTGTGAAGGATATGGGGGCAAATGCCCTCGTATTGCCTTGAAATTCAGTAAAGTCGACGTTAGCATAATATAAATCATCTGGATGGAATCTCAGAGGATTTGGAGACATGTAGATACATCAAAACCCTAACCTTAGGTTTAGGGTAAAATCTCAAATAAGTAAAATCAGTCACTAAACATTATTTAAAAGCTGTGAAACTAGGGTAGAGTGAGTTTTGAAATGGGTAGAACCTATAACAATTTTACTGAAATTTTATGATGTTTATTTCTAGCACTTCATTTGTAAAGTTTGCTATAGCCCTAATTGATGTTTTAATTATTTAGATATTTATGTTCATTAAAACCCCATAAAATCTTGGACGTAAATGTTTTAGGTCAGAATAGTTGCTTTTGAATTTTTGTATAATTTTTAGTTAAGTAAATCTAGTACTTCATTCACAAATGTTAAAAAGGGGGTTTTATGGTTTAAAAATTAATTATGGATGATATTGTTGTTGAAAATTATGAGAGTTAGGAATTGAAACTTTTAGGCCATTATATGTTTGTAGAAATTTATTCATGATTTTTAGAATCTTAGTTACGACACTTTATTTACTAGTCCACCTTATGGAGATTTTTGATAATTAATTTATTCAGATATTAATACTTACTGAAAAATTATGAAACTTAACCAATACTATTTTTAAGATTGTATATGCATAGTATAATTAATTTATAATTTTTGGATGGATATTCTCTATACTTGATTCATAAATAACAAAAGATAGAAAATATTGCTAAAATAGTTTTAGTGCCCTTTTGATGATAGAAAAATTATGATACTTTGGATTTACCATATTGAGATAACATAATATTTATAATAATTTTTTTGGACATCTTGCATGAGTACTTAGGATAGTTCACTTTCAAACTGGTAGCCCTTGGAATTTTTGAGGAAATTAATTAAATGTCAAATAAATTTTGAAAAATTATAATTGTCTGATTATAGGCTAATTATATCATGATATACCTCCAGAAAATAAGTTAGGGCATTTGAATGAATATTGAATTATTTTCTATCCGGTTCGACATATAGCATAGGATAGTCTGCAATTAGCAATTTGTGTTAACAGTCATAGGATATGATGGGGCACAACGTTGGAGTTAGTTAATCTGTTGAATTGGATGGATGTGAAAGTGTTCACCATATAAGGATGGTAAGGTTAGTGAGAAGTGGTGTTGGCTAGAGTTAAGAGGTGCTCGGGTTCGACGAAAGATCGTCTTTCCCGAAGAAAGGAAGGTTAAAAATCACACTAGGTTAGTCTATCATAACAAGAGAAGGTAATGGGTAAGGGAATAAACCAATAATAATAAGTATCTTGCGAAAGGGAATGATGGGCGTAATCCCATCATAGTTCCTAATGCCCCATGAGAGCCCTTCACAGGGAATATCGGGGGCAGACTTGGGTTAACGTAAACTGTATTAACAAGCTGAAAAGAGTAACTTAGTAATTAGAGTTGCACATTTCACAAACACAGATACCACAGGAAGATAGTTGGGAGCTTCGACTTGGATAGTTAAGAGACCGACGTTTTGGTCCAGGGAGTTTCGGCTCGATTGTTTGAGACGGACGTTTTAGTCCGGGGAGCTTCAGCTCGGTTTTTTTTTGAATACGTTAAATTTGCATGTGCATAAAAGGAAAGAAAATTAAGGTGGTGGGTCTTCGGTATTGGAGGGTCGATGCACCAATGCCAATACGCTGACTCGGCAAGTGTGGTTAGCACTTCGCCAATAGAAGTCCGGTGCGCCAGCCGGCAAGAGTACGCAGGAGTCCGCTTCGTGCACCAAGCGTTAAGGCGTACGATAGGTCTGACCGGTAGTGCTTTACTGGTTTAGAGATGGGCGAGGCCCAACCCACCGCTTCCGTCTGCCACTACAGAGGTATCTTGGGAGGTTACGACTCAAGAAAGGGGGAACTAAAGGTCTGTGTGCACAGAGTCGGGTGTGTGTTGCACTTGCATGTTCCATCAAACCCACTAGCATGTCATAGCATAATCGATTCATTTAACCCCTGACACCTAAGGTATAAGTGGAATGAGACGCTTATACATTAGGACTTGCAAAATGACCCCTTGGTCTATAAGCTTGTGTGGGCAAGTTTATAAATTAAGGTCAATTTTGATATATATATATACTGTTGTTTGATAACCGACACCCCAACGTATAAATTGGTATGAGACTTTTTATACGATGAGAACCTTGCAAAAGTGATGCAGGCCACCCCTACGCGATGCTAGAATTGAAAATAACAAAAGGAAAGCCTAAGGGACATTTGCCCGAACACCTAAAGTGCTTTGAAAACGTCCTAAGAGGCATTTCTACGAACACGTGGTGCGCGTGCAAAGTTGGAAATTCCGGCAGAGTTTTGTTCGTAACGGCGCGACCTCACAAGTGGTTATCTCTCAACCAAACCTACACGAACAATCATATATATCTTGCATAACCTAACACAACACCTAAGCATTCCTTTCCAAGCAATTTTTCTATCAATATGGAGGGTGTTCCAGACTCAAGCGACGATCCAAAAATAGTCCGAATTCGGCCCTCAAAACAAATCAACGAGGATATACCAAACCCTCTTGAATCGTCCGAAATCAAAGGGCTAAACAAACCCCGATTTGCAAAACGCCCAAGGGGACCTATCCTTCAAAACCTTCGTGAAAATCAGAATGAAAGCAATATAAATTTCAGATTTTAACAAGCAAGATTTGAATCAATTAATAGGATAAAACTTGCAATCCAAATTTCCACAACCTCACAATTTCATAAGAAGAAACACACAAGCAGGAGATAAAAGCGTTACCCAAATTTCAGAAATTAGAGAAAGAAGTGAGGAGGAGGAGGAACAAGATAATGGTGGAAGAGCCACACTTCCACGGGGTCACCGGAGTCACACCGGATGAGAAAGAACCGAGCCGCCTTCTTCGGAGTCACACCGGAGGAGGAAGGAGGTCGCCGGAGCAGCAGCAATACACCCAAAGAGGGGCGGCAGCAGTAGCCGATCGGCGGCTCCTGGGCGTCGGGATGCAGGCTCGGCCAGGCCGAGAGAACGGGGAAGGGGAAGGCGGCTACAGCGAACCGAAAATAGGTTTAGGGTTTTCTTTTTTTTCTTCTTCAATGTCTCTCCAACTCCTCATACAAATATATATAATGGCATACAACCTCCATCCACCCTTCATCTTAAACAACAAGAGATCCTAACCATTAATAATACTTAACAATATAAAACTAAAACAACATAATTATAAAGCTTATAAAAATGAGACTAACTAATAAAATTAAAGATAGGAGGATTATGATGATTATTTCAAAATGAAATAATCATGATAACCATAATGGAATGACGAAGCGCCGGCGGCGGCGGCGGTTGCGGCAACGATCAACAACGTTCACGAACATGTAGAGGCGACTGCGGTGGCGGCGACGACGGTTGCGACAACGACCGTCAATGTCCACGAACATGTCGCGGAGGCGAACAAACGAGAAATCCATGTCAGCACGAACAAATGGCGGGTTGGATCTACAAAGCTCGCCGCCGCAAACCTTGCCTCCGCCGATCCCGAAAGCTCCGCCGCCGCACTTCTTGCCGCCTCCGATTTCGGATCCTCTCTAAGTGAGCACTTAGGTCGTGTACTCTTCGTCTTCGTCGAGAAAGCTACATCGAACGAAGAGGGACACCAAGCGCTCCATCAGTAGTTTGCATTTTATACATTCTAATTTTTCTTTTGTTGTAAAGGAACGTTGGTTCCGCATTGTAAGGGTTGGGTGCAACCCGTGGTGGAGGAGCGGTGACTCCTTCGGTTGGAAGAGTTTCTTCCTTAGTGTGAGGATTGGATTTCAATCCGGTTGGTGAAGTGACCGAGTAGTCCCTTGTTGGGAGATAGGTCGAAGAGGGAAATTGGACGTACCCAAATCGGGGAACCACTATAACTGCCTGCGTATTTTTGTGTTGTGTTGTTTTGTTTAATTGTGCATGTATAATTTTAATTCCGCTAAAATACTGTGCAAGACACCTATTCCCCCCCCATAGGTGAAGATAGTTGACACTAGGTGGACTTTCAAACAGGTTCCTGCAGCTGAAGTAGGGCAATAAGACAGTGGTAGAGTACCACCGGGAGTTCAACCATTTATCCCGGTTTGCGGACTCCTATCAACTGGATGAGGCAGGATACATCAAGAGGTTCTATAAGGGCCTGCGGGAGGACTTGAGGGAGTCCCTACTGTTCATATCCGATGGGCCAATACCTCGAATGTTAGAGATGGCCAAGAGGATAGAAGCTAATAGGCAAACTACTCGGGGCCGGAAACGGCCAGCGGAGGATCAGGGTCGAGGAGCAAGGAACGATCAGAGACGAGCCCGTATCACGGACGAGAGAAGGGTCGAGGACCAGCCTTGTCAGGAGGCAAGACAGGAAATAAGGGAACCAGTGGTGGTGGCTCCACCACCTCTTCAGACACGGGAGGGCCAGAGACCCAGGAGAATGACGTATCCCCCACCAGAGTGCTTCTACTGCCATCAGGTTGGGCACATCCGCAGAAATTATCCTATGAGAGGGGCACCCCCACCAGCTCCACCGGCTGCCCAGCCAGCGCAGTACTTTGGAGGCCGAGGTCGTGGCCGAGGACGTGGATAACATGGGGAGATCGTAGACAAGAAAGGGAGCAGGTGTATGCTTTGGACCTTGCGCAGCCTCGGAACCCAGAGCAGGTCATAGTAGGTACGCTGAAGAAGTTTAATTGTTTTAAAAGAATTCCCCTTTCTTAGTTGACAATTTATAGAATTGCACTAGATAGAATAAATATGAAAGAAAACTCGTTATAGAATCCTAAGACATTTAACCACCCCAGGTATAGTCTTCATCAGCGGCAAGCCTGCCCGTACACTTTTGATAGCGGAGCTTCTCACTCCTTCGTGTCGGAGACGTTCGTAAAAGGATTGGAAGGCGAGGAGCAATTCACGGGCTCGGAGATGAGGGTGTGACTACCCAATGGATCTGAACTCCTTACAGGACCACTGCAATATGGAGACAGAAATTGGTGGAAAGGCGTTCGAGGCTCCAGTAACGCTTTTGAAGCTGATGGACTACGACTTGATCCTGGGCATGGCATGGCTGCACTAGAACCATGCCCAGATTGATTGCCAAGCAAAGAGGATCATCGTGAGGCACGAGAACTCTTTTATTATTATCGAAGGTATAAGACTTGCCTCCCGTATTCTCTTATCATCAGTTCAGGCCATTAAGGCCCATCTACAAGGGGAGGAGGTTTATCAGGTTCTATTTGAGATGGCGGAGGTCAAGGAATCTGTGACAGACATTCCAGTAGTACGAGATTTTGCCGACGTTTTTCCAGAGAAGCTGTCAGGTCTACCTCCGCACCGGGAGCAGGACTTCAAGATACAGCTTGTGCCGGGGGCCAAGCCGGCATCTAGGGCCCCTTACCGGATGGCCCCGAAAGAGTTGACAGAGTTTCGAAGTCAGTTGCAGGAATTAGTAGATGCAGGGTTTGTCCGACCAAGCTCTTCACCTTGGGGAGCCCCGGTGTTATTCATCAAGAAGAAGGACGGAAGTCTCCGCTTGTGTATTGATTATCGAGCACTGAACAGACTGACGGTCCGGAATACATACCCGCTGCCACAGATTGACGAGTTGTTCGATCATCTGGAAGGAGCGCATTTCTTCTCGAAGCTTGACTTGAGGTCAGGTTATTACCAGCTACGGATTCGAGAGGAGGACCTTCCGAAGACCGCCTTCAGTAGTAGGTACGGACTGTTTGAGTTTATAGTGATGCCCTTCGGGCTCACAAATGTGCCGTCAGCATTTATAAGCCTCATGAACGGGGTATTCGAGGAGTATTTGGATGTATTCGTCATCGTATTTATTGACGACATCCTCATCTACTTAAGGACGGAGGTGGAGCATACACGACACCTGGCTTTGACTCTAGAGAGGTTACGGGAACACCAACTGTATGCGAAGTTCAGCAAATGCAAGTTTTGGCTAAAGGAGGTGGCCTTTTTAGGTCATATTATTAGCGGTGTTGGGTTGGCAGTAGACCCGGCCAAGATTCGGGCAGTTCAGGATTGACCACCATTGAAGAAAGCCACGGATGTACGGAGTTTCCTGGGGCTTGCCGGATATTACCGGAAGTCTGTCAAAGGATTCTCTTGAATTGCACTCCCTCTTACTTCCCTGGCGAAGAAGGAATCCTCTTTCGTTTGGACATCACAGTGCGAGGCGGCCTTTGTGGAGTTGAAAGGTCGGATTACCTCGGCTCCCATTCTCGCTCTTCCGTCAGAAAGGGAGGGATTCCAGGTGTACACAGACGCCTCCTACCAGAGGATGGGTTCCGTTCTGATACAGAACGGGCACGTGATAGCCTACGCCTCCCGGCAGCTGAAGATACATGAGAAGAACTATCCGGTGCACGATCTGGAGATGGGTGCAGTGATCTTTGCTCTGAAGATTTGGCGACACTACCTTTACGGGGTTCACTGTGACATCTTCTCAGATCACAAAAATTTTAAATGCGTGGACACACAGATGTAACTCAACATCAGACAGAGACGTTGGGTGGAGTTCCTGTCGGATTACCAGTACACCATGCACTACCATCTCGGGAAGGCAAACGTGGTGGCAGATGCTTTGAGTTGGAGAAGAGATACCTCAGGGAAGGGACCACATCTGATGTCCATGGAGCTAGTCCGGTCATTCAGAGATATGCAGATATCCCTAGTATCCGAGAATGATCCAGAGCTGTATAGGGAGTATCTAGCATCGATGGTGGCCATAGATGATATTCGGGACCGCATCCGGGACGGACATAGGACAGATGCATGAGCAGAACCGATATTCCAAGCCTTGGAGGAGGGTTTGACGGGAGATTATTCACTGAGAGATGAATTACTATATTTCAGAGGCAGAGTCTATATACCCGCAGGAGGCCAGATTCGGGAGGACATCATGGCAGAAGCACATTGTAGCAGATATTCTATACACTCGGGGATCACCAAGATGACGGCAGACTTGAAGAAGATGATGTTTTGGCCGAGGATGAAGAAGGACATTATATACTTCGTGACTCATTGCGAGGTATGCCAATTGGTGAAGGCGGAGTGCAGAAACCCCGCAGGATTACTACAGCCACTTCCGATGCCGGAGTGGAAATTTGAGGACATCACGATGGATTTCATTCATGGCCTTCCCCGATCACGGACGAGAAACTATTCGATTTGGGTCATCGTCGATCGGCTGACAAAGGTGGCCAGATTCATTCCGATCAAGAAAGATGACTCGGTTGGGGTACTGGTGTGGAGATTCGTAGAACAGTTCATTCGTTACTACGGGGTGCCCAGGACGATCGTGTCGGATCGGGATGGTCGGTTCACATCCAGAGAGTGGAGATCCGTGCAGACTTACTTAGGCACGCGGCTGACCTTCAGCACAACTTTTCATCCCCAGATGGATGGGTAGACGGAACGCACCAACCGGACATTGGAGGACCTCCTATGGCTATGCATCTTGGATCGAAATGAACCTTGGGAGAAGCTTTTACCACTAGTTGAGTTCTCCTATAACAACAGCTATCAGTCCAGCATTAGGATGGCTCCCTATGAAGCCCTGTACGAGAGGAGGTGTAGGACTCCGCTTTTAGGGATTCAGGATGAGGATCCGAAGGTGTTGGGATCAGAGTTTGTCGAAGACACCAAGGCTCAGGTGAGATTGATACGAGACAGGATGCTGGAAGCGCAGAGCAGGCAGGCTAAGTACTATGACGCCCGACACCGTCAAGTAGAGTTCCAGGTGAGAGACCGGGTTTTCTTGAAGATCTGGCCCATGCACGGAGTTTCACGGGTGCGTGGTCAGAAGAAGAAGCTCAGCCCTAGGTATATGAGCACTTAGGATCCTGGAGCGGATTGGGCCCCTAGCTTACAGGCTGGAGTTGCCACCGGAACTGGCAGGGTTACATGACGTGTTCCGTATTTCTTCACTTAGGAGGGCTCTACTACGCCCGGAGCAGCAGATTTCGACCACAGATGGGCTGGTAGCTTCAGACCAGTCGGTTCACTTAGAGCCGGTTCAGATCGATGACAGGGGAGTACGGATCTTGCGTCGCAAGAAGGTTCCATTATTCAAAGTTCTGCGGAGGAACCACGGTCAGGAAAAGTATACCTGGGAACCGCAAGACCTGATGCGGCAAAAATACCCGGAGTTGTTCAGTCAGGTATACTTCACCACCTCTCGATATACTATAAATTACCTTCTTGTATTGAACCGGTAGAACTAGATAAGGGAAATTGAGAACCTAGGCATGCACACTCAGTCAGGAAAGTAGGGACTAATCTTTTGTTTATTGGGGAATTGCCTTCGTTTATTGAACAAGTAGTCGCTTCGACTCAATAGGAAAACCATATGAGATGTTACAAGTTTATTTTATTCTGGTAGAAATCCCCGTAGGCTTAACCTCAATTTCGGGGATGAATTTTTGTTTTGTTTATTGGGATTTGTAACATCCCATTTCTAGCTAGACCCCTAGGAGTCGGTCTGCCGTGACAGAACCCCCGTAAACCCTAGAAATTGACAGTAACCGATCTAAAAATAGGTTCAGGCATGAAGCCTTGCCGAAGACGCAATCCTCTGAAGTCCGTCGACCGAAATCCCGAGTCACAGGTTGGTCACGCCCGTGACCGGCCCGTCACGCCCGTGACTTCCTTCGATGGTTGATGAAATCAGGAAGCTGATCGCCGAGCTCAAAACTCATGTCACGGGTTGTTCACGCTCGTGACAGGCCCGTCACGCCCGTGATCTAGGGCGTGACGCCCCCATCGACCGTCGACCTCAGATCGACGAATGTCGACCGTAGAACACCTGTCACGCCCGTGACAAACGTGTCATGCCCGTGATATGGGGGGTGACCCGTGAACCGACGTAGAAAAATTGGTCGTCGACTTGAGAACGACGAATGGACTAGTGTCACGCCCGTGACCTACGTGTCACGCCCGTGACAAAGGCCAAAACGTCAGCCAGGCTGGAAATTACTTTAACACATGCCATAATTAACTCTGATTATGGGAAGTTACACCAGGAGTATTTATGAGCCGTTTCCTTCTCTAATTACTTAATAAAATGAGGAAGTGTTGGTCCAATAGAAAATCGCCACCTGGACACATCCTTTCATCTTCCACCTTTTCTTCTCCCTCCACCATAACCGAAATACTATTAAGAGGAGAGCCTTCATGGCCATAAATGGTTTACCCTTTCCCCTCCCCACTTGGTGATCTATAAAAGCCCCCTTAGAGCAAGATGAGAAGTTTACACTCTTGACCAAATGGATTAGAGTTGTTGTTCTTGCTGTAGGAGAAGTTCGACAATGCCACCACCGCGCCATGACAACCCGACGTTCATCTCGCCTCCAAACCGCGAACAAGGTCCTCCTCTACTTCTTCTTTTATGGGTAGATCTTAGAAAGGAAGTTCGTGCTCAACGGAGACGGACATATCTCGTGTTTTCATGGAAAAACCATGAAAAAAATATATTTTCGGGTCCGCCGGAAACCGCCACCTCCGGCGGCCAAACCATCGCCGACCGACAGTCATCGCCTCGACGGAGGTGGTGGTGGCTGGCTGGCCAGGGAAGTGACCGGACGGCCGGCGACGGATCGCGGAAGAGCTACAGGAAATATAAGTTTTCTGAGTTCAGGTTTTCGGGTTCTGTAGAAGATGAACAGTAAAAACATTTTTATAATATAAAAATTATGTATATAGTATATAAGGAAAATATACATTAAATGAGCGCATTTTGATGCTGCAAAACGAGGCTCTTAGAGGCTGATTTAGGAAAATAGTCAGTCACAAAAGTTGTAGCCCTTCGAGTATAGATTAATTTAAAATTAATTTCAACTCGTTTTGGTAAATGGTTTGACCGCAACACCCGTTTTAGTGGGGGATGTATCTAGAGTTGGGCAGAAACTAAAATAAATGTCCACTCTTCATCCCTCATCCAAATGAGCTGAAATTTGGGCAGGGGGTTAGCCTTAGCAATACCTAGAGGCTATCCAAAAATGGGAATTTTTGGAGATACTTTGCCTAAGGTTTTTGTTTTAATTTAATAAAGTTAGAGTAATTTATTTAAGTGGTCAAATGACCTCCAAACCCTCCCAAATTTTGGTGAGTGATCCCTGGCTATAAAACCTAGCTCTGTACAAAATTCCAACTAATTTGGATGAGTTCTGGGTAGGAAATCACCTATCCTTAACTAGGCATTAATGAGGCGTTTTTTGAGTAAAAAGTGCACTAAGAGGTTGGAGCGGTCAAATCACCTCAACAGAGGCTGATATTTTGACCACTAACTTAGAAGGGTTATTATAACCCACTTGGAGAAAAATGGTGTGGTTTAGGATTGATTTACCCTAGGATCCAAACTCAAACCCTAAAGGGAGGGTTTTGAGGGTTGTGAAGGACATGCAGACAAATGCCCTCGTATTGCCTTTAAATTCAATAGGGTCGACGATAGCATAATATAAATCATCTGAATGGAATCTCAAAAGATTTGGATATAGGTAGATACCTTAAAACCCTAACCTTAGTTTTAGGGTAAAATCTCAAATAAGTAAAATAAGTCACTAAACATTATCTAAAAGCTGTGAAACTCGGGTAGAGTGAGTTTTGGAATGGGTAGAACCTATAGATATTTTACTGGAATTTTATGGTGTTTATTTCTAGCACTTCATTTGTAAAGTTTGCTATAGTCTTAATTGACGTTTTAATTATTTAGATCTTTTTGTTCATTACAATCCCATGAAATTTTGGAATTAAATGTTTTAGGTCAGAATGGTTGCTTCTGTATTTTTGTATAATTTTTAGTTGAGTAAATTTAGTACTTCATCCACAAATGTTAAAAAGGAATTTTATGGTTTAAAAATTAATTATGGATGATATTGCTGTTGAAAATTATGAGAGTTAGGAATTGAGACTTTCAGGGCATTATATGTTTGTAGACATTTATTCATGATTTTTAGAATCTTAGTTACGACACTTTCTTTACTACTCCACCTTATGGAGATTTTTGATAATTAATTTATTCAGAGATTAATACTTGCTGAAAAATTATGAAACTCAGCCAATGTTATTTTTAAGGTTGTATCTGCATAGTGTAATTAATTTATAATTTTTTGATAGATATTCTCTGTACTTGATTCATAGATAACGAAAGATAGAAAATATTGCTAAAATAGTTTTAGTGCTCTTTTGATGATATAAAAATTATGATACTTTGGATTTACCATATTGAGTTAACATAATATTTATAATAATTTTGTTGGACATCTTGCATTAGTACTTAGGGTAGTTCATGTTCAAATCGGTAGCCCTTGGAATTTTTGAGGAAATTAATTAAATGCCAGATAAATTAGGAAAAATAATAATTTTTTGATTATAGGCTAATTATATCATGATATACCTCCAGTAAATAAGTTAGGGCATTTGAATGAGTATTGAATTATTTCTTATCCGGTTCGACATATAACATAGGATAGTCTGCAATTAGCAATTTGTGTTAACAATCATAGGATATGATGAGGCACAGCGTTGGAGTTAGTTAATCTGCTGAATTGGATGGATGTGAAAGTGTTCACCATATAAGGATGGGAAGGTTAGTGAGAAGTGGTGTTGGCTAGAGTTAAGAGGTGCTCGGGTTCGACGAAAGATCGTCTTTCCCGAAGAAAGGAATGTTAAAATCACACTAGGTTAGTCTATCGTAACAAAAGAAGGTAATGGGTAGGGGAATAAACTAATAATTATAAGTACCTTGCGAAATGGAACGATGAGCGTAATCCCATCATAGTTCCTAGTGCCCCTTGAGAGCCCTTCACAGGGAATATCGGGGGCCGACCTGGGTTAACGTAAACTGTATTAACAAGCTGAAAAGAGTAACTTAGTAATTAGGATTGCACATTTCAAAAACACAGATAACACAGAAAGATAGTTGGGAGCTTCAGCTTGGATAGTTAAGATATGGACATTTTGGTCCGGGGAGTTTCGACTCGATTGTTTGAGACGAATGTTTTAGTCTAGGGAGCTTCGGCTCTGTTTTTTTTGAATACGTTAAATTTGCATGTGCATAAAAGGAAAGAAAATTAAGATTGTGGGTCTTCGGTATTGGAGGGTCGATGCACCAACGCAGACAGAAGTCCGGTGCGCCAGCCGGCAAGAGTACGCAGGAGTCCGCTTCGTGCACCAAGCATTGAGGCGTACGATAGGTCTGACCGGTAGTGCTTTACTGGTTTAGAGATGAGCGAGGCCCAACCTATCGCTTCCGTCTGCCACTACGGAGGTATCCTGGGAGGTTACAGCTCTAGAAAGGGGGAACTAAAGGTCTGTGTGCACAGATTCGGGTGTGTATTGCACTTGCATGTTCCATCATACCCACTAGCATGTCATAGTATAATCGATTCATTTAACCCCTGACACCTAAGGTATAAGTGGATGAGATGCTTATACTTTAGGACTTGCAAAATGACCCCTTGGTCTATAAGCTTGTGTGGACAAGTTTATAAATTAAGGTCAATATATATATATATATATATATATATATATATATACTGCTGTTTGATAACCGACACCCCAACGTATAAATTGGTATGAGACTTTTTATACGATGAGAGCCTTGCAGAAGACCACTTGGCTTATGTGTTCTCACATAAGTGAAGGTTACTTTTCATATTTCATCTTATTGTTATTATTTATTATAGAATTGCTAGATTAGTTCCGCTGCCACATGTTTCTTTTGATTTAATCTCCACCTTCATGTCCTTCCCTTTCTTCCTCTCCGCTCGGTACTTAGGAGCCATGGGGGAAGGGGTAGGGGATGATAGGGCTTAGTCTTTATGACTAACGGTTTTCGAACCGCATCATTTTAGGGAATCGTGGAGCCCAGCACGGGGGAGCAGCCCCAGAGACCGGTACGCTTGGAGATGGGGAAGTCTAGCTCCGGAGTTCATACAGCCAGGATCGTGAGTCTCGACCTTGAGTAGATGTTCTGTTTTTTGCTTCCGCATGAGTGATTTGTAGTGAGGACATGATGTACTGAGCATAAGCCTGTATTTTAGTACTCTGATATATTATTTTGTGGACACTCCGTTTGTGGAGATTTTTATTACTCTAATGTGATTTTATTGTGGATTTATGGCTAGAGTTTTACTACATCTTTTTTTACTCTACTGTTGCTGCTTTTCTGTGATCGATTCGGCTGATAGAATCAGCGTTTCACGGTGATGACCCTTCAGGGCGATAAGGTGTCACCGCAAAGCGGCGGTTCTGGGCCTAAGACCCCGGTGTTTAAAAAAAGGGGTCTTACAGTAAGTTTCACTGATAATTACAAATGGAACTTACAACTGTAAGTTCCACTCATAATTACAACTAGAACTTACAACTGTAAGTTTCACTCGTAATTACAAGTGGAACTTACAATTGTAAGTTTCACTCAGAATTACAAATGGAACTTACAACTATAATTCAACTCACAGTTACAACTTAAAGTTACAACTGTAAAGTTTTAATATATATACATTTTGTAAAACATGTTTATTTTCTTGTAATACATCTTCTCCATAGGTGATCTCAAACAAAGTCCATCTAATTTAGAAGATCTCTTTTGTTCAAAACAACAAGTAAGAGTACTTACACATTATATGGGGTGTATTTCTACATATATGTGCTAATTTGAAACTTTTGTTGTAGTGCCTGGTAGTAACTATCTGAACTGTAGATATGTTGTTTCGACTTTCAAAATGAATGCACGTCCTTTGTTAGATGTTCTAGAGGAGGACTCTAAGCGGATTTTGAGGGAAGTTGGTGTTCTTCAGTAGTTTGAGATGCCTAGTTTACCTCAAAATATCTCATTACTTTATGTTCTTGTAAGAGCATTTAGTAGGAATAAACAGCCTTTTTTGATAGGAAATAACTACTTGAAATTTACTGTTAATGAGGTGGCACTGATCTTGGGTCTACTGAACCGCGGAAAAGACTTTACGTTTATTAGACTGCCCTGCATTGATTTAACGCATAAAGATTTGATTGACGAAATTCATGATCTCGCTGATCAAGATTGGTCTCCGATGTTGGAGAGCAGGAGAGTGGATATCCTAGTTAGATATTTAGTGAATGTTTTCTTATTTCCATTGAAAGGGATGAAGATCACGGCCTCCTTGAATAAAATAAATTGTTTATCAGCCTTCGTAGAGTAAAACTGGCCGAAGGCAATACATCGGTTTTTGCTATCACAGGTTGACGCTTTAAGTCAAGATAGTATGGTAAAGAAAGATGGTGTAAATTTGGGATACCTGGAGGGTTGCGCAACTATATTATTGGTAAGGAGCGTAAATTGCAATGTGTGCTCTCTATATTATTTCTTTTGTATTCATACTATTTTTGGTTTTAGGTTTGGCTATACGAACACACAAATGTCCAAATGGTTGTTCATGATATGACAAGACCAAAAATTTGTAGGCGGTCAGCTAAGAAAAGTTATCGGGCACAATTTTGCTTTAATTTACTTACCCAACTGCGTACGTCATATGAGGTCAGTAAGCCTTAAATAAGTACTGTAGATGTAATGTGATTTAATTACAGTGTGTTGAAAACTTTTTTTATGGGTTGTACTTTAGGTAAAACCCAAGCTTTTGAACATTCTGAAAACAGAGGAATGTTTACTGACAGAATAAGATGATGATTCAGACTTCGAACATGCGGAGAAGAAGAAGAAGGATTCCAAAGAGGAAGAATTTGATTACGAGTTAAAAACTGAGATAGACGATTATGTTGTCAGTACTGAAGAACATTTCGTCATGCATCGATAGAAAAAAGCCTTAATGCTACTATCGTTGTTAAAGCTAGGAACTTTAGAAGGTGCTTTTTTACAGATGTGCCATTGGCACAACCGATGACGAGTCTTGGTGAACACTCGCTCAATAGCAGTAGACATAGCTTGGTCTTGATCTGTAAAAATAATTATGGGTTCCTTCCTACCAACACACTTCAATAATGACTCAAAAACCCAACAGAACGAATCAATAGTTTCTTTCGCAATGAAAGCCCCCCTACAAAAATGTTCTGCCAATGATGGTTCACCGCAATAAAAGGAGCGCATGCAAGATTATACTTATTCAAACGATATGTTGTATCAAAAATTAAAACGTCACCAAAACAATCATAATCCAATTTACTATGACCATCCATCCAAAAGAAACCCGTCAACCTTTTCTGCTCATCTGTTTGAACATAATACGAGAACATGTTATCATTTGACTGTTTATCTTGTAATACGTGAAGCAAGCTAGTTGCGTCGCTGTTGGGTATATTGGAAAATGTGTACCTGATTTGAAGAAGCCTAACTTAGCATAATGATATACATCAAGGTGTATTTGATGTTGTTTAAGTTGAATATGTGCAGGTTAAAAGTATGAAAAATTTCTAAGTCCATGTGTCGACACCAGAAGAAAATGTGTCGACACTTCAGGAAGATTGTGTCGACACTTGAAGAAGGCTGTGTCGACACAGAGAAAATGAGTCGACATCAAATATATCGACACCGGGAGACAGTGTCGACACACACAGAAATATAGTCGACATCAACTGTGTCGACACCATGAGGCAGTGTCGACACACACAAGATTATAGTCGACATCAACTGTGTTGACACCAGGAGGCTGTGTCGACACACAGAGGCAGAAGTCAACAACAGCTAAGTCGACACTTAGAGACTTGTGTCGACATATAGCAGAATCAACAATAAGTCTGTGGCTGAAGTAATTGTGTCGACATACAACTATCTGTGTCGACACATTCTAAAAAAGTTGTATCAAGAAGCTGTGTCGACATCAAGACAAATGTGTTGACATCACAAAGGATTGTGTCGACACTTAATCAAATTGTGTCGACACATTTTAACAATTGTCTCGACACATATTGACAGTTTGTCTCGACACTTTCTGGCAGAAACAAAGACTCTTTGGCAGTTTGAAGAATTGACAGCTGTGGGTCTCTACAGGTTAACTGACGTGATTGACACAGACAGAAGTTTGTTAGGAACCGGACTAGCCGGTTACCAGGAATGAAGGCTATAAATAGACGGATAGTGTCTGAAAGAAACACACTGAAAACTGAACACTGAATAACAAGTAACAATAAGGAGAAGATATTTGCAGATCTAAGAAGATATTCTGATTGAACTATCAGAATCTGTCTAAGTAGAATTCAGTCAAGAATTCTGAAGTATCTTCAAGGGACTTGGATAAAGAGAGATCCCGTCAAAAGAAGGCAAGAAGAAAGCTGTCTCAGATTTCAAAAGAAACAGATTCTGAACTTATCTGTCAAGAAGATTCAGATTCAAATTCTGAAATCTAAGGAGAAAGCTGCTGATCAGTTTATTTTAAAGAAGATCAACTCAACAAAGTTCAGATTCAAGAAGTTTGAAGAAAGCTAAGTTCCAGTTGATTTTATCCATCTGGTTTATCAAAAAGCTGATCAAGAACACTGTCTTGTTCCACCTCTCTCACCAGGAGCAAGATAAAAATATATTTTACTCAAATCTTGTAGGATCTTTTAATAGATCTGAGTTGTAAGCCTAATTTATAAAGGCTGAGTGTAGGAGAGATAATCTCTGAGTTGTAGGTCTTGAATAAAGACTGAGGTAGAGTTGTATTGCCTGAGTGTAGGAGAGATAATCTCTGAGTTGTAGGTCTTGAATAAAGACTGAGGTACGGCTGAATTGCCTGAGTTGTAGGAGTGTGGTATCACTCTGAGTTGTAGGAACCTTTCCAGGTTCTGAGCTGTAGGATCTGAGGATCTGAGTTAAAGAAGGGAGTTTGGCTGAATCTAGCACACTGCTAGATAGGCGAAGGGGGAAAGTGGATGTACCCAGATCTTGGGGAACCACTATAAATACTTATTGCAATCTGTGATGTGTAGTTCTAGATTGTGTGATTGTGATTGCTAAAGTAGCTGTAGAACTCATAGAAAATAGTCTTTAATTACTTAATTATTCTGCCTTAAGTTTGAAAAGAAAATAAGAACCTATTCACCCCCCCTCTAGGTGTCTAGGTAATCTTGAAAGTAAAACTATCAAGTGGTATCAGAGGGAGGTTGCTCAAAGAAAGACTTAACAGTCTGAGTTAGATCTAAAGGCAGAATCAAGAATCAAGAAAATGGGTTCAGGTGAGAATCACAAGGAGTTGGGATCTATGAAGCTACCCATCTGCAGAAAAGAAATCTTTGGAATCTGGAAGGAAAGGGTTAGGCTGTTTATGGAGGCCTCAGACCCAAGAATTTATATCACAGTGAAAGAAGGTCCATACATTCCAATGAAGATTTCTGTATTAGATGCAAATCAGAAAACTCCTAAGGATTTTTCAGAAATGACAAAAGAGGAAATCATCTTAGCCACTATGGACAAGAGAGCTCAAAACATCATAGTAAGTGCAATAGATGATTCCACCTTCCAAAATCTGATACATTGCAAGACCTTCAAAGAGATGTGGGACACATTGATTGTCTATATGGAAGGATCTGAAGAAGTAAGACAAGACAGAAAATCAATGCTCAACCAAGAATATGAGAGCTTCAGACAAGGAAAGTATGATAGCATAACTGAGTGTTATAAGAAATTCTATACGATTGTGAATGAACTAATGTCCTATGGAAGAGTCTTCAGTACATATGAGCTGAATGACAAGTTTCTCAGATCTTTAACAAAGGATTGGGATACCAAAATATGTGTCATTAGAGAAGTGGCCAAGTTAGCTGATATTTCTCCTCCAACCTTGTTTGGAAAATTGCTTTCATATGAAATGCAATTGATGGCTAGGAAGGAGGAAGAAGGAAGTACAAAAGGTGAGCATAGATCTGTGGCTTTCAAAGTTAAAGACACTAGAAAGAAAGGGAGGATGTCTTCATCTCCTCTCAAGGAAGCTACAGAAGAAATAACAGAAAATTCAGATAGTCAGAAATCAGGGAGCAGTGACTCAGATACTGACTTTGCTGCCTTTACATGACAGTTTCAAAAGTTCTTGAAAAAGAAGCAGTGGAAGTCCAGGCCCTCCACATCACAGCCAGTAGATGAGTACTATCAGAAGAGAAAATCCTCAAGAAATGAGAGAAACAGAACTAAGCCCAGCAAAGCCATAACTTCTAAGATTGTTTGTTATTACTGCAATAAGACTGGACATATGGTAGCTGAATGTCCAGAAAAGAGAAAGGAGTCAGTAGACAGAAAAAGGACTCAACACAAGGGCAATAAGGAGAAATCTTTTGTTGCAAAGAAGGATAAGAGTCTTTCGGATCAGTCCTCATCAGAGTCAAAATCTGAAGCAAAAGCATACATAGGATTGTATGCAGCCAATGAAGAAGAGGAATTTCTGCAACTGATGGATTCCATTCATGATCAAGAGGACAAGGAATGCATGGGTCTAATGGCTGAGTTAGAAGATAACCAATGCCAGGATCAGCCTGGTCCTAGTAAGGTACAAAAGGTTTCTAGTTCTTCTGATTTTAGTACTGGTTCAGAGTCAGATTCATCTACATCAAGTGATGTGAATGGATCTGAATCTGAAGATGATATTCATCAGTTGATGGATGAATATAGGGACTTGTTGCAGGCTCTTAAGAAAAGCAAGAACCTAGTCAAAACTCAGGCTCAGGAAATTGCTGATCTTAAGGTGGCTGCAACTGAGTTTGAAAAAGTAATGGATCAAAAGTTAAATGAGATTGCCAAACTGAAAAATATAACCTTTATTCAGATGGGCACAATCAAATATAACAATAATCAAATTAAGAGTCTGGAGGCCAGACTAAGAATAGAGAAAAATTTAGTGGCTAGTTACTCTAAGCCAAAATCTGTCTTATCTTTAATAGATGAGTTTGTGGCGCAAAAGGGTAAGACAGGATTAGGCTTCAAAGGTAACCCCAGGGCTGCTCAATTCAAGAGAAAAGGCAAAGCTCATGTCCAGCCACTAAACCTTTCAGTCCCTGTTATGTTTAGAAAAGTGCACTTGCCTTCTAACAAATATGATCATGAACACATTCATGGTCATAAGAAGATTGAGGTTCTAAGTGACAAAGCTGTTAAAGCCAATAAGTCAGTCCATGACAATAAATCCCATCTTCCAAGGAAACCAATGGGTATGGCTGCAGCAACACCAACACAAGTCAGGAATTTTCCAGACTATAAAACTGCTAAGATTGTACCTAGAACTAGGTACAACAAATATGATTGCTGGTGCTGTGTCAAAGTAGGGCATTTTGCCTTGGACTGTTGGCATAACACAAGTGTTAGGAAGAACACCAATCTACCTGTTAGAGGAATTGCTAAAAGATTTGATATGAATAGAGCTAACTGGAACCAAGGACCCAAGACATTCTTGGGCTCTAAGGGAAAGTAATTCTGTATTGTAGGAAAGTCCAAGTTGTCATGCCCCTATATGGTACTTGGACAGTGGATGTTCCAGGCACATGACTGGAACAAAGGGGCTGCTGAAGGAGTACACATCTGTCAAAGATGGACCTAAAGTAATCTTTGATGGATCTGAAAGAGGAATCATCAAAGGGTTTGGTAACATTTCTTCAAACCAAATTACCATCACCCAAGTGGCTTATGTAAAAGGTTTGATACATAATCTGATTAGCATAAGTCAGCTGAGTGATCTTGGATATGATATTTCATTTGTTAAGGATGGATGTCATATCAAAAGGTCAAGTGATCAAAAGATCATATTGACTGGGTATAGAAAGAGAAATGTTTATTGTCTTAATTTTGTATGTGAGAACAAGACTTCTCCCATCTGTCTTGTAGCTGATGATAATGCATCTCATTGTGTCAAGTGGCACAAGAGGTTGGCTCATCTTAACTACAATATAATTGGCCAACTCTTCAGCAAAGAGTTAGTGAGGAATGGTCCTCAAGTTAAGTGTATAAAGGAAGGGATATGTTCAGCTTGTCAAAAGGGCAAGCAGACAAAATCCTCCTTTCATAGTCTTGAAAACAAGGATTCTGTGAGGTGCTTATACCTCTTACATATGGATCTTTTTGGTCCTATGCCAGTTCATAGTCTAGGTAGGAAGGTCTATACTTTTGTGGTTGTAGATGACTATTCTAGATATACATGGGTGTTCTTTCTGAGACAAAAATCAGAAATCCCAAGTGTCTTACTTAGTTTTGTGAAACAAATTCAGAATGAACTAAACAGTACAGTGGTCAAAATCAGAAGTGACCATGGCACTGAATTTCAATCTGAAAGTATGACAAAATTATGTGAAGACTTTGGGATTTTCCAAGAGTTCTCCTCACCTAGAACACCTCAGCAAAATGGTATTGCTGAAAGAAAGAATAGGACATTGATTGAAGCTGGTAGAACTCTATTGAGTGACACCTCTCTTCCAGAATATTTCTGGGCTGAGGCAGTAAACACTGCATGTCATGTGATCAATAGGGCTTCTATTACCAAGTGCCACAAAAAGACTCCCTATGAAATTATGAAAGGTAGAAAACCAAATCTATCCTACTTTAGGATCTTTGGTTGCAAGTGCTATATACTTAACAATGGCAAGTCATATCTAACTAAGTTTGCTGCCAAATCCCAAGATGGGATATTTGTTGGGTACAGCATAAATAGTAAGGCCTATAGAGTCTTCAACTTGACTACTCAAGTTGTAGAAGAATCTGTACATGTTGTGTTTGATGAATCAAGATTAATCAACTATGAGTTGCCTTGTATTTCATACAGTCCAACAGGTATAAGCAAAAGGATGGACAAGCTTTCCATTGCAGAAGGTCCAACAACAAATGAACAGATGGAAAATGTTGGCTACAGTCCAGGGGGAGTACATGATTCTATAGAAGTTGATGACTCCCAGGAAGTGCAGCATAATGAAGGGACTGGAAATAATCAACCAGAAGGAAATCTACCTCCTGCTATCAGACATCTTAAAGACCATCCAGCAAATCAAATAATAGGTGATCCAAGTCAAGGAGTGCAGACTAGAAGCAGAAATCTGAGCACAGTCCTGCACTCAAGTTTCCTATCTCAAATGGAGCCTAAGAAATTTGAAGAAGCCATCCAAGACCAACATTGGATTAATGTTATGCAAGAGGAGCTTAATCAATTCAGAAGGTGCAAAGTCTGGGAGCTTGTTCCTAAACCAAAAGACCATAACATCATTGGAACAAAGTGGATATTTAGGAACAAGTTGGATGAGAGTGGAGTAATTATAAAGAACAAAGCAAGACTGGTTGCTAAAGGATATAGGCAGGAAGAGGGAATAGATTTTGATCAGACATTTGCCCCAGTAGCAAGACTGGAGGCAATCAGGATGTTTCTTGCCTATGTTGCATACCAAGGATTCAAGGTATACCAAATGGATGTGAAATCAACATTTCTGAATGGAGATCTAAAAGAAGAAGTCTATGTGGAACAACCATCAGGTTTTGTAGACTCTCTTAAACCTGATTATGTGTTTAGACTTGGGAAAGCTTTATATGGGTTAAAGCAAGCCCCAAGGGCTTGGTATGACACCCTGTCTACTTTCCTTATTGAGAACAAATTCTCAAGAGCCAAAATAGACAAGACTCTATTCCTTAGGGAGTCTCAAGGCAAGATAATCTTAGTCCAAATCTATGTGGATGACATAATTTTTGGGTCTACAGAGAACAACCTTTGCAAGAAGTTTGCCAAACTTATGCAAGGGAAGTTTGAAATGAGTAGTATGAGGGAACTTAAGTTCTTTTTGGGACTCCAAGTAAGACAGACTGATGATGGCTTGTCCATATCCCAATCTAAGTTCACCAAAGAGTTGATAAAGAAATATGGTATGGAATCTTCCTCTACCATGAAAACTCCTATGAGAACAAATATTCCTATATGTAAAGATGATACAGGTAGGCCTATAGATGAGTCTTTGTATAGAGGAATAGTTGGTTCTCTATTATACCTCACAGCTAGTAGACTAGATATTATGTATGCTACATGTGTCTGTGCTAGGTACCAGGCATGCCCTAAAGAATCTCATTACACTGCTGTTAAAAGAATTTTGAGATATTTAAAGGGCACACCAAATCTAGGCCTTTGGTACCCTAGGAATGGAGATTTTCAACTAATAGGTTATTCAGATGCAGATTTTGCAGGCTGTAGAGAAGATATAAAAAGTACTACAGGTACATGTCAATTTTTGGGAGGAAGGTTGATATCATGGAGTAGTAAGAAGCAGACTAGTGTGGCAATATCCACAGCTGAGTCTGAGTGTGTTGCAGTTGGAAGTTGCTGTGCACAACTATTGTGGATTCAGCATCAACTAAAAGATTATGGTATCCAGGTAAGTAGAACACCTTTATTATGTGATTCTAAAAGTGCTATTTCTATTGCAAATAATCCTGTTTCACATAGTAGGACTAAGCATATAGAAATAAAATACCATTTTTTAGAGAACATGTAGAAAAAGAAGACATCTCACTAGAATTTGTTAAGACAGATTATCAAATTGCAGATGTATTTACTAAGCCTCTGGATGAAACAAAATTCAATAGATTTAAAATTGAATTAGGCATGCTAACTATAGATTAGTTTAGCAATATTTGGCTAAGTAAAACTGTGTTGACACATTCAGGATTTAAGTGTCGACACAGAGGATTTGTGTCGACAAACTCAGAAAAATGGTGTCGGCACAGAGTAGATGTGTCGACACATCAGGGATTTCATGTCGACACAACTAGAGTATTGTTGTCGACTTATTCAGAATTTGTGTCGACACATATTGTCTGTGTCGACACAGTTTGCCTATTTTTGCCCGCCTTTTGATCTTCTTGGCATAGAAGGGTATAAATAGGTCACAGCCGTATTTTGTCGACACACTCACCAGGGTTTCGAGATAAAAAAAACCTTGTGTGTCGACAATCCTTCTTCTCTCTTTTCTCAAGCTTTCTCAACGATTCAATGGCGCCAAAGATCGAAGATTCCATCAACGAGGGATATGAACTGGTTAGGCATGCGTTCGACGATGCAGCTCCAGAGATTAAGATGGTGGTGTCTCTTCTAATAGACAATGGACTTGAATTCCTTGTCTCAGAACCCACCAAGGTCTGGAAGAAGGAAGTTCTTGCATTCTACACCACCGCATCTGTGGATTCTACTGGTATGAAAATCAAATCAACTATTCAGGAAACAAGAGTCAAGGTGACTCAGAAGCGATTAACCAGAATCCTTCATCTTCCAAGGATAAACAATGAAGAGGAGGTTTCAGCCTCACAAATAAGGAAAACACTTCAGTGGTGTGGACTGGATCCCACCATGAAGATTGGTACTGCCTTCAATCGAAAAGGCATGAATAATCAGGGTAAATTCCTTTCTAAAGTTATTGGGAAAGTGGTGCTGTGCAAGACTGGTGGACATGATAGGATCTCTCCCTTCATGTTCAACCTAATGACTAGGATTATATTTCACATTCCCACCAACTGGCCAGCAGTTGTGTTTGACAAAATCAAGGAGGCAATCAAGAAGCCAAACATGGCTAGAATACTGAGTCTTTACTTAGCTGGAATCATTCCAGAAGTAATGCAACAACTACCAGGCTCCAAGATCAATCATATGAGGAGAATGGATATAAGGTTGTTCTCCAGGTGGGATAGAGTTCTATCCAAGGATATGCCTGAAGAAGACAGGCAGGAGCCAGCTGAGAAGTCTCCGGCTCATCATCACACTGAGCTTGGTACTGAAACAATTCAAGTACAGAAGGAACAGACTACAATACAAGATCAGCAATAGGCGAGTACTATCCAAGATCCAGAACAGATACCTACACAGGTTCAGGGGGAGCCTAGTACTGCTCATACAGAAGAAGCGGAAAGGATTGACTTATCAGAGGAGATAGATACTGCTAGATTAGATGATCTTATAGAGAGAATCAATGTTCCATCTTCTCCTCAAACACCAAAGGAATATACAATGGATGATCTCTTCAAAGAGGCTGTAGACACAGCAGATAAAGATGACACCCAAAGGGTTGAGGGGGAGCAAGCTAGTGAGGAGAGGGTACCAGGTGAACAGGAGCCACATGTTATGAAACTGAAATCCCTACCTCATAAAAAGAAAGAGTTCAGATTGAGAGTTCCTCTGATTCTGGGAATGAAGAAATTCAAGAGGCAAAGAAAAGGAAGCTTATGGTCTTCAAGAGAAGAAGCCATAGCTATAAGAAAGTACTTCAAAGAACACCACCCACCTCTTCAGATTTTGATTATGCAAAGTTCTTGGTAACTTTTCAAATGAAAATGGATGGACAAAGACAGGCTCTAGAGAAATATGTTGATGAAAGTCATAAAAATCTTCAGTTTGATTTGGCTCAAGATATAAAGTCTATAAGATTTGAAGTCAATCAACATAAAAGAGAAATGACTGATTATTTTACGAAAGGGGCACATGCTGTTGTATATCTGTCCAAACAACAAGAAGTAATGAAGAAAGAAATAGATGCTCAATCTATTAATCAAGGATACATTCTTAAAAATCAGAAAAGGCTAAATGACAATCTTACAACTGCCAACACAGATATTCTTGCTCAATTTCAAACAACCATGACTAAATTGACTGAAGCTAGGGCAGCTGAAATGCTAGCATATGACACTACGTTCAAAACTGCTTTAGACTCAGTACAGACAACCATAACCTCTTCCTAGAAGGAAATTACTGCAAAACTTAACAAGTTGAAACCCTTCTTCAAAGATGGCATTAATTATCTGGATGGTTAGATCAGGTTTCAGAAGGAAAATCTCAGAGATCATGTAGCAAGAGAAGTCCTAAAGGGGGAGAGGGTACTTATTTATGCTGGCTCAGAACATGCCAAGTGGGTCACTAACAGTGTCAGAGCCACATTGGGATATCCACCCCTTTGTGATGATGATAATATGGCAGAGTCAGGAGTACAGCCACAAGGTCTACTTGAAGGCAACCAACCAAAGGTTGCTCAAGTCATATACCCCCCTGCAGATTTTGACATAATTCATCAGCAGGTGCAAACTATGTATAGTCCTCCAGAGGAGGTTTCAAATATTATACTTGGAAAAGTAGACATGCTTGAAGCTGCAATCAAGGCTCAGCAAGAGGCTCAACTGTCAAAGAAGAGATTTAGGGAGCAAGCTGAACTAAAACCTGATTTTGAATAGTGGAGCCCTACCTCTAGAAACATCATACTAACTGCCTGGAAAGCTGTAAAAGATCAAGTCCATGAAAGGGGCAAGTGGTGCAATGAACAAGAATGGCAGAAGCATGAAGCCAGACAGGAGGCTATTGTTCAGTATAGAAGGAAAGCTAAGATGGGAAAGCTACCTCCTGATGCTATGGAGCTTAGCAAATACTTTCCCAAGACGTATCACTATTTTGAGAGACAAAGACTGAAGACTGATGCTCAGGAGAAGGCTAATCTTAAAGGCAAAAAGCCCATGGAAGAAACTGAACCTTCTGTGCAGGCACAAGTACAATCAGGAAGAGGGATTGTTATAAAGGAGCCTGATCAGTCTTAGTTTAAGATGTCTTAGTTTTAGTTTAAAAATGTGTAATGTGAAACATTCAGTGTTAAACATTTTGTAAACAATCATTTTGACATAATACACAAAATCTTGCTCTTTAATTAATTTTTGTGTATATCTTTTTATCTCTGTGATGAATCTGTGCAAATGTTTTGATTGTTAATATTTTCTGCAATATTAAGCTTATATACATCATCATCATTTTTTTATTATCATAAGTGATGTATATCATTAGCTAATATGGGTTATGACTTCTCCAAATAGGGAGAGATTGTTGGGTACATTGGAAAATGTGTACCTGATTTGAAGAAGCCTAACTTAGCATAATGATATACATTAAAGTGTATTTGATGTTGTTTAAGTTGAATATGTGCAGGTTAAAAGTATGAAAAATTTCTAAGTCCTTGTGTCGATACCAGAAGAAGATGTGTCGACACTGCAGGAAGATTGTGTCGACACTTGAAGAAGGCTGTGTCGACACAGAGAAAATGAGTTGATATCAAATGTATCGACACCGGGAGACAGTGTCGACACACACAGAAATATAGTCGACATTAACTGTGTCGACACCGGGAGGCAGTGTCGATACACACAAGATTATAGTCGACATCAACTGTGTTGACACCAGGAGGCTGTGTCGACACACAGAGGCAGAAGTCAACAACAGCTAAGTCGACACTTAGAGACTTGTGTCGACACATAGCAGAATCAACAATAAGTCTGTGGCTGAAGTAATTGTGTCGACATACAACTATCTGTGTCGACACATTCTCAAAAAGTTGTATCAAGAAGCTGTGTCGACATCAAGACAAATGTGTCGACATCACAAAGGATTGTGTCGACACTTAATCAAATTGTGTCGACACATTTTAACAATTGTCTCGACACATATTGACAGTTTGTCTCGACACTTTCTGGCAGAAACAAAGACTCCTTGGCAGTTTGAAGAATTGATAGCTGTGGGTCTCTACAGGTTAACTGACGTGATTGACACAGACAGAAGTTTGTAAGGAACCGGACCGGCCGGTTACCAGGAATGAAGGCTATAAATAGACGGATAGTGTCTGAAAGAAACACACTGAAAACTGAACACTGAATAACAAGTAACAATAAGGAGAAGATCTTTGCAGATCTAAGAAGATATTCTGATTGAACTATTAGAATCTGTCTAAATAGAATTCAGTCAAGAATTCTGAAGTATCTTCAAGGGACTTGGATAGAGAGAGATCCAGTCAAAAGAAGGCAAGAAGAAAGCTGTCTCAGATTTCAAAAGAAACAGATTCTGAACTTATCTGTCAAGAAGATTCAGATTCAAATTCTGAAATCTAAGGAGAAAGCTACTGATCAGTTTATTTCAAAGAAAATCAACTCAACAAAGTTCAGATTCAAGAAGCTTTGAAGAAAGCTAAATTCCAGTTGATTTTATCTATCTGGTTTATCAAGAAGCTGATCAAGAACACTGTCTTGTTCCACCTCTCTCACCAGGAGCAAGATAAAAATATATTTTACTCAAATCTTGTAGGATCTTTTAATAGATCTGAGTTGTAAGCCTAATTTATAAAGGCTGAGTGTAGGAGAGATAATCTCTGAGTTGTAGGTCTTGAATAAAGACTGAGGTAGGGCTGTATTGCCTGAGTGTAGGAGAGATAATCTCTGAGTTGTAGGTCTTGAATAAAGACTGAGGTAGGGCTGAATTGCCTGAGCTGTAGGAGTGTGGTATCACTCTGAGTTGTAGGAACCTTTCCAGGTTTTGAGCTGTAGGATCTGAGGATCTGAGTTAAAGAAGGGAGTTTGGCTGAATCTAGCACACTACTAGATAGGCGAAGGGGGAAAGTGGATGTACCCAGATCTTGGGGAACCACTATAAATACTTGTTGCAATCTGTGATGTGTAGTTCTAGATTGTGTGATTGTGATTGCTAAAGTAGCTGCAGAACTCATAGAAAATAGTCTTTAATTACTTAATCATTCTGCCTTAAGTTTGAAAAAAAAATAAGAACCTATTCACCCCCCTCTAGGTGTCTAGGTAATCTTGAAAGTAAAACTATCAGTCGCCGCTTTCAATTAAAGTTGCTCTTTGACGCTGAATGTAGTTAAAAGCATCTGTCTTGCAAAAACCAATATTTTCAGGTCCTCCGGTTTCATCCAACATAAAGTTGTATGCATCAACATGTTTAATACCTGCCCCAGTCAAGCTTTTAATCAGATTACCCTACATTTCAGATATAAAACGACGAGATCTCAGTAAATGGATCTCTTTCTCTGTTGCCAGCGGGTGGTTGTGTTCCTCGACAAATTTGGTTACTTTCCAATTCTTGCCATCTGAATTGGAATGGAAACGGATACAAGCAAGACAACCGGTGCGTGTATCTAATTTGCGGTATTTCTTGGGTGATAGCTTTATGCGCTTACTTCCAGATTTTGAACAACTATACTCTCTGACTTTGATAGTTCTTGTATGTGTCTAGTAAGTAACGTGTTGTTTTCGCACACTAAATCCGATCCAGTGTGCATAATTACAATACATTATATAAGCCTCTTCCTCCGAGTGCACAATCGGAAACACAACAGGGTTCTTTAAAAAAACACAATCTATATCAGAAAAGTTTTTTTGTTTCAAATAAGTTATAATTACAGTTCAAAATCACCATAATTATTCCAGTTGAAAGTTACAGTTCCAAAAGAATTACTGATTACAATTCAAAACAAAACAGTAAAGTTATAACACATGAATATAAAAAACCTTAGACAATTTGATCGGCCCGGATTTTACAAACATCAACATTATACAAAAATTATATTCATCAAAAAATATTACATAGGATGAAGATTTACAACCGAACATTCTGTATAAATTTCTTCTTTGAATTACAGTTCCAAAACGAATACTACTTACAGTTAAAATTTAGAGTTTCAAAAAATTATATAATTACAGTTCAAAGGAACAAACCACGAAATTATAACGGGCATACCCTAAAAAAATTTCCTCAAACTTACACTCAAATGGAACCTCAAAACATTATACAAGAAAATTTTTAGGAGTAGATGATTTCTTACAGTGGTTCCCGAAGACGGTAGTGATTCGTTTCTTGTTTCATTTTGAAGGGTTGTCAAATCACCTGCCCATTTGTGTTAATTGATTCAAAAATTACAAGTTCATAGTGCAGCATAAGATGATTTACTAAAAGAAAAATCAAAAACTTCATGTGTTTCAATGTGAAGATCAAGAAGGTAAGAGAACCTGTATATGTCGGAGGCAGATCTTCATAGATGATCGGAGGGGATAGTGAAGAAACGCGATTTTCTCCATTAGGAAAAACTGCATCTAGGTTTTCGGCTACCGGGTAAGTGGCGTCATCACAAAGAACTATTTTGTTTTCCGACATGAGCGCGAGCAGCTGAAAGTTGGGAAGAGCTAGGAGACGGTGTTTTCCTTCCCGGAGAGGGAGCAGCTATGGAGATCTCGCAACTATGTCGTCGGCTCCGGCGATGTTTTTGGGAGAATAGTTTTCCGCCCAAATTGACGGAGAAGCGGGAAGGAGCGTGAAAAATAAGAGAATAGGTGCCTATTTATTTACGGACCATGATATCATACGCTTAACGTATACAAAATTTTCTCTTAACTTTTGGCATTAAAGATTTTTGTTTTTGTATTTTACATCCCCAAATATGTATCAGATTTTGGTACGGTGTTTGTGGTCATGAACATAGAGAATAAATTGTCATTCCTTAATGCACATAAGTAACTTCATCCACTTTTATGTTCAAATAGAAGATGCTTGTTAGGTGATTCCAAACGAACGACGGTTTATTTTAATTCATGCGTTTATGACAGCCACCACCGTGCCAAACGTAGCCCTTGTGTTTGATGTTTAAGAAAGGGGTTTGTTAACCGCATATCGAATATGGCTATTCGCAGATTATTACTATTCGCAGATCCAAAGACACTCAAAATTGTTATTCACAGAAATTACTGTTATTCGCAGACCAACATTAAAAGTAAAAAAATATATCAAGAAGTGTCAAACGGAACCTTAGTCTTTTAGCTAGAGTTTGATACTCATGATCTGAACTAATAAAAAGTGAACTAATTGAACTAACCATCTAAAAATCAACACAAACCAAACTTAAGAAGTGTCAAAAAATATCAAGAAGTGTCAAATCTGAACTAATCATCTAAAAATCGAGAAATAGCTATAAAATCACTTTAAAACATTAATAAACACCCAACTTAAGAAGATCCTACTAAAATAATCCTTTATTCTTCAACCCTAGCTGTCCAAATCTTTCCACACAAACCGAAATCACATAAACAACGTAGAAATCCACTCTCCAACACAGAAAATCAAGATCCAACCAATCAACCCCCACACCATCGATCCCTATGTCTGTATCGCAAACAAACCCTAAACAAACCCTAAACAAACAAGCCAATAAAATGTTTGCAGGCGGGCGACGTCGGCGAGCAGGCGGGCGACGTCGGGCTGGTGGCTGGAAAGATGCGAGAGAGGGGAAGATGCAAAGTGCGGAGTGCGATTGCGAGCAGGCGGGCGGCGCAGGCGGGCGATCGAGAGTTGGGAGAGCGAGAGAGAGGAAGATGTGGAGTGCGGGATCGGGCTGTTGGCTGGAAAGGGAAAAGGAATTATGGTTGGTTTGTGAATAAAGGCTTTTAGAAAGCAAGGGGAATCTTAAACGCATTTTTAAAGTGCTATTTTTGATTTGCGAATAGCTATTTTTGATCTGCGGTTAACAATCCCCTAAAGAAAATAGGTAGTTTGTAAATTAATAGAAGAGTTTAAGAAAATATTAAAATATTTTTTAAAAAAGAAATGTAGACCCTCTATTTTCTCTCCCTCTCTCCTCTAAGGCTCCATTTGGGAGGACTTATTTTCACCGGTCAAGCGGTCACGACCGCATGAACCGGACCTTAATTAAGGTCCGGTTCATGCGGTCGTGACCGCTTGACCGGTGAAAATAAGTCCTCCCAAACGAAGCCTAAATTTAAAGGCCTCCTCTAAATTTTGAGTAGAGGGATCATCTCCATATTTGGAGCCTCAAATAGAGAATGGTTGGAGAAAATTTTTTCTCCAAAAATGGAGAACCATTGGAAATGCTCTAAGCTTGTTTTAATATTTTTATTTATTTATTACTCAAAATTTAGAAGGGTATTTTTGTTAAGTTAGAGAAGAGGAAAGCTCTAATTAACAGAAAGTATCTTCCTTAATCTGATATGGGTTTATATTAAACGTACTTTTTGCCCTCTCAACTTGTTCTTAAATTAGACGTATTTCCAACACCCTCATTAACTGAAATTAAGCAAATATGGCCCTTTTGGCGAAATATTTGTGTCCGAGCTCTCGTTAGTGATCGTAGTCCGGGATTTACGAGATGTTGACACATGGTATTAAATTCAAATTAAATATGATTATTTTTAAGCCGCTTAGGACAAGTCAACTAGTGTCAATTTTGACATCTCTGAAGTTATTTGCGACATTTGAGATGTCATTTGATAATACACAAAAATCAGTTTTTTTGTGATATCTCAGTTATTATATTAGATATTTCAAATATTTTGGTGATATCTCAGATGTCAATTTTGACATCTCATAAGTTATTGTGACAGCTGAGATGTCAATTGATACCACACAAATATCATGCTGAAACAAATATTTTTTTTTCCAGATTTTCACCATGTCTAAAAATACTAAAAGAATTCACTTTCTCTCGTCCAACTGTTTTATTTCTTCATTTTGTACTACAATACATCTAATTGTGGATATATTAAATAAAATTTCGAAGAAAAATCCTCGGGACATTGATGTGTTGCATCATTTTTATTCTCTCATTGTGCCACAGAGCATTGCTCACACTCGCCTAAATGTGTTCGTGTCTCAACCAGTATTGTTGAAAGCAAATATGGAGGGAGATTGGCAGAGGGGGATTTAGCGGGAAACTGAATAAAGAATATTCATATTTAATTCAAATTTAACATCGCGTGTCAAAATCCCGTAAATCCTGGACCGCGATCTCTAACCGGAGCCCGGAGACAAAAATTTTGTCCTCCTCCGCATCCAAAATTAAGCAAGAAATAATATTCTTTTCAATTAGCAATGCCAAACATAGGTGATATGAGCACTCCATTTGAAATGGGGGGAAATCTTGTACATCTATTTTTGAAATGATTGAATGAATTATAAAAAAAAAATCATTCTTACGAGCACACCAATTTTAGAAATGGCCACACCAAGTTTTAAAATAATACCATTTTTAGTTCATGTATTTTCTCTTACGCGCACATCCCTTTCTGTTGTTTCTCTCCCACGTGACCCCCATCTTATTGTAAAACCCTAGATTTGCCTTCATTCTCCCAGGCGCCCATCAACCGGTGTTGTTTTCATCCATGCCTGACGGCGCCGACCACAAAACTCTCACCTTAAGTTATCTTCCTCAAATCCAGACGCGGTCACTTACTTTCCTGCCTGTAGCTTCCACTGATTACCAAGACCGGTCGACTACCTAGATCCACTGACAGCATAGATCCACCAACTACCTAGATCCATGGGTCCTCTTTCGACTTCAAGAAACTCTAGATTTGTGGGTTCTCTTTTTCCCGAGTTGTTGGGTATTGTATTCACAATGTACCTGATTTGAAGAAGCCCCTGAACACGCTAAGTTGAATTAACAATATATTTGATGATCTTCTATCAAGTTGTGCTTGCAGCTATTCCATGCTAAGTACACACCAATGTCAGAGTGCAGTGGGTCAATATACACGGGTCTGCGCAACGTAATCCCTCGTTGAGTAGATCAGTGTGTTGACTCACGTGTGCTCTCTCTATTGGAGTGTACTTATTTTCAAGTACAGGGTCGAGGTAGATCAAGAGCAGAAGAGGAGCAAAGATGGGTCAAAGACCAAGTCTTCAAAGGAAGGAAGAGAAATTCTTCTAAGTCAAAATCGACGGGAATCACTAAGTGATTCTCGCCGACTTCGACGGGAATCGTTAGTGATTCCCGCCGATTCGACGAGAATCAGTCTGCATTCCCGCCGACTTCCTTCCGGCTGACAGTTATCCAACAGGAATTCTGCCAAGGAAGAATCGACGGGAATCGCAAGTGATTCCCGCCGACTTCGACGTGAATCTGTCTGCATTCCCGCCGATTCGTCGTGTATCAGCTAGCCTCTCCCGCCGATTTCTTTCGGCTGACTGTTTTCCAGACAAGGATTCTGCTAAGGCAGAATCGACAGGAATCGTGAATGATTCCCGCCGACTTCGACGGGAATCACCAACGATTCCCGCCGATTTAGCCTTAGGCATTTTTCCTCCGTTCGCTGGACCGAACCAAGAGGCCGTGCGCTGTTTCGGCCGAGGATAGGGCTTCTCCTTGTGGGTCCCACAACGGACTTAAGGGTTGGCCTCAGGTATAAATACTTGCGTATTTTGAACCTCTATAGTAATCCATTCTCGGAAATTAAAAGGAGGCCGAGCGTGACCTAGCGGATCGCGGAAAACCGCCGATCGCCTGTAGCCGCTCACAAGGAAGTCATCGCCGATAATCTCCGATCATCTCTGATCTTCCGACGATAGTACTGAGGCAAGACGAGCGTCTCACACATCTCTCTTAAGATCTCTTGTCTCTCGATTCATTGAACGAGGTTATTTCTTCATTCCGAATCGATTGAGACGACTGATCCGACTGAGATCGTTCGTAGACCTTGCTTGCTTCGTCAAGAAGTTTGGATCTACAAAGTATCGCCGCCGCATTCACTTGCCGCCGCCGATCTTGTCAAGATCCTCTCCAAGAGAGAAATCCGGTTGTGGACTCTTCGTTACTTTCAAGAAAGCCTCAACGAACGAAGAAGGACATCAGATTCTCCATAAGCGTTGTTTGTTTTTTTCTTATACATTCTATTTTGGTTTTGTTGTAAATGAATTTTTATTCCTAGTTGTAAGGGTTGGGTGCAACCCGTGGTGGTGGAGTGGTGACTCCTTTGTTGGAAGGGTTCCTTCCGTAGTGTGAGGATTGGATTTCAATGCGTTTGGAAAAGTGACCGAGTCGTCCCTTGGTGGGAGATAGGTCGAAGGGGTAAAGTGGACATACCCAAATCGAGGAACCACTATAACTTTTTGTGTGTTTTCTGTGCTGTGTTTATTAATTTGTGCAGGTTAATTTAATTTCGCAAAAGACTGCACGACACCTATTCCCCCCCCCCCCCATAGGTGGATTTAGTCGACACTAGATACTTTCAAGTGGTATCAGAGGGAGGTTGCTCATCAATAAGGTTAACACCTTGAGTAAGATCATGTATCTAGTGTCAAGAAGAAAACAAGACTCAAGAATGGAGCTATACACTGATGTATCTCCCCTGAGACTGCCTGCCTGCACAAAAGAGTATTATCCCATCTGGAAAATGAGAGTTCAGTTTCATCTGGAAGCCATTGACCCCCGTGCTCTATTCATTGTGGAAGAGAGTCCCTTCATTCCCATGAAGGCTTCCGACTCTGGAAAAGATATCCAAATCCCTAAGAGTCCTGCGGAGATGTCTGAAACTGAGCTCTCACTATTCAACTTGGACAAGCTTGTACGATAGATCATATCTGATATTTGGTCAGGTTCATCTCTTATAAGATTGGATAAGTGTAAGACTGCAAAGTCCATGTGGGAAATAATCTCTGACCTCATGGTGGGAAAGAAGACTGCCTGGAATGAATGCCAGCAAGAAGATGAAGCATATGTGGGGGTCCTCATCTCTGAAGATGAAAGTCAAGAACAACCTGTCAATATCAGGGCTCCCGTTTCTCTATCAGAGACTGAAGAATAGATTGAGGAATGTAGTTGTGATGAAGCTGAAACATCAGTATCTGCAGACCATAACTCTAATCCGGATCAGCACAATCAGGATAAGGTATCTGCCTCTTCTTGCTCCTTTCCCCATTTATCACCTGAAGACAGGAGAAGTTCAGAGGATTGTCCATCAGTTCATGCAAGGGATAATGACAGCTTCAATCAACAGATTGAAACTCTTGATTCCCTTCGAAGAGCTTTTTAGGAGAGCAACTTGCTTGTTGAGAAACAAGCTATGGAAATTACTCAGTTGAGGACCATGATGGACCTCCAATTGGAATCCATCAAGGTGAATGACTCAAAGATCTCGGATCTAGAGTCTTCTCTAGAGACCGAGAAGAGAATTGTATCTAATTTTTCCAAGGTAGATGCTATTAAGAGAAAGGGAGAAAATGGGTGGATCTCACGAATTATAAAATCATGGAGAAATGGGGAAACTATTTTCAGACCCCCCACACCGAGTAGGAAGGGCACACATCATTCCTTCAGGTATGATCATAAGAACAACTATGGTCACTGCAAGAATGATCGGCCCTCATATGGAAACACCCATAGTGCAAGTGCTGTTATGGCTACCCCTGAGAAAATACGCACGGCTCATCAGGAACTGTTTGTATTTACGGCCTCAGCTCCCACACTTCATGACAATGCAGGAACCAGCTCTCACAGAACATCTTCCAACCCTAATATAAAGGAAAAGGGTTGGAAAACATGTAACAAGCATCACTGGGGCCCCCAGATGTGTGCTGGCTGAAAAGAAAGCACCCCCCGGCCTCATGATACTCACCACATATTCACCATCAGACCCCCCTCGTGTCTCGGTGGAAAGGGTAAATCTGAGAACAGATCCAGCTTTGCCTCCTTCAGACCTAGGGTCATGACCAACTTCGTTAATAGATTTGGTCAGAAAAGGAGGTACAATGTTCATGAATGTTGGTGCTGTGGCAGAGTGGGTCACTTTGCCATAGATTGTTGGCACAATCCTTCTGTGCCAAGGGCAAGGGTATGTCCACATCCTTTGGCAAGAGACAGCCTTCCTGACAGAAATCCTGTAGGAAGGCATGCTGTATTTTATGCTGACAAGAACCTAGGACCCAATACCTATTGGGTTCCTAAGGTAAGGTAATTCCTTTTTGCAGGATATTCTAGGTGCCCATGAACATGATGGGACCTAGACAAGAGATGTTCTAGGCTTGCTCTGGAACAAGGAATATGGGAAAAGATATAATGCTTACTATAGAGTCCTTCATGTGCAAGGCTTGAAAAGTTAAGTCTCGATGAGACTGCTAAATATGAAACTCCCAAGTATGTCAAGGTCTCCACCTCAACACCAACTGGAGAAGATGACGATCAGGATGGAGAAAATCTCCCAGAAGAGGGAGGATCCCGAGAAGCTGTTAGAGCTCCAGATGCAAGACTCTTAGAGCTCCGACACGTGAGGGATCATCCCAGAGATCAGATCATAGGAGATCCTCGTGACGGTGTTAGAACTCGCAGAGATGCTGACTTTGCAGGAAGCATGGATGATAAGAAAAGTATTTCCGGGATATGCCAATTCCTCGGAAGAAGGCTTATTGCATGGAACAGTAAAAAGCAGAACTGTGTCGCAACCTCTACGGCTGAATCTGAGTACATCTCAACAGACAGCTGTTGCGCACAACTTCTATGGATCAGAAATCAACTCGAAGATTATGACTTGCATTTCAGATAAGTTCCTATGTATTGCGACTCCTCGAGCGCAATAGTAATTGCGAACAATCCTGTGTCGCACATCAGAACAAAGCATATTGAAGTGCGCTACCACTTCATTCGGGAGCATGTGGAAAACAAAGATATATCTCTCTACTATGTCCCCACGGATAAGCAAGTTGCAGATATCTTCACAAAGCCCCTAGACGAGGCCAAGTCCAGTCTCTTCAAAACTGAACTCGGCATGCTGAACTATGAAGATTGAAGACTGAAGGGCTCAAGGCTCTTGGTTCAAGGGTAAGCATCTGGTATGAATTCTAGATTGAGCACAGTTGCAAGAACTGAGGGGGAGCTTTGTGCTCCAAGTGAAGTCCCAGATTTACAAAAGTCGAAAAGGGGGAGATTACCCTCTCGGCTAAGGCTAAGGTGGCTGCCAATGTTAAGTATGCTAGGTGGCTACCAATGTTAAGTATGCTCTCAGGAAAATAGTAATGAATTTCACTCTCAGCTGAATTTTCATTTTATGATTTTCATTCCCATCTGTTCTATTCACCTTAGCTTGTAGGGTTTAGGCTTCTTCAAATAGGGGGAGATTGTTGGGTATTGTATCCACAATGTACCTGATTTGAAGAAGCCCCTAAACAAGCTAAGTTGAATTGACAATGTATTTGATGATCTTCTATCAAGTTGTGCTTGCAGCTATTCCATGCTAAGTACACACCAATGTCAGGGTGCAGTGGGTCAATATACACGGGTCTGCGCAACGTAATACCTCGTTGAGTAGATCAGTGTGTTGACTCACATGTGCTCTCTCTATTGGAGTGTACTTATTTTCAAGTATAGGGTCGAGGTAGATCAAGAGCAGAAGAGGAGCAAAGATGGGTCAAAGACCAAGTCTTCAAAGGAAGGAAGAGAAATTCTTCTAAGTCAAAATCTACGGGAATCACTAAGTGATTCTCGCCGACTTCGACGGGAATCGTTAGTGATTCCCGCCGATTCGACGAGAATCAGTCTGCATTCCCGCCAACTTCCTTCCGGCTGACAGTTATCCAACAGGAATTCTGCCAAGGCAGAATCGACGGGAATCGCAAGTGATTCTCGCCGACTTCGACGTGAATCTGTCTGCATTCCCGCCGATTCGTCGTGTATCAGCTAGCCTCTCCCGCCGATTTCTTTCGGCTGACTGTTTTCCAGACATGGATTCTGCTAAGGCAGAATCGACGGGAATCGTGAATGATTCCCGCCGACTTCAACGGGAATCACCAACGATTCCCGCCGATTTTGCCTTAGGCATTTTTCCTCCGTTCGCTGGACCGAACCAAGAGGCCGTGCGCTGTTTCGGCCGGGGCTAGGTCTTATCCTTGTGGGTCACACAACGGACTTTAGGGTTGGCCTCAGGTATAAATAATCGCGTATTTTTAACCTCTACAGTAATCCATTCTCGGAAATAAAAGGAGGCCGAGCGTGACCTAGCGGATCGCAAAAAACCGCCGATCGCCTGTAGCCGCTCGCAAGGAAGTCGTCGCCGATAATCTTTGATAATCTCTGATCTTCCGACGATAGTACCGAGGCAAGACGAGCATCTCACCCATCTCTCTTGAGATCTCTTGTCTCTCGATTCGTTGAACGAGGTTAGTTCTTCATTTCGAATCGATTGAGACGACTGATCCGACTGAGATCATTCGTAGACCTTGCTTGCTTCGTCAAGAAGTTTGGATCTACAAATTATTGCCGCCGCATTCACTTGCCGTCGCCGATCTTGTCAAGATCCTCTCCAAGAGAGAAATCTGGTTGTGGACTCTTCGTTACTTTCAAGAAAGACTCAATGAACGATGAAGGACATCAGATTATCCATAAGCATTGTTTGTATTTTCTTATACATTCTATTTTGGTTTTGTTGTAAAAGAATTTTTATTCCTAGTTGTAAGGGTTGGGTGCAACCCGTGGTGGTGGAGTGGTGACTCCTTTGTTGGAAGGGTTCCTTCCGTAGTGTGAGGATTGGATTTCAATGCGTTTGGAAAAGTGACCGAGTCGTCCCTTGGTGGGAGATAGGTCGAAGGGGTAAAGTGGACAAACCCAAATCGAGGAGCCACTATAACTTTTTGTGTGTTTTCTGTGCTGTGTTTGTTAATTTATGCAGGTTAATTTAATTTTGCAAAAGACCGCACGACACCTATTCTCCCTCATAGGTGGATTTAGTCGACACTAGATACTTTCACGAGCACTTTGAGGTATAACCCTAACTCTTTGAACATCGTTTAGATTTTTGTTGTGTATGTTGGATTTAATTATGATTGTAAAATTTTATGTTAAAATTTTTTGTTTCAAAACAATTTTTATTTTGTTTATTGTATTATTTTTCAAATTTTTTAGAAGATATAAGTTTGTTCATGTAATGTGCACAAATCAAAATTTCAAGATTTTTCTGTGTTTGTGCATTATGAGTTCTGAACAAGAGATAGTGAAATTTGAAAAGTCAAATATCAATACATACATAGATGTTGAACAAGAATTCATCACAGACATTATCTTTCAAAGAAAGAATAATTTAATTGATTGAGCTCAAAATGTTGCGAGGAGAATTGGATTTGTGGTTACCATCCTACGGGTTTATAAGATCATTATACGTTTGAAACCTAGGATAATGATTAGTTGTGGTAGAGATGTGTTTCCTCACAAAAATTGGTGTGGTAAAAGATTTGTCAAGAAAAATATAAGGAAAATAAGCTCCAAGTAGTATGGATGTCCCTTTTCATTATGTGGTCAGAGATTCAAATTTGGATGAATAGAAGTTGAAAGTTAAATGTGGAACTTATAATCATATTTCTGCACATCTTGAGACGTATGCTTACGCTGAGAGGTTAGATGGAAATGAAAAGAAAGTGGTGGAGAAAATGTACACATCTAGTGTGAAATCCATGAAAAGGAACTTGAGTGGTAGTATGGTGTTGACGATAATACATAATGATAAAGTAAGAATGTTCAATAAGTAATTAGATTGTGCTACACAAATTCAATATCTCTACAAAAGCATTATAGAAGTAGGATATTCTAGTTACATTCAGGTGAATGAAAGTAGCCCAAAATTGGAGTTTTTATATTTTGTTCATCCCATTTCAGTTCATTTGTCCAGCATATTTCCGGATATTTTTATGCTTGATTGCACTTATAAAACTATTCGATACAAGATGATTGTTATCTATTGTTGGGTTGTCAAGGTTATCTTTCCCGCCACAAAAAATATTTTATATCAAGTACACATTAATAGGAAGGTTTTAGAGCATTGCAAAAAATATTTCATTCTATTGTTAATCAAAGAAGAGTGTTTGCTACCTCCTATATTTATTTCGTGGTTACAACATCATGCAAAGATTGTAGGAGACTAAAATGTACAAAAACAAATTGAAAGTATCTAATGTCAACCTAAATCACCTAGAGGGGGTGAATATGTGAGTTCTGCGTCTTTTTGCGGAATAAAAATTGCTAGAAAATAAACACACAAAAACACATAGATTTATAGTGGTTCCCCGAGTTGGGTACGTCCATTGTCTCGCCTCGCCTATCTACCACGAAGAGTTAGATTCAACAACTTCACCTTTGACTTAGATTCTTCAAATCTTACACCCCGGAGCCTCAACTCCTACAACTCGAAGACAACGCTCCTACCACTCGGAGAACAACCTCCCTTATAACTCGGAGAGCACATCTCCTATAACTCGATCCTAAAATAAGGATCTATAACTCGGAGGCAAAACCTCCTACAATATCGTAAAATGAATTACAATAATAGATTAAAACTAATCTTCTACAGATCTGAACACTTCTGTCTTCCTTTCCTCTGAAAAGTGAAACTTGAAAATCTTAAGGAGAAAAGAAAACTGAAATTGTTGAAGGCTTGATCTGAACAAAGAATCCACTAGATCTGAATGGATCTTGAACCTTTTGAGAAAAGAGATCTAGTTGACACTTATTGAAGAAGATCGGATCATGCATCGTTGATGTCGGCCGAGAGAGAGTCGCGAAGTTCGTTGAACGATAACCGATGGGTCCTTTTTGGAATGTCTCGATTTTAGTGTATATACTCGATTAGGGTTGAATGAAATCCACCCTAAGTATTTATAGAGATCCTTCTTCTTCAAAGGCTAGAAATCCCTTCCAAAAAAAAGAAATCGTGGAACACTATACATGGCGATCGGGATCGAGCCGTGACGGGACTTGAAAATAGAATTCAAAAACCCTAAGTCATATTCGTCGAGTATCGTCGAGTATGTACGAGTATACTCGTCGAACAACTTCGATATTCGACAAAAAAGACTTAACAGATCACAACGCTTTCCTGAAGAGAAACTCGACAAATTCGACGAGTATCAGCTAGCTAACTCGATGCATTCGACGCCTTCGATGCCTAGGTCAAGTGATATTCGACGAGTATCGGCTAACTTTACGCACTCGATGCATTTGACGAATAGGCCAAGTGATATTAGATGAGTATGAGCTAACTCGACACATTCAATGAATAGGCCAAGTGATATTCGACGAGTATCGGCTAACTCGATGCATTCGACGAATAGGCCAAGTGATATTCGACGAGTATCGACTAACTAGACGCACTCGACACATTCGACGAATATCACTTAGAGAAATCCAAAGAAGTAAATTCGAGAGGTCTCAACGAATTCGCCGTGCATCAACATATATATTCGATGAGTATCGATAGATACACTCGACAAATTCTACGAGTATACATGAAGATACTCGACGATTTTTAGTTAACTGTTTTTCATGAACCCAAAGATTATTCCTTAAGTAAATATGACAAATTTGACGAGTGATAGTAAGTATACATGACGAATTCGACGAATATTCATGAGTATACTCGACAAATTCGACGAGTATTCACTACTATACTCGACGAATTTTACTTAGAGAAGATCTGTTCTTCTGAAAGCAGCAACTTGACCTTCGTGGTTTCTTCTAATGTACTTGAAGTAGAAGTACACCATAATAGAGAGATTACACATGAGTCAACACATTGGCCTACATAATGAAGGATTACATTGTATAGTCCCGTGTTTCAAGACCCATTGCAACCTGGCATTGGGTTGTACTTAGCAATATAGTCTTGCAAGCACATAACTAGAAAACAACATCAAATACAATCCCAATTCATCTTAGTTCAAAGAACACTTCTTCAAATTAGGGTTATTGTGGATACAATACCCAACAATCTCCCTTTATTTGAAGAAGTCAGAACCCTACAAACTAAGGTGAATTGTACACACAATAATATTAAATCAAGTAAAGAACGTGAAAATATAGAAATAATAAATTACAGTCAAAACAATAACTTATATAAATCAGTTCTATTGTGGAAATCAACTTTTACACAAACATCAAGAAAAATAAGAACATTCAAGCTTGTTTCCTCTTGCACTTCTGATATTGTCTGTCAAAATATGCCTTTGGCTTCAGATAATACTTTGGCGGAGCATCTAGATTATTATATCTGTATTTCTTGAAATGTAATCTTCTTTTAGCACAAGCTACCTCATACTTTTGCCATTCTTACCTTCCATAATATTCTCATCTGTTCTTACCGGTTAAGTCGACTAGTTTGAAAGTGTCTAAAATGATGCTTTTGGAAGTAGGACTCCAAACTTAAGTAATTTCTCTTTTTGGATCAGATCTAACGGCAGACGGGCCTTCACCATATCTTCTTCTTTTATGAGTTGGTGGAGGTATGCCTTCAACTATCTGAATCTCTGGTTCAATAACAGCAACACCAGATTGATCTTGGGATTCTGTCCAAAACTGAGTGTACTCCTGAGAAGGCTGAACAAAGTCATGACAAGGATCTGACATCACCTATTCTAGCATTCTGACTTCAACAAACCCTGTGAATAGCTCTCTATGTAGCCAGTTGAAGTTATCATAGCAGTAGGTGTTTGGATCCTTGAACTGATCTTTCATTGAAGCTTCCAGCGCATTAACCTTACTTTTCAATTCTTCCTCCCCCTTTCTGACTTCTTTAAGTACCTCTATAGCAATAACATTGCTGTAGTAGACCATCTGATTATCAAAATGATTCATACCCGCATTTTTGGCATTTATTACTGTTTTGACATTCTCATCAATATTCTAGAGAACAAATAAGTTTCTCTTTAGCCCATCCAATGTGTGAACAATGGCTTGACCACCTTACACAAACCAAGAATCCAGCCTTGAATCCAGCTTATCAAAACGTACATTTATCTCTGCAAGACTGTTGTTCATATCTCTTTCAGTTTCTTTCACTTTCTTCAGTACTTTTTGCAGAGATAAATTAAATTTTTCTTACTGCCTTGCCATTATAGCTTCTATGGACTGTAGTAGAGAATGATCTACACTTGTACTTGGAAGATCTGTAGCAGGAAAATTGGGAGGAAATGGAATATCTGTAATGGGCTCAGAGTCACTAGAAGACTATACCATAGGAGAAATATGAGCTTTAGACAACAGTCAAGTATATGGAGCCTCTAAGACAGGAGGATGCACCTCTACATCTCCTTCCTCATTAGAAATAACAACCACCTCCGCTTCCTCCATCGGGAATCTTTGCAATACTTCTTTGAAGATTGCGCATGAATCTATCCAACTCTGTTTGAATCGAGATTGAAGGATGAATCTGCTCCCCCTCAGTATTTATAGGTAGAATATATGGGATACTTACAATCATATTTTCTATAGAAGCGAGCTCAGTAGAATCATTTACATTTTCAGCGGAAACAGTGTGTTCTGCATCATTTACATTATCCGCAGTGAGCTCATCCTCATCAACAACATCTAACTCAATATCAACAACTATCTCATCCACAACCTCAACAGATTCAACTTCAACAGCAACAACAACAACCCTACCAATTTCAGCAATCTTTGTATGAAGATCATTCGTCTCTATAACTATATCTTGTATCATTGGTTCTAGAACATCTGGAACTGCAGAAGAAACATTCACCAAGGGAACTTGCTCATCAGAACCCACTTAGGTTTTAGCTGTCTCCCCCTCGATTCCTGCACACGAGCTTTCAGGAATTTAATGCGGGGTAGGAGTAGGAATTCTTTCCTCAGGAACTTCCTCCTCCTCTACCTCAAGAAATCCTTGGAGAACACCTAGCCTTGGGATTCTTCTCTCCCATCTAGAGAAGATAGTGGATTCAATTTTCTTCAGGTGGTGAATAGGAACTCCTTTAGACATATCAAATGTGTCTCTGTCAAGCTGATTCAAGTAAAGACTAAAAATCCTTCCAAATTTTGGTGCTTGAAAACTGTCCTTTATCCTACAAAAAAGCAATGCATCCCAGTCTATTTTCTTCCGGCATATGATGATGACTAGGATCTTGAACATGTTTGAGGACAAGTAGTCATGAGATCCACTCTTGTACAACATAACCATGCCAAGAATATCTGACAGAATTTTTCCTTCATCGTTCATCCATTTTCGCTTGACTGCTTTAGTACCTCTTAGTAGTCCACATAATAGCAGAGCCCTGGAGAAATCACTGTCTTCTAACTGATCTTCCTCTTCACACACTGAGAGTCGTAAATACCTTGTTAGTAGAGAAGCTTTCACCTTAACTTTGATCTGTCAGACTTTGCTCTTGATTATCGTGTCTTCACGGCGAAGCTTTGCATTCTGGAAGAACTCAAGAACCTCCTTATCCAACACCTTGCATAGGTGTTCAAGAATGAAAGAGAGGCTAACTGATTCCAACATGAGTATTACATTTATGAATTCATCCATGATCGTGGCGAAACAAGTTCGAACTAGCTCTCCCCCTACGAGCAATCCACTAGAACTTTGAGGAGCCATTGAAGGAGAGCAGAGAATCAAGAACGGAACACACTGGTTCGGGAAGGGTTGCTGTGCGGAACCTTTGAAGAGGCAAGGAAGACGACTTAGTTAGAACAAGCTACCAGTCCACTGAGAGGAACTGCAGTTGTGGAGATTTGAAACAGCGGAGAAGAAGATGGCTGCTATCACAAAATTCGAATCAGCGGAGAAGGAATCATCGGGTTCGGGACTTTACTTCGACGAAGTGTTTCAAGTTTACCCCGATAGCCTTATTTATATATATTTAAAGTTTTAAGAGAGAGAAATAGTCGCATACCTTTAGACCGGGTGACTCTTCAGATCCAATAAAAAATGTTCAAAGTGCAGTTCGTCGAAAACCCTCAGAAGCCAAATCAAATTCGTCAAATATCGCTAAAATTCGTTGATAAAGACTAATGAATTTGTCAAATATAATTGTGTTGTCTCGACGAATTCGTAGAGTTTCCACGAGTGATTCTCGACAAATTTTCCTTGGATATTTTGACTTCTTCGAGATCTTCACCGAGAGAAATTTTGATTCCTTAGCCCTCTTTATGACTCCTTGTTGAGCATGCTCTGTTCCATTTTGAAGAGTGAGAACTTGGCCTCGTCCAACGGCTTCGTGAATATGATTATGACTTGCTTATCCGTCGGTACATAGTTGAGAGTTCTGTCGCTATTCTCTACATGCTCCCGGATTAAATGATATCTGATTTCAATAAGTTTTGTCTGGCTGTGGGAGACTGGATTTTTTGCAATTGCTATGACACTTGAGGAGTCATAAAACATTGGAATCTCTTTGAATTGCAAGTTGTAATCCTCAAGCTGATCCGTGATCCAGAGAAGTTGTGCGCAACAACAACTAGCAGAGATGTGCTTTGACTCTACAGTGGAGGTTGCCACAAAATTTTTCTTCTTGCTGCTCCATGAAACAAGCCTTCTTCCGAAGAATTGGCAAGTCCTGGAAGTTCTTTTCCTGTCATCCCTGCCACCTGCAAAGTCTGCACCTGAAAATCCAATTAACTCAACATCATTACTTATTGGGTACCATAAGCCAAGATTTGGTGTACCCTTAAGGTATCTCCAAATCCTCTTTGCATCGACGTAATGAAATTCCTTAGAGTTCCCCTGAAATCTAGCGCACACGTATGTTGAGAACATTATGTCCGGTCTACTGGAAGTAAGATAGAGCAAGGACCCAATTATGCTTCTGTACTTGGTTTCATCAAAAGGTTTCCTTTTTTTGTCTTTGTCTAGAGACATAGTTGAACCCATTAGATTCCTCATCGAGGTTGCATTCTCCCTTTTGAATTTCTTAAGCAACTCTTTGGTGAACTTCATCTAAGAGATGAAATTCCATCTTCAGATTGTTTCACCCAAAGTCCTAAGAAATACTTCAGTTCTCTCATACTGCTCATTTCAAACTTTCCTTGCATGAGTTTAGAAAACTTCTTGCAAAGTTTATCCTCTGTAGAGCCAAAGATAATATCATCTACATAGATTTGCACTAGCAAAATCTTACCTTTTACTTCCCTAAGAAATAATGTCTTGTCTATCTTTCCTCTTGTGAACTTGTTCTCAAGAAGAAAGCTAGACAACGTCTCATACCAAGCTCGAGGAGCTTTTTTCAAGTCGTATAGAGCTTTATTAAGAAAATATACATAATTAGGGAGAGTTGAGTTGACAAAACCTGGGGGTTGTGCTACATATACTTCCTCTTTTAGATCTCTGTTGAGGAATGCTGACTTCACATCCATTTGATAGACCTTGAAGCCTTTGTGAGCAGTAAATGCGAGAAACAACCTGATCGCTTCGAGTCTGGCCACTGGAGCAAAGGTTTGATCGAAGTCAATCCCTTCTTCTTGTCTGTACCCTTAAGCTACAAGCTTGACTTTATTCTTTATAATCACTCCATTTTCGTTCAGCTTGTTTCAGAATATCTATTTGGAACCGATCACGTTCTATCCTTTAGTCCTGGGCACCAACTCCCAAACCTTGCACCTTTCAAATTGGTTGAGCTCCTCTTGCATAGCCATAATCCAAGAGGTACCCTTGTTTGCTTATTCAAACTTCTTTGGCTCAACCTGAGACAAAAAGCTAAGATGTAGAACTTCGTTAGCAGTACCTCTTATAGTTCTAACACCATTGCCTGGATCTCCAATGATCAGGTCAACTGGGTTATCTCTTAGGTGTCCGAACATAAGATTTCTTCCTCTACCACCAGCAAGTTCTGCCATATCTATTACATCTCCTATAGGTTGAGGTAGTTCTTCATCTAGTTGTTCTTCATCCACCATACTTGGATTGACGACCTTGACTGAGCTTGGCGCATCTTCCTTGATTGCTTCTTCCAAGCTTAATACCTTTAACCTAGTACCTACATCTACACCAATAACACTAGATGAGCTGCTATAAAACATGCTTGTCTTTTCAAATATAATATTTATAGACTCTTCTACCACCAAGGTTTTCTTGTTAAAAGTCCTATAAGCCTTACTATGACTACTATAACCTACAAAAATACTTTCAAAACACTTTTCACTAAACTTCATGCGATAATACTTCCCATTGTTAAGTATAAAGGATTTGCTGCCAAAGATTCTAAAGTAAGACACAGTCGGTTTTCTGCCTTTTAGCAGTTCGTAAGGAGTCTTACGATGGCCTTTATTGATTAATGCTCTTTTTTGCATGTGACAATCTGTGTTGAATGCTTCAGCCCAGAAGTATTCTAGTAGTGAAGTGTCATTCAACATAATTGTACATTCTTCAATGTGGGTTCTATTCCTTCTCTCAACAACTCTCTTTTGATGTTGAGTACGTGTAGAGAAAAACTTATTAAAGATACATTGACTTCCACAGAATTCTGTCATGACAGTAGACTCAAATTCTGTTTTGTGATCACTTCTGATTTTGACTACTGAGCAGTTTAATTCATTCTGAATTTGCGGAAAAAAATTAGTGAAAGCTTCAAAGGTGTCTGACTTGTGTGAAAGTGAGGGATAGATCTAACTTTACTCTAGAGGGGAGTGAATGGAGTATTTTAAAACTTTGATTTATTTTTATAGCAGATTTTAAATTAAGTGATATATATATAAAGAAAATAATCACAACACACAATAAAGAAAACAATCAATCACAGACGACACAAGGATTTATAGTAGTTCCTCAATAAATCTGGCTATGTCTACTCTTCTACCACCCTGGTAAGAATCTACTAAAGGTTTTTGATCAGGTGCCCTGCCACTAGAAGATCTATTTTCTAAGGGATATCTTGCAACCCTTTGAGCTTTTGATTAGGTGCCCAAAATGAAGCTTAAGTCTTTTGATCAGGTGACTTATGAACCAAGAGATAACTTTTGAAGGGAGTTAAAAACCCTATACACAGTTTAGAAATAAATTATAAGAAAAAGATGTCTTCTCTGTCAAGAGTCTATAAAAAGACTTTGTGGATGATGAAGCAAAAAGCTCCCCCTAATTTGAGTAGAGATTTGAGATCAGGAGGGGAAACATTTCTTCAGGGTGTAGGCCTTCTTGTATTTGACTGATAAAGAATTTGTACTAGCAGAGACTTAAGCAAATAATCTAATGAATATTTGTTGATCTATAAGTCTCTAAGTAGGTAATAGAAATCAGTAAGTAAGTCAGTATCTCAAAGTCAGTATGTATAAGTCTGTAACCTCCTGAAGCAACAATAATCTGAATATATAATCTCTGAGGAGAATTCAAACATTTGAATTAAATTCATTCTGAAACGTCTGAAGAATCTCTGAGAATTATAACTGCCCTGGGAATTAATTAGAATTAAACTCTGTGATAAAACCTTATTTAATGCTGCCTTAAATGACTATATTCATTAAGAATATTTAACATTAAATATCAGAGTGTAACTGCCTGAGATTAAGTCTTGAAAAAATCTTTCCGCCCTCAGAATATAAAACTGCCTGAACAATGAACGCTACAAGAAATTCCTCGAACTAAGCCTGGAGTTCGTCGAACTGAGCCTGGAGTTCGTCGAACTGAGCCTGGAGTTTGTCGAGCTGAGCTTTTGAGTTGTGATCATCGTTCGTCGAGCGGAGCCCAGAGTTCGTCGAGCTAAACTCAGAGTTAGAAATCTGAGTTCGTCGAACTGAGCTCGACGTTTGTCGAACTGAGCTAAGCTTTCGTTGATCGAAATTCTACGTTCGTCGAACTGTAATTCTTTGGAATTCTTCTGAAGCAGCAACCCTTGAAATAAACCTATGACCCTAGACTATACATATTGGGTCAAACTAATCATCCTAAATAAATAATAGTGATCCTAGCCCAAATCAGTAATAGAGTTCCAACAATCTCCTCCTATTTGGGTGAGGATACTATCAAAAATAGAAAAACACAAAGCACAAATAATCTGATAGAATTATAAAATTTTCAGCAGATATAAAGAAAGTGCTTTGAGAGTACATAGTCATCAATAAAGTTTAAAGCTTATAAACAAAATTAAGAGTCTTTCTAAGGAGCTGCTGATGGAGAATCTGAAGATAATTTTGTGAAAACCAGCTTTCTGGTAGGATCTTCAGCTTCCATTTTACTCATTGTTAGGTCTTGAGAACCTATGATTTTCAGGGATCTAGTTCTTGGAACAACTGCCTCTGGATGCAGACTCATATACTTATCAACATCGAATAAACTCTTCTTTGAATATCAATCCAGTTCATGTTTCCTGTATGAGGACATAATGGTGAATTGTGAGGGGTCCTTAACCTTTATCCTGACTTTCTTAATCTGAGATAGAGCAACTTGCTCATTGAACCTTGCGATTCTATACACTGGGTCTTGTTCTGGATTATATACAGAAGAAGGTGGCTTCTTTTGGCTAGATTGTTGTTGGCTGCTGCTTTGATTTGTATGCTGTTGCTGGCTAATGTGAGAATCAGAGCTGGTAGGTTTATCTTGCATACCCTGAGAAGGTCTAGAATGATGTGAAGAAGACCTCTGAGAACAAGAGACAATACAAACTGACCCTTCTGCTGGAGGAGGAGGAGGAGGTCCTCTCTAAGACTTTTGAGGTGGAGAATGATATCTCCTCATCTTCTTCCTATTTTTTTCTCATTTTTGGAGAATCTCATCCAGTGTGGAAGGTCTGGAGTGAGAGGAATTCCATGCAGAATGTAATATGGAATATCTACTATTGATGAAGGTTGAGGAGCAACCTTAGCTGGAGCCTTCTTATTTAGTTTTCTTTTCTTAGACCCAGAGTCTTCTAAATCATCTTACTCTGCATTATCATCGGATTCTTCTATAGGCTGATCATATAAATTATTTATCTGTATATATAAATTAGTATTATCAACACACTGATCCTCTGGCTGATTATGAACATTGTCTTCTTCCTTTTCCATATCTTCATTAAGAAGATCATCAAAGTTTGGCATTAGAGTTTCATCCCATACAAAAGTAGGAGGGGAAGAAACTTATTCTATAATATCCATCATATTATCAACTATTACTACAATCTGAGAAACTGGAGAAGAACTAGTAGAAACAATTCTTAAACTAGATCTAATCTCTTCTAAGACTGAAGCATAAATGGGAGCAGTATAACATACTAATGCTTTAGAAACATTATTTTCAAAAACTGGAAAACTGGGAAGAGAACTGGGCAGAACTTCAAAATTAGATAATAAAGAAAGTAAGTCAACTGTGGGATGAATAATAACATCACCAATAGTTAGAACTTCTAGAACTGCTACTTCTGCTGCTTCTTCAACTAAAATAACTTCAAACATTTCTGAATCCTGACTTTCATCAACCACTGCTGATGCTGCTGCTGTAACTACTTCTATAATTACTGTTACTAGAACTGCAGTATGAGAAGCTTCTTCATGAAACATCTCCCCTTGCCTAGATCCAGGGAGACCTGAATCTAGGCCCCCAGAAAAAGGTACAAAATTAGAGGAGGCTAGCTTAGAAGAAATGTCAAAGATAGTAGCAACAAGAGGAGCCAAGGCTTCATCTATTAAAGTCCTGAGAGTAGGAGTGATGAAGTCCAAAAGATTATTGGCAATGGATGAAAAATCCAAATACATAAACTAAGGTGGAGCCTGAGTAGATACAGAGGATGGAATGGAAGATGATGGAATGGAAGTAGAAGGAGCAGAGCTGTTAGCATAGTTTGGACAAGGAGAAGATGACTGTGGTATAAAAGTAAGATTGATGATAGGGGGAATGATATCAAGAACTATCTCCTGGATAGATGAGTGAGGTGGAGATAATTGCTGTGGAGATAATTGTTGTGGAGATGAATAAGGTGGAGATGAATCAAGTAGAGAGAAGTGAGGTGGAGATGAAAGAAGTGGATAAGAATGAGGTGGAGATAAGAGAGGTGACTGATTCATCCCTGGAATATCTACAGACAATGTATGTTGTAGATTAGGTGGTGTTGAAGGTCTAGGTGAATGGTGAGGAGATGGTAGAGGAGAAGAAGCATGCGGAGCAGAGACCTCTTCTAGGGTTAAGAGAGTGGCTGGAACAACCCTGGTGCTTTCATAAGCAACCCTATAGGGAGTAGCCCTTGGAGGCTTAGGGATTATCCTCTCCCATTTATCAAATAAGGCAGAGGTCAGCCTCTTGGAAGCATTAATATGAATGGTCCGAGAGACCAAAAGTTCTGGACATTTTGCCTGTAGGAAAATTCTTAAGATCCTACCATATCCTCCAGACTTGCTGGTGATCTTCTTCTTAATAGAATCAAAAAGAATTGATCCCTAGTTTATGGATTTCTGATCAACCAAGACACACATCAAAAGGAATTGATGCCTGGTTACATAGTCATGGGCTGAATGCTTGCCTAATAAAACCTTACCAAAAATATCAGCTAAGAATTTGTATTCTATTGAAAAGTTCTTTTTCAAAAGGTGATTAGGGTTTCCTTGGGAGTGACCTAATCTATCTAACATTATCTCAAAGTCAGAATTAGATAGTTCGATATCATCATTTCCATTAACAAAACCGAAAACTTCAGAAATAATTTCAAGTGTTAGAGGAACCTGATTGCCAGAGATAGAACCAGTAATAATTGGGGAATCCTGAAACTTGGCTGTATGGATCTACTCTTTGATTTTTGCCACTGGAAGTTTGATCCTGGTTTACATAAACTATCGCAGATTATGAGTCTCAAATAGTTTCAGAATATCCTAGAAAACTTGATCTGAATGACTGAATGATTCCATGTCAATATCAAATCCAGCATCAAATTTCATTACTGAGAGAATCGCCTGAGAAATCGCCATTGTCCTGCAAAATAGAGAGATCAAGTGTAAGGGAAATGGAAATGCGCAGGATAGAGCTCGATGAAAACCTAATTATAAGTTTTCAAAAGTCGAAAAGGTGAACTATGTCTGGCGAAAAGCACAACATCAAACTCTGTTCGATGATAAATTCTCAAAAGAAATACGTTTCATCGATCTCCGTTAGACGAAAGTTTTGCGATTGAAATACATTTTGTCGAGCTCCATTCGACGAAAAGTACTAGAAACTAATCCGTCGATCTCCGTTCGACGAAAGTTTCTCAAATAAAGTTCGTCATTCTCCTTTCGACGAATGTTTCACGAAAAGTTCACAGTTCGTCGATCTCCGTTCGACGAAAAGTGTCCAATTCGCCGATCTCAGAACAAAAATCAAACTAATGATTCTCTATTTATCATACCTAACTGATTTAAGAAGATTATATGTTTCTTTTCATCTAAAGGTTTAGTGAAAATATCAGCTTTTTGGAAATCAGCAGGAATAAAAACAAGATTCATTTTATTTTTTTTACATTATCTCTTAAAAAATGATGCCTAATTTCAATATGATTAGTCCTACTATGAAGGACTGGATTCTGTGCAATTAATATTGCACTAATATTATCACAGAAAATAGTTGAATTATTTAAGTTATAACTATAATCTAGTAACTGATTTTGAATCCACAAAATCTGTGAACAACAACTACCAGCTACAATGTATTCAGCTTTAGCAGTTGAAGTAGACACAAATGTTTGTTTCTTACAAAACCATTACACAAGCCTATCACCAATAAACTGACAAGTTCCTGATGTGCTTTTTTTGTCAACTCTACATCCAGCATAATCAAAATCTGTGAATCCAGTTAATTCAAATCCCGACTCAGTAGGATACCAAAGTCCTAGATTAGGGCAACCTTTTATATATCTTAAAATTCTTTTTTACTAAAATTAGGTGAGATTCTTTAGGATTTACTTGGAACCTAGCACAAATACAGGTGACAAACATAATGTCTGGTCTACTGGCTGTTAAATATAATAAGGGCACAATGATTGTCCTATATATTTTTTGATTAACAGGTTTGCCTTGTTCATCATTATCAACTATAGCATTAGAGGGCATGGGTGTTTTCATAGCTGAGGCATCTATCATCCCAAATATTTTAATTAGCTCTTTAACATATTTAGATTGAGATATAAAAATGTCATCAGGTGTTTTCTTCACTTGTAAACCAAGGAAGTAGGATAATTCACCCATGTTACTCATTTCAAACTTTGAATGCATTAGGTCAAAGTTTTTTTTTTCAAAGTTTGGAATCAGTAGAACCAAAAATTATATCGTCAACATATATTTGAAATAGTAAATTTTTTTATTTATGATGTCTAACAAATAATGTTTTATCAACCATGCCTCTAATAAATTTATTTTCTAAAAAAAAACTAGCAAGGGTCTCATACCAAGCTCTTGGAACTTATTTAAGACCATAAAGGGCTTTGTTAAGTTTAAAAACATAAGAAGAAAGAGTTGGAGAGATAAAACCTAGTGGTTGTTCTACATAAAATTCCTCTTTGAGTTATCCATTTAGAAATGCACTCTTCACATCCATCTAATATACCTTGAATTTCTTGAATGTTGCAAAGGTAAGAAATATCCTGATAGCCTCTAATCTTGCAACAGGAGCAAAAGTCTGATCATAATGTATTCCTTCCACCTGTGATTATCCTTGAGCTACCAATCTAGCTTTATTTCTTACAATAACTCCTTGAGCATCCAACTTATGCCTGAAGACCCTTTTGGTTCCAATGACTGGATAGTCTTTGGGTCTTGGAACTAAGTCCCAAACTCTACATCTCTCAAACTGATTGATTTCTTCTTGCATTGTAATGATCCAGTGGGGATCTTGTTCTGCATCTTGATGGATTAAGGTTCAATCTGAGAAATAAACACGCATGCATCTGATCTTGATTCAATTGATGTATTGTTTAAACACCAGCTGATATGTCTCCAATCACTTGAGACCTAGGGTGATCTCAAGTGTGACAAAGTCAACATGTGGAGTTGGTTCTTCAAATATTTGTGGTGTTAATTTCTTTGGTGGAATTTCATTAGCCATAATATTTTCAGCGTAGATTTCTGAATTTTCTTCATCACTGACATCATCAGCAATCTGTTGAGAAGGATGTAATGTATCATCATGTGTTAGGATTAATACATCCTGTTTCTCACACAGATTTGGTACCTGAAAAGAATCTATGGTAGAGGTATCTCTCTTCTTGTAACACATGTTAGTTTCATAAAAAGATACATGTATTGATTCTTCTATCTTAAGGGTATATTTATTAAAGACCATATAAGCCTTGCTGACATGAGAATATCCAAGAAATATTCCTTCTGCAGCTTTGGCTTCAAATTTCCTTAAGTATTTTTTGTCATTATTATGTATGTAACATCTACATCCAAAAAATTTAAAATAGTTTACTTTAGGTTTCTTATTTTTAAGTAATTCATAGGGATTCTTACCCTTTAGTTTATGAATCAGACTTCTATTAAGAACATAATTTGATGTGCTTACTGCCTCTGCCCAAAAGGATTGAGGTAAATAAGCATCTGCAAGTAATGTTCCAGAAGATTAAATTAGGGTTCTATTTTTCCTTTCAGCTATCCCATTTTGTTGAGAAGTTCTAGGAGCAGAAAAACAATTCCCGATACCTTCTTTCTCACAGAATTCTTTCATCAGAAGAGATTCAAACTCAGTGCCATGATCACTTCTGATCAATGAAATTTGAGTATAGTACTCGATCTTGAAGTTTCTAAGAAAGTATGTAAGAACTTTAAAGTTATCTGACTTGTTTCTAAGAAAGAATACCCAAGTGAATCTTGAGAAATCATCAACAATAACTAAGGTATATGACTTTCCTCCCAAACTTTGTACTGTAATAGGTCCAAAAAGGTCCATATGTAGCAAATACAAAATTCTGGGTGAATCACTTTTAGATATGGATTTAAAACTATTTTTAGTTTGTTTGCCTAATTGACAAGCCCTACAAAGTCCTTCATTCTTGTAAAAACCAGAAGATAGTCCTCTGACAAGGTTGTCCTTAGATAATTTAGCAATAGTTCTAAGATTTATATGTCTTGATCTTTTATTTCAAAGATCATTAGTTTTACTTATCTGATTAAATAAACAGATTTTTGATTTTGCAGAGTTAAAAGTAACTAAGTAAATATTACCCTATCTAATCCCAATTAAAATAATTTTATTTAAACTAGATGTAATAAAACATAATGATTTATTAAAAGATACCTGATAACCTTCATCACATAATTGACTGATGGAAATAAGGTTATGCTTGAGACCTTTCACATAAGCTACATTCCTAAAGGTGATTGCTCCAACTTTGACATTACCATAGCCTTCTGTCTGTCCACAGTTGGAGTCTCCAAATATGACTTTAGGTCCAAGCTTTGCTTTAAAATCTTTTATATTAGACTTTCTTCCTGTCATATATTTTGAACATCCATTATCCAAATACCACTGTTCCTCTGTGGTGGAATAATTCTTTTCCTATAAAAAACAAATTAGGTGTTCTTGACCCAGATTGACCCAGATTACCTTGAGTCCTTGTTTTCTTTCATAATAATTAGAAATGTAAGAACATTCAGGTTGATCTTTATAACCAAGTGGATGATATATCCTAAGAGGGATGATCCACTGAGTAAAAAGATTTATAAAATCTTGTGTTTGATTATACTTTTGAAAAGAATTAAAATTTCTTTTTTAAAAATTTGGGTCCGACGAAGTAAACTGATTTCATCGAGCTGCATTCGACGAATGGTGGTGAGTTCATCGAGCACAATTTCTTGAATAGTTATACTCAAATCCTGTGTTTATAGTTCGTCGAGCTCTGTTCGACGAATAATAATTATTTCGTCGAGCTTAGTTCGACGAATTATTTTGAAGATAATTTTTCTAATAATTTTTAATTTGTTTTGGTTTATTATTTTGTAAAACTTCAGTTGTACAACCCCATATTCGCTGGGCTGGACCCAGAGGCATTAATAGTCAGGGTTGGACCAGCCTCGGTCTAGCTTGGGCCTGGAGACCTGAAGAGCTCTCGCACCGGAGAAGCTCTCGCCTAGGAGCGGGCGAGATCCCGCCCGCGACCAGAGGCAGGCGAGAAGGCGTTGAGTGGTCTCAACGCCATGGTCAGCAGCAAGGGAGTTGAGTGAGCTCCACTCACTGAACGCCGCGTTCAGCAACAATGGCGTATAGTGAGATCCACTCACTCAACGCCGCGTCCAGCAGCAAGGGCGTTGAGTGAGCTCCACTCACTCAACGCCGCGTCCAGCGACAAGGGCGTTGAGTGAGCTCCACTCGCTCAACGCCGCATCCAGCAGTGACAGCATTAAGACCACTAGAGGCGAGAAGGCGAGAAGGTTCTCGACACAGAGAATGCCGTGTCCAGCAGCAAGGGCGTTGAGTGTGCTCCACTCACTCAACGCCGCGTCCAGCAGCAAGGGCATTGAGTGAGCTCCACTCACTCAACTCTGCGTACAGTAGCGATATCATCAAGACCACTGGAGGAGAGAAGGCAAGAAGGTTCTCGGCACAGAGAATGCTGCGTCCAGTAGCAAGGGCTTTGAGTGAGCTCCACTCACTCAATGCCACGTCCAGCTGCAAGGGCATTGAGTGAGCTCCACTCACTCAACACCGCGTCCAGCAGCGACAACGTCAATACCACTGGAGGCAAGAAGGCGAGAAGGCGAGAAGGTTCTCGACACACGCCGCGTCCAGCAACAAGGGCGTTGAGTGTGCTCCACCCACTCAACGCTGCGTCCAGCAGCAAGGGCGTTGAGTGAGCTCCACTCACTCAACGCCGCGTCCAGCAGCGACAGCGTCAAGACTGTTAGAACCGAACAAAAAACAAACCGCAAGTAGTATAACTGAAATTTTATTATCTGAAAAAGGTATCTATTACAAAGGTATGACCTCCCTTTTATAGAAAGGGGGAGAGAAGAGAGATTACAAATAAGCAATGTGGGACTAATAATTACAAGAAGCTTAAACTATACAAGCCGCATAAGCCGCACAAACTGCCAGACCGCCAGACAAGCCGCCAGACCTCCTGGTCTAATCCGACAGACCGCTCGGTACTGCCAAACCGCTCAGACCGCCAGACAAACCGCCAGACCGCCCGGTCTCATCCGACAGACCGCTCGGTCTCAACACTCCCCCTCAAGCTGGAGCATAGATATCAATCATGCCCAGCTTGTTGCAAGTATGAAACAAAGAAGCGGACACCGGCTTGGTGAAGACATCTGCCAACTCGTTGTCAGAAGTGATGAACGGAGTACAAATCTGTTTCTTCAAAATCTCTTCTCGAATAAAGTGGCAGTCGACCTCTATGTGTTTTGTTCTCTCATGAAAGACCGGATTTTTGGAAATGTATATCGCAGCCTTGTTGTCGTAGAACATAGGAAGTGGATAGTTGTAAACCTCTCTTAGGTCAAGCATGAGAGCCCGTAACCATTTTAACTCACATGTGATTGATGCCATACTACGATATTCCGCTTCTACACTAGACCTGGAGACCACAGACTGTTTCTTGCTCTTCCAGCTCACAAGATTTCCTCCAACAAATGTGCAAAAACCCGAAGTTAACTTTCGGTCTCCCTTATCATCAGCATAGCTTGAATCAGAATACGCTTCAACCCTCAAGTGACCATTCTTCTGAAAAAGGAGTCCTTTCCCTGGAGCTGCTTTAACATACTCCAATATCCTCAGGGCATACTGTAGATAACACTCCTTAGGAGCTTGCAAGAATTGTTTAACCTTGCCTACAACATAGGAGATATCAGGTCTGGTCACTGTGAGATAAATGAGTTTGCCCAGCAGATGCCGGTACCTTGAAGAATCAGATAGAGGAGGCGAAGCATCTGTCCAAGTTTTGTCTTCCCCAATAGCCATAGGACATCTAGCAGGTTTAGCACCAGTTAACCCTGCCTCTTTTAGCAGATCAAGAGCATACTTCCATTGGGATAGAACTAAAGAGTTGGATTTCCGAGAAATCTCAATCCCTAAAAAGTATTTGGGAGAGCCCATATCCTTAGTGACCAGGTGTTGCCGGAGGTGTTTCTTTATCAAAGCTACCCCTGCCTGGTCGTCGCCAGTCAGAAGAATATCATCCACATATACAACAAGAACCACCATACCAGAGGAGGTTTTGCGAATGAATAAGGAGTGATCGGCTGAACTTCGTACAAAACCAATGGCAGTAACAATGCCGCTGAACTTGTCAAACCAAGCCCGAGGGCTTTTCTTTAGGCCATATATGACCTTCTTCAGATGACATACTCGTGTCTCCCCTTGAGCAACATACCCAGGAGGTTGCTTCATGTATACGGCTTCCTGAAGGTCACCATAGATAGAGGCATTCTTGACATCGAGCTGAGAAATGGGCCAATACCGGTTGACAGCCACAGAGAGAAGAACCCGAATGGTGCTGAGACGAGCAACGGGAGAGAAGGTGTCAAAGTAATCAACCCCATAAGTCTGAGTGAAGCCTTTGGCGACTAAGCGGGCCTTGTATCGATCCATGCTTTCGTCCGGGCGGAACTTCACAACGAATACCCATCGACATCCAACCACATCAGTGCCAAAGGGGGGGGGGACAAGGGTCCATGTACCCCTTTCAGTGAGGGTAGTAATTTCCTCATCCATGGCGGTCTTCCAATGAGGAATAGTAAGAGCCTCCTGGTAAGTGCGGGGAGTGTCAGTGGCAGAGATAGCCAAGGCGAAGTCCCTGCGAGAAGGCCGGAGTTAGACGATCATATGAAATAACAACAACTAGTGGGTGTTGAGTACACGTCCGTACCCCTTTGCGAAGAGCAATGGGAATATCCAGGTCGTCATGTTCCTCAGTTTCCGGGACATCCGTAGAGAAGAGAACTGGCCCGGGAGTAGAGAGAGGCGACTGCGGAGAAGAAGGAGATACCTCAGGATGAGGACACAGTGGAGGAGATGGTGGAGAGGGAGGGGGTGGCATAATCTCGGTAGATGTAGAGGGAACGGAAGGGGTGGTAAGTGAAGTCGGAATACCAGGAGAGGAAGAGGAGTCAGGAGAGAAGTAGGAGGCATTTTCAAAGAAGATGACGTCCGCAGAGACAAACTGCTTGCGGGTAACCGGGTCAAAACAACAATAGCCTTTCTGAGTGGTAGAGTATCCCAGAAACACACACTTGGTAGCACGTGGTGAGAGTTTGTCACGGGTGGCAGAGGGAGAGTGCACAAAGGCTGTGCATCCAAAGATACGTAGGGGAAGAGGAAACGGATCCCTCCCAGGATATAGAATGGAAAATGGGGTTTTGCCGTGAAGAACGGTGGAGGGAAGGCGATTGATAAGATAGCAGGATATGAGAACATCATAGCCCCAATAAAAATGAGGAACGTCCATTTGAGTCAACAGAGTGCGAGCGACATCAAGGAGGTGACTGTTTTGCATTCGGCCACCCCATTTTGCTATGAAGTATAAACACAACTAGTTTGATGAATAATCCCATTTTGCATGCAGAAGGTAGAAAAGTCATGACTGATATATTCTTTGGCATTATCAGATCGAAATACTTTAATAGAAACATTAAACTGGGTTTTTATCATAAGATAGAAGGACGTCCATACAAAAATAATTCGGAGCGATCTTTTAACAGATACACCCTCATACAGCGAAAGAAATCATCAATAAAGGTTACAAAATATGAACTCCCCCGACCAACGGTGAGGGTAGGAGACGGACCCCAAACATCGGAGTGGACGAGATCAAACGGACGGGTAGATCCACGAACTTGCTTTGGAGGGAAGGACGAGCGGTGATGCTTGCCAAGCTGACAGGCCTCACAGTTGAGGGGAGGACTTTAGGAAGTAAGTTGGGGCAGAAGCAGACGAAGAAGTCGTGGAGGAGCATGACCAAGGCAAAGTTGCCATTGGAGAAGATCTGCGGAGGTGTTAAAAAAGGTGGATAGAGCAGAAATGTTGTCAAGGAAGTATAGGCCGCCATTCTCAGTCCCAGTAGCAATCGTCCGTCGGGAGTCCGGATCCTGAAAAGAACAAGAATTAGAAGTAAATATGACAGGAAACTGTAACTGCTTGCATAGAGAGGTCACAGATAATAAGTTGCACGGAAAATTGGGCACGTAGAGAGTATCCGCCAAGAGAAGAGACGGAGTGGCAGGAACCACTCCTGTCCCATTGACCGGTGAAGGAGAGCCATCAGCAAGAATAACCGAGGGCAACCGATCATGTGTTTCTAGAACAGAAAAACACTGGGGATTGCCAGTCATATGATTGGTAGCACCGGTGTCAATCAGCCATTTTCCTTGAGTAACAACGTGGGCACTACCAGATGATGTGACCACGGATGTGAAAGCCATGAAGGGAGGAAAATAAACCACGCGAGAAGACACAACAAGCCACACGAACAACAGGAAGACGTACGGTAAGGAAGGCTGCAACCAAGAAGTAGAGGGAAAGAGGTCGCACGGCTAGAAAGAACAAGCCGCGCGAACAGCAAGCAGGACGAGCAGCAAAGAAGGCCGCAGTGGACAGGGAGAGGAGTCTGTAGTGGTCACAGTGACAACACACCAGCGAAAAGGAAGGCCACGACCAAGATGCTGAGCAAGACAAAGGGGAAGAAGTCGGGCGGCTAGAAGACAGACCGCGCGAACAGAAGAGGGGGTTGCTGGGAGGCGAAAGGCGAACAAGGAAAAAACAGGTCGCGGCGACAGGTCGCGGTGACTGAAGAGGAGGAGGAGGCACGACGACTAGAACAGGTCGCAAGAAATAAGTAAGCAAAAGACACAGGCCGCGCGAACAGGGCGCAAGCAAACAGGCCGCGCGAACAGGGCGCAAGCAAAAGAAACAGACTGCGCGAACAGGGCGCGCGATCAGGGCGCAAGCAAACAGTCCGAAGAAACAGGTTGCGAAAAATAGGTCGCGCGAATAGGAAGCAAGCCGCGTGGACAGGTCGCGCTGTCAGAGAAGCCACAAAGAATCAGGAGGAGTAGATCAAGTCCTCTGATACCATGCTAGAAACGAACAAAAACAAACCGCAAGTAGTATAATTGAAATTTTATTATCTGAAAAAGGTATCTATTACAAAGGTATGACCTCCCTTTTATTGAAAGGAGGAGAGAAGAGAGATTACAAATAAGCAATGTGGGACTAATAATTACAAGAACCTGAAACTATACAAGCTGCACAAACCGCCAGACCGCCAGACAAGCCGCCAGACCTCCCGGTCTCATCCAACGGACCGCTCGGTACTGCCAAACCGCTCAGATCGCCAGACAAACTGCCAGACCGCCTAGTCTCATCCGACAGACCGCTCGATCTCAACAAAGACAACTGGAGGCGAGAAGGTTCTCTGCACAGAGTTCTCGCTGAGTGGGGCCCAGGGTAAAAATTCTTAATTGCCCTCGGATAAAATTACCCATATACCCCCAGGGGCTACATTTAGTACTTTACAAACAACGGGATTTGTCTATTGACAGACCAGCCAGGGATATTTCAGTAACTTCAGGTTAACAAAAGACTATAAATAGATCCACAAGGTCTCCTTAGAAAGCAGACTCTCATTATTCTCCAAATTTCTTGTGCTTTCTGAGGAGCTCCTAGCCCAACTTTTGGCTTTGGAGGGGAAGCTCTCAGAGATCTTCTGGGTGTGAGGTGGGACCTCCCTACTGAGGCTTTGGGTCAGTCCTAAGTGCTTAGCAACCAATCGAGGGTCGGGGCTTTAGAGAAGTAGGTGTTGGCTGCACCCCTATTTTTGAACTCCCGTTGAGGTCAATTTTGGCTTCAATAGTTCTAGTGCGGTGAGCGTGGAAGGCAGTCGATACAAGAAAGCCTTGAGTTTGGTCCCATGACTGGAGGTGATGGTGAAGGGTCTGGCTCAGGAGGATCCCCTACCTGGGGAGAAGAAGCAACGAGGAAGATGCTAGAAGACTTCAGGCGTGAGGTCCATCAGACCATCAGATTGGCCTTCTCTGCGAGGAGTGAGTGGGCAACTCCTCAGGTTCCGGTTGAGACGGTCCCGCTCTTGGGCGAGAACGCACCTGGGCAGCATCCAGGGAAGGAGATCCCGGTGGAGGTCGGCGAGAGGGATGTGGACGCGCAGGAACTTTTCCAAGGCCAACGCCCTAGAAAGGAGATTCCGATAGATTTAGGCGAGAGGGAGGCGGCTGTGCGAGAACTCTTCCCTGGGCACAGTCTCGCAGATCGGGCCAGTCAGCCGAGGTCGCGAGATGTGCCCTCTCGCCAGGCAGGAGGCGAGAGCCCCTTCAGCGAGCTCATCATCTCAGCTCCGGTGCCAGAGGGGTTCCGGGAGCCAGACATGTCCTATTACTCGGGGAAGGATGACCCTGTACAACATATAGAGTGGTTCGAGGATGTGGTTTCGATCAGGCAGATGACAGATGCCTTCAAGTGTCGGCTGTTCACCATCACGTTGAAGGAGAAGGCCCAGGACTGGTTCCACCAGTTGTCGGCAAGTTCAATATACAACTTTGAAGATCTGCGCAGGGGGTTTCTATTGAGGTTCTCTACGTCGAAGAAGCGAAAGAAGGAGACGGAGTGCCTGTTTGCAGTAAGGTAGAAGCTGGAGGAGACACTAGGTCATTATATCGAGCGATTTCAGGAAGAGGTTCTCCTGGTCAAGGAGGTCCCAGGGTATGCGCTGATTCTCCCCTTCACCCTAGGACTGAGGCCGGGTTTCTTTAGCATGGAGTTGAAGAGACTGCCCCCTCTCCTTCGAGGAGCTCATGGAGAGGGCGGCGAAAGAGATAGACTTCAAAAGGGAAAATCCGGCGTTTGCGAGGAAGTTGGCCAGGTTGGCGGAGGATGATGTGAAGGAGCCTGCAGCGGGAAGGCAGAGGGAGCAAAGAGAAGAGAGAAGGAGGGAAGAACCCCGAGGACAGGAACAGCAGCATGGATGGGGGGCCCGGGAGCCAAACAACCGGTTGGGTTGGAGGCCTCAGGAGGGTCGCCCCCAGGGTCAAGGAGGGGGAGCCGCAGCCATAGGGGGCGTGGAGAATAATGGTTGATGGGGCCTCGGGAAGGCATTCCCTTGGGAGAGGAGTGGGGCTGATAAGCCCCCAGGGGGTTGCCATAGAGCAGGCGATGGCCTACCACTTTACGGTAACCAACAACCAAGTAGAATATGAGGCCGTGATAGCCGGCCTTCATTTGGCAAAAGGAGCTTGAGATCCGAGACGTAGAGGCCTTCACAGACTTGTGGTGGTAGCATCGCAGATTCGAGGAGAGTTTGAAGCTCGAGAGCCTACCCTCATAAAGTACCTATCCAAGGTAAGGGAAATCATCGGAGGTTTCTGATTATTCTCAATCCAGCATTTCCCCCAGGAGGAGAGTGCAGCTGCCGATCGATTGGCGAAGTTTGGGCCTCGGGGAGGAGGGACCCTGACTAAACTGTTCTGACCAGCAATCGAGGAAGGGTAATTGATGGAGGCAGGTCAGCGATCATCATGGGTGGATCTGTTGGTAACCTTCCTAACCACGGGCGAGCTGACGGAAGAGGTTAAGGATACAAAAAGCTTCAGGCATAAAGCAGCTCACTACCTGATGTTGGAAGGGGGGTTGCATCGTAAGATGTTTTCAGGGATCTTGGCAAGATGTATGACCGAAGAAGAGATACCGAGGATCCTGGGGGATGTGCACTCGGGCGAGTGCGGCAGCCACACAGGAGGAAGGACATTGTAAGCAAGGGTGGTAAGGCAGGGGTACTTCTGGCCGACCCTAAGGAAGGACGCAGCTGAGTTTGCAAAGAGATGCCAAAAATGTCAGCTGTACGCCCCTTCCATTTCTTGCCCGCTCAAAGGCTCAGGAGAATTTCATCGCCATGGCCTTTCGCCATCTGGGGGATGGACTTGGTCGGGCCTTTCCCTCCAGCTAGTGGGCAGAGGAGGTTCCTCCTAGTCATGGTCGATTACTTCTCAAAGTGGCTGGAGGTTAAAGCCTTAGCCAAGGTCACCTCACAAGTTATAAAAAACTTCGTCTGGGGAGAGATCATATGCAGGCACGGACTACCCCAAGTGATAGTGACAGATAATGGACCCCAGTTTGCCAGCGAAGATTTCATCAGCTTCTGCGTCCAGCTGAGGATAGATCTCAGGTTTACCTCTGTCCACCACTCCTGGAGCAACGGCTAGGTGGAAGCAGCAAACAAAATCATTGTGAACTTACTCAAGAAAAAAGTAGAAAACTTGAGGGGAAATTGGGTGGAGCAGCTCCCCTCAGTTCAATGGGCCTTGAGAATGACCCCGAATACGACCACGGGTGAGACCCCCATCAAGCTTTCTCACGGGTGTGAGGCAATCCTGCCAGTGGAATTCGAGGTTCGGTACCCACAGGTCGCAGGGGAAGGAAATGAGGCTTGGAGGTTGGAAAATAAGGAAGGGTTACACCTCTTGCTAGACATGACGGAAGAAACGCAGGATGTCGCAACCATCAGGCAAGAAGAGATTAAGCGGCGTATGGCAAAATACTTTGACAAGCATGTCAAGATTAGACAGTTCGTCGAGGGAGATTTGGTATTGAAAAAGGTTGATGCGGCGGGAAGGTCAGCCCCCATGGGCAAGCTCAACCCAAACTGGTAAGGGCCTTACATAGTAAAAGAGATCCTTAGAGCAGGAAGTTATTACCTCCAGGATGTGGAAGGAAAAACCTTGCCACACCTGGAGCAGTGATGATCTAAAGCGCTTCTATCCGTGAGAGGGAGGAGGTGATTGTATTTTTGTTTTAAAATGCTATCATAATATATTCCATACTTTGATCCATTGTCAACTCTTTTCATTTTAAAGTTAGGATAAGAATAAGGTGTGGTATGAAATCTTCATCAACACCCCGAGCTTGGCTCAGCCCCAGGTAGACCTGCTGCGCAGGCTCTCATCTAGCTGGCAGGTCCGAAGGCTCGCCTGTGGGGGAGAGGTTTTGGTTATGAAATCTTCATTAACACCCCGAGCTCGGCTCGGGCCCAGGTAGACCCGCTGTTCAGGCTCTCATCTAGCTGGCAGGTCCGAAGGCTCGCCTGTGGGGGAGATGTTTTGGTTATGAAATCTTCATCAACACCCCGAGCTCGGCTCGACCCCAGGTCGACCCGCTGCGCAGGCTCTTATCTAGCTGGTAGTTCCGAAGGCTTGCCTGTGGGGGAGAGGTTTTGGTTATGAAATCTTCATCGACACACCGAGCTCGGCTCGGCCCCAGGTAGACCCACTGCGCAGGATCTCATCTAGCTTGTAGGTCCGAAGGCTCGCCTGCGGGGGAGAGGTTCTGATTATGAGATCTTCATCAACACCTCGAGCTTGGCTCGGCCCCAGGTAGACCCACTACGCAGGCTCTCATCTAGCTGGCAGGTCCAAAGGCTTGCCCGTGGGGGAGAGGTTTTGGTTATGAAATCTTCATCAACACCCCGAGCTCGGCTCGACCCTAGGTAGACCCGCTGCGCAGGCTCTCATCTAGCTTGCAGGTCCGAAGGCTCGCCTGTGGGGGAGAGGTTTTGGTTATGAAATCTTCATCGACACCCCGAGATCGGCTCGACCCCAGGTAGACCCTCTATGCATGTAACATCCCATGTTACTCCTAGACCCCTTAACTTAGATTGGGTTAGGCATGGGGTGGGTGATAGGGATTCTAGCTAGGTTTGACCCTAGAGAGTGGGCTGTAGCCTTGTGGTGCCCACTAAAAGGGTTAAAGTCAAACTAGGTCAAACTAGCCTAAATAGAAACCCTAGCCACACCATGACCCCACCACATTGCCCTAACCCTAAAATAATCTAAGTGGACCCTGGGGCATGTCATTAGGTCAACCCTTTGACACTAGTTGACCAAAGTCAACCTTAGCCCTTAATTGGTCAAACCAATACCTATAGGCCCAATTAGCCTAAGTAGGGCACCATATTGACCCAAACCAAGTTGGGTGGTGCCATTAGACTCATGACCACCAAGTGGGGTCAACCCATTCATCATGGTTGATCAAGTCGACTCAAAAGTCAATAAGTCAACATTTTGACCAAAAGGGTAAAAATGAGCCCAAACCGCTTCCCCCTTGGGCCAAGCCCACCAAACTTGGCCCATGACCAGCCCAAATGGTCAAAGTCCACCCCTACCCCTCTGGTTTTAGAGAGAGAACACATGCATGGGGGCATTTTGGAGAATTCACCCAAGATAGGAGAGAGAAAGTGCAAAGAAGGAGGTGGAGGCCACATGGCTCATTCCTCCAGCCCCAAAAACTTGCCGGCCGGCCTCTTATTGATTATTAAAAGGAGTTTGGTTGCTGGTGGCCACTTGGCATCCATGGTGAAACAACCAAAGCTCCAAACCGAGCTCACCTCGACCATATCTCCACATATAGCCACTCCAAGCCAAAAACAGCCACACCATCAGCTTCAGAATAGTGAGAGCAGTGGAGATCGATAGCTGGAGCAGAGAAAACGGTGGAGAAACCAAGATTTGAGCAGTGGAGATTGCCGTAGCAGCTCAACCATGGCCAACCGCCACCAACCTCACCGCCAGGCCGCCATTCGGGTCCGTTTCACCTCACCTCTACCCGTACTAGCATCCTAGATCGCTTAGGAGAGATATCGGGCTCAATTGAGCCCGATGCCATGTGAGAAGAGAGACAATTTCCCGAGATTTCCTTCTTGCTCGGGATCTCCGGAGGAGCCGCCTCCGACCGCCTCATCGCCGGGAAAACCTTGCCACCACCTTGGCGAAGGTGGCAGCGATGATAGCCGGCGGTGGCGCTGGCTCAAGTAGCCGGAAACAGCCAGGCAAGATGGCCCAGGACGGCTCAATCTCAGTCGTCGGCTGTTTGGGAACGACGATGGGATGTCGTCAGTCATGCTTCAAGATGCGTGCGAGTTTATTAAAATTAGTTTAATTATGTATTTATGAATAGTGATTATAAATGTCACATTATTTCAGTCAACTTGCATGTCAAATTTAGGGCACTTAGGGCCATTTTATGAACTAGGGATTAAAATAAAAAATGTAGCTCTTGCTCTTAGCTATAATTTTCCACCTTAATCATGCAATTTGGCCCTGTAGATTTTCGTGTAGGACTATTCCACTAGGACTGGTCCTAGGCAAGGGCAGAATTTCAAATGCATGCCCTTGCCAAACCAAAGGTCCACATGACCCAAAATTTTGGGCATGAGCTTAATTAGGGCATATCTAGCCCCTGCCAAAAATTGGGAATTTTTGGGAAAACGTTTCATAAAGTTTTTATCAAAATACACAAAACTAAATAAATGAAATTTTTGGAGTGTTATGGCTCCAAATGGCCCCAAAATATTGGTGGCATGTTTTTGGGGACTAAACATGTGCATGGTAAAAATTTCAGCACATTTGGACCACTGCATGTTGAGTAAACTCACTTGCATGTGTTGGTTATATATAGGCTTGGGGTGCAATTAGTTAAATTTGAAATAATGTGTATTAAGCCTAAATGGTACATACAAAAATCATGATATTGATTTCAGAGGCTCATTAGGGTGAATTATGTCCCTCACTGCAATTATGGGATTTTTTGAAGCAAGAATCCTATTATCTGGAAATTTTGAAATAATTGAACTTTGGGAAAATAAAATTTGAAAATAGATTTATTGTTGAGATAAAATTTCCAAACTTTTTCAAGGTCATTATAATGTCATAATCAATTCTTAAAAATTTTTAGGGCACTGTTTGATGAACTTTGATAGGTGTTATGTAGGAATTACATTTTTGCCCTTATTGCACATAATTAGGAAATTGATGAAAATATTCATTAGAAAAATTTGGAAAACTTTTTGGTGATGTATATGAGTATGATTAACCTTGTATAATTTTATCAACATTTTTGGATGACTCAGTAATTTTAAAACTTCATAGTGGCATTTTGGTAATATAATTAAAAATGAGGTTTTGTAACCCTTGTTCCATATAAGTTCATGAAACTATGTCTTTAGCATTACTTTATCAATAATTGTGTTCTATAATTTTCTTAGAATTTTTAATCATGAAATCCTTATACTTCCTTTGGAAAATGCCTAAATTGGGAAATTTGAATAAAAAAAGAGAAACAAAATTATGAAGGAAAAATTATGACCCTTGGCAGACAGTAATGTTTTATAAAATTACAACTCAGAAAATTTTCTTAGGTCAGTGGGACTTTTAATTAAGGTACTTCATGTAATAAGTGGCTTAGAGAATTAATTAAAAGATTTAATTTTGTGACCTAATCGACATGGAAAATTTATGAAACTTCATGTAGTCATCATATTAGTCCATACCATCCTAGGATAAATAGAGAGGGGAATTTGACCAAGGAAATTGGAAGTCGTACTCCGGGATGGTATTAGGTCATGGGCTGCGTATAGTACAAGCAGGATATACAGTAAGGACCACTGGGGGAATAGATCATCGGTCAGGTTAAGTTGTATTTGGAATATAACCCTGGTTGGCAGTTATGTCCTAGTGATGAGAGTAAAAGTGCAAGCTGTTGGATAAAAACTAGGTGGAGGCCGGCGGAATACCGTCGCCCCTCCAATAACATCTTAAATCATTAGGATCGCCTAAGAGTAATAATGAGAGCCAAAGGGGAATCATGGGTAGAAATCCACTAAAGTAAATATCCTTAAGAAAGAGAGCTTTGGGCTTCAGCCCATCGTAGTTCCTAGAGCCCCCGAGAGCCCTTCACTGGGTATACCCTAGGCGGTCCTGGCATTAATCTTAAGTCACTAAGTGTAATAACCCGTAGACAAGAGTAGCCTAATAGGTTAGGCATCGTATCATTATTCTCACCCGTATTAGGTTGGAGGGATTCATGGTTATATGCTCACCCGTGTAGAGTTTGAGGGATTTGTATTATATGCTCACCCGTGTAGGGTTGGAAGGGATTCAGGACAGGTTGTTCCTGCGAGCTGGAGGCTCGAGTTGTAAGACTTGCATGTAAATAAACATACTAGTGGCGGGTCATGCGGTACTGGGCCAATCGACACACCGATTGTAGCATGGTGACTCAGGAGGGTGTGTGGGTTTGAGGGGCCAGTAGGTTGTTTGTACTGTGGCCTGGAGGACAGTCCCTAAAAGCGCACACCTGATCCAACAAGACTGATGGGTAGTCATCAATCAGTACGCAAGACTCTAGAGTGCACCTAGGACGTGTATATAGGCGTATGGGAGGTCTAGGTTTGGTAGTGTGCATACCTGCCTAGGAGTGGAGACGCATGCTCCACTGCTACAGTAGCCAAAACGGTGGTACCAGAGAGTGATGCTAGCTCCGAAAAGCGGGAACTAAAGGTCTGTTATCACAGAGTCGTTGTGTGTGAGTTTCACTTGCATGTTGCATAATAAACCGCATGCATTCATATATAGTAGGCATATGCTTCATGGATCCTTATCATATAAATTAGTATGAGCTCTTTTATATGATAAGATAATTTTTGAAACTCTAACTTATATGTTTGTATGGGCACTCATATAAGTTAAGGTACTTCTGTGATGATATATTAGAAGTAGCAGTTATACTTACTTTACCATACTACGTAGCACTGCTTTTACTCTACTTTACTTACTGCTGTTACATTCTTTACTTACTGCTATTCTATTATTCACTTACTGTACTTGTACCTCTTACAAAGAACTGCTAGAGTAGAACTACTTTTACTCCTCATATACTTGCTAGTATAGTGCCACTGTCATCTACTTATACTTGTCACCCCTTGTTATCCTCCGCTTCGTCCTTCCGCACGGTTCCTAGGAGTTGCGGGGCGAGGTGTGGAGGAAACGACTTAGTATTTTGATTAACGGTCGGTGACCAACTATTTTTAGGGGCTCGAGGAGATGGAGTACCAGCACAACCAGCAGGATGAGGTGACAGGACCTGAGGAGCCAGTTCGACTACCACCTACTACTACTACTACAAAGATGCCGCAGGAGGGATGAGTTAGAGATGATAGTATCTTCCGCTGTTAGATGAGAGAGAGAGACATTCATATATGATGTACTGGGCATAAACCCCTTTTCATTTATGTACTCTTTCTGGACTGATGTTTTTATTTATTTTCATATATATATACATGCTGTGACTGTGGACTATTGCGCTCGACTATGATTATATGCTTCTGTTTCTCATATTGGCCTATTGGTTTGTGATCGTGTTAGCCGTCAGAATCGGCGTCTTACGGTGTCGACTAACCCGTGAGTTAGTGTAACCGTAAGGCGGCGGTTCTGGGCATAAGATCCGGGAGTGCTCCCGAATTAGGGAGTCGGATCTTATAGCTCAAGCTCTCATCTAGCTGGCAGGTCCGATGGCTCGCCTTTGGGGGAGAGGTTCTGGTTATGAGATCTTCATCGACACCCCGAGCTCGGCTCGACCCCAGGTAGACCCGCTGTGCAGGCCCTCATCTAGCTAGCAGGTCTGAAGGCTCGCCTGTGGGGGAGAGGTTTTGGTTATGAAATCTTCATCAACACCCCGAGCTCGGCTCGGCCCCAGGTAGACCCGCTGCGCAGGCTCTCATCTAGCTGGCAGGTCTGAAGGCTCGCCTGTGGGGGAGAGGTTTTGTTTATGAAATCTTCATCGATACCCCGAGCTCGGCTCGGCCCCAGGTAGACCTGCTGCGCAGGCTCTCATCTAGCTGGCAGGTCCGAAGGCTTGCCTGCGGGGGAGAGGCTTGGTTCTTAGTTCTTGGCCCGTGGTTCTTGGTTCTTGATCCTCAGTTACTTTTGCACTACTCCGAGATTGGCTCGGCCCCAGGTAGACCCGCTGCGTAGGATCTCATCTAGCTGTCAGGTCCGAGGACTCGCCTGTGGGGGATAGGTTTAGTTTTTGGAAATATTTCGACACGGATGTTCTAGGTTAGACCAAAGACACACCCTGAAGGCAAACCAAAAAGGGTCTCGGCCAGGAGAGGTCTTGGCCAGGAGAAGTCTCGACCAGGAGGTCTCAGCTAGGGGATCTTGCCAAATGAAGTTCCCGGTAAGTCTAGGCAAAGAGACCCGATCGATCGCGCAAGGTAAGGAGGGGCGGTCTTCCCTTTAAAGGCCTATGAACGATGCTCCCGGCAAATGGTTCTCGACAGAATGCGGGAACGACGTGCTTAAGCCTAGAGCTCTCGGTAGGTTCCCACCTATTGATCACAAGGGGAGACTATCCTAGAGGGGGCCAAGGGCCTCGACGGAAGCTTGCTTGAGCAACATTCGTTATCAACAAAAAAAAGAAAAGGAAGAAAAATAGTACAAACACTTACAATTTATATATTCAAGTATGATTACAAAAATCAGAGCGTCTCGCTCATTACAAAAACAAAAAGAGAGAAGGAAACCCATCAGGGAGAAGCGCTGTATACGCTCGAGGTCCCGCTTGAGCTTCCGTGAGAGCTCTCGCCTGAGCTCTCCCCGGATGTCTCGCCAGTAGCCGTGGGGGATCTTGGGACATCCGGGGAAGGGAGTCGGGTGTGCCTGGTGGCTTCGGGATAGGCTCGAAGAGCCAGGGAACAAGCTGGGGAGCGGTGACGATCTTGCAACTCTCGTTCAAACATCCCGCATCTCGCAACGTCTCAAGGGTCAGCCTGACCGTTACTTGACCGTTGGTCTGCAGGAGCTTGTCGATGTCGTACTCTAAGAAATGCCGGCTCCTCAGCCTTTCATCCAGCGAAGGAGGAGGCGCAGCCGCATCTACCGCCACCTCTATGTACTGGAGCTGGTCCCTCAACAGGACATTCTCGCACCTTACCCCGGCAACCTCCGCGCGAAGTACCGTGCTCTGGGCAGAATCCTGCGTAAGAAAGAAATTGATCAAATATAGGAGATGACGAGCCGAGGATTACAGAGGCGAGAATGAGTGCTCGAAAGATCTTGCTTACCTCCTCCGCTGGGCGCAAGGAAAACAGTCCCATAACATCCACCAGCTATGACTTAAGAGCCGCCACCTCGGCTGCCGCCTGGTACCTCGCCTTGAGCATCTCGCCAAAGTTGAGGTCGATGAGATGCTCCAACGCGCGCACATGTGCGCAAGCTCGAACCCACACATCAGAGCCCGGATGGAGTCAAAGGCCAGGAGCCGTGTGGGCAGCTGATCATAAAGGCCGACGTTATCCTGGCTGTAGAGGTCGTAGCCCAGCGCGAAGGCCTCGCCGGTAACATGGTCGCGCTCCGCTCAGCTGGGGAGGAGAGTCGAGACGGAGACTTGGTTGGTCTCAGGGTCCCACCGTAGCAAGGGTCTCCCTTACGGGTCAAGGCACTTCACATCGAGACCAAAATTCTTATGCCCCTTGGAACCTCCTTGGGTGAGGCTCAAGCGGAGGTCTCGGCGGCTGCCCCCTCGCCACCAGCCCCGCTTGCGGCTGGAAGGTTCTCGACAGGGGCTCCGACGCTATTCCTGGCGGCTGCGGTCATCTCGCTAGCCACCTACATGACCTCCTCAAAGGACCGGCCTAGTGCGAGAGGTCGGACGGGCGCAGTCACCACAGATTTCCCTTTATCGGTAGTGGTTGGCTTTGGTCTTTTAAGTGGCCGGGACGAAAAGGCGTCGGGCTTTCGCTTCCCAGCACTAGTCGAAGGAGGCGGGGCTGGCTCGTCTCAAAAAGCCTGAGCTGCGAATTTCGCGAGAGCCAGCAGATCTCTCGCAACCTGGCCCTCGGTACCTTGATTCTCGGCAAAGGGTTGGTGTAGAGGAATTTCTCACTCTCCTGCAAGGGCGATAATGGTCAGTGTTGAAGTTTAGAATGGGAATATTAGGTTAAAGGCGAGACCGTACCTTCACCGAGGGGGGGGGGGGCACGGGAGGGAGTCGACATCCCGTCGGAGGAATTGGACATCGAATTCCTTCGTCCCAAAGAACTCCAGGATGGCGCTCTCGCATGATCCCAAGGTTGGCGGCTTGTAGACGACATCCTCATATTTGACAGGTGCGAGAGGGACGCTGCCAAAGTCTCCAGAGACGAAGATAAACTTCTCTCCCCAATGATGATGCTTGTTGGCGAGACTGGTGGTCTTGAGCAGTTGCCCAGAGAAGAAGACCACCCCTCCCTTCGCACGGAAGATGAACAGCTTTCGGAAGATTGGGAGGCTGAACTCGATCTTTTTCGATCGCATGTAGCAGATGAACGCTACAAGGATGGCAATCGAGTTAGGGTTCAGCTGCGCGGGAACCACTCCATAGTAACGGAGGGCCTGACGCATCTCCGACCAGAGGGGAAGGCGAAAGCCCACCTCGAAGTGTTCGATGGGGATGGCGAGCTCCCCCTCTCACGCGCTGTTGACCCTGTCTTGGTTGCCGGGATTTCTCGCGGTGAAGCTGGCGGGAACATACTGAGAAGTGATTTGCTTGTACTTTTCGAGGGTTAGGTGACAAGTGGGGAGTTGATGCTTTCGGAAGGCATCCACGCAATGAGAACGTCCCTCGTTTTTTCCCGGCATTTTGTTTAGAGGATTGAAGACGAGATCTCAAAGGAATGGGTGAGAGCGAAAGTTAGGCGAAGAAAAAGAGAAGATGGCAGAAGTAAGGGGGAGTTCTCGGCAAGTCGCGAAAGCAACGAGGAGAGGAATAAAGGTCCTAGATCGGAGAAATAAATATTTTTGGTGAAATCCTATTTATAGGAAACGTGGTAATGATGACTTTTCTAAAAAAGTAAAATAAAAATAGCGGCGACGGTATAGGCGTCATGCCCCAAGTCAGCGACGCCTCGGGTTACGGCCTGGGATGACAGCGACCGACCAAAGGTTCAGATTCGCGCAAGCATTTTGAAATGGCTACATGAAACGTAAAGTAAAACCAAAGCAGGGATCGCTCTCGCCGGGCAAGAGCTAAAAATAAAAATAATAATTAATAATCGAAAGGTTATAAATGAACAGTCAAAAATATAAAGAAACAGGGTACATGGAGAGAAGGGAAGGCCGAGAGGTGAGAAGTGGCGAGACTTCTTCAATAAATATGGCTCCCAGCGCCATCGTCCTCGCTCCTGCCGTCTGGTCCTCGGGGGCGCCAACGGGTTGTAGTAGGAAGATAGGGCGGTACACCCTAGGTTGATCCGACGAGCCTTGTCTCGAATCTGTGCAATACACCTCCTGGGGGAAGACTCGGCGGCAGGCCCACCCGACCGCGCCATCTCGCCAAAGAAAGTTGTGCTCAAGGGCCTCCAACCTCTGCTCCACCATCTTGCGGAATTATTTCGCCGCAGTGGCGCGGTCCCGCTCCCGCAGCACAAACTTCGACAGGAGGGCGACAATCTTCTTCCCTCGTCTCTTTGGCTCCCGACGTCATTCACAATGTCCTCCATCTCGCCAGACGAAGGAAGGGGGGAGCTCTCGCCATCCTCTTCCTCTCTGTCTTCATCATCGTCTTCATCATCTTCGTCGGCCCCCGTTCGCGAGTCCGGATCCTCGGAGAATACAGTTTCATGGTTACGGCGAGAGCTGAGTAAGATATATGGTAGTGTTTCGCTTACCTGCAGCATTGTTGGAACACCCTATTACTAATTTGGGTAAGGATCACTATGTTTGTCTTAGGAAACCAGTTTGACCTAGTTGTATAGTTTTAAAGGTCAACATTAGAATGTGTCTAAGGCTTAGAATTTAGGTTTGAGCTGCCCCCAGGACCATTCAAGGAATCAGACTTCAAGCTGAGGCAAAGATAATTATCGTCGAGCTTAGGTCGACGGAACGTCGAACTCCATTCGACGCTCTCTGAGCTCAACCTTTGCTAAAGTCATCGAGCTTCGGTCGACGTTCTTCGAGCTCAGGTCGACGATCTCTCCTCTGTTTATTCTCCAGGTCGCTGAGCTCAGTTCGACGATCTTCGAGCTCAGTTCGACGTTTTCTGTCTGTTGATCTTATTCCATCTCTGAGCTCAGATCGACGATCGTAGAGCTCAGATTGGCGATCTTCTGAGAGATCGACGTTTTTACGGATTCAAATCTTGTCAGTCTTTGGAATGTTTTTGAATTCTCTCAGCATTTATCTCAAGAGATCTGCCAGCCATTTTTCTTTATTCTGGAGCAAGTTTCAAGGAATTCTTTTTGGAACATGAGACTTTCCTCTAAAAGACAAGACTTTTATAGAAGACATTTATGACTGCCAACGGCTACCTTTGACAAGGAATTTTTTAGAGAATAAGATCCTCCTTTTTGTCTTCAGTCAACAATATAGAACATATAGTACAATAGCAAAAGATTAACAGTGATAGACACAAGTGATCATTTTTCTGAAGAACTAGTAGAACAATCCTTTTGACTTACTGAAAAGTGATCATAGCTTCATCATCAAGAACTCCAGACACCAAATTTTTCAGCATCTGCTGGAATCATCTTCTGCTGGAGATCTGAAGCTTCTGAAGACCTATCACCCTGAAGCAAAGCTCTCACTCCTGAACCATTCTACATCTCAGGGGGAGCTTTGACATCATCAACAATCCACTAGTCTTCTCTCATTTGATTTGAGAACAGAGAAGACAACTTCACCTCTTTACTTTTTCTTTTCCTGCTGTAAAAGGGTTATCAAAACTCCCTTCAAAAGTTCTGAGATTGGTTCTAAGAGCCTTGTCAAAACTCAGTGGTGGCAAGACACCTGATCAAAAAATCTAGTTTGGTTTTTGAGCACCTTATCAAAAGCTCATTGGTGTCAGGACACCTGATCAACTCATCCTGAGTGGATTCCTACCAAGGGTGGTAGAAGAGTGGATGTACCCAGGTTTTTGGGGAACCACTATAGTTCCTTGTGTCTTCTGGTTGCTTGAGTATTTTCTTTATTGTGTGCTGTGATTCTTCTTTTTGCTGTCTTAGTTCTGATTTATCTAGTAAGACACCTTACACCTATACATAAATTAAATCTTAATTGCTTTATTTGTTTAAATTGTAAAGCTATTTTAAAAATACTATATTCACCCCCCCTCTAGAGTTTAGATAGATATTTATCTCACTTTCAAGCATGACGAGAGCCACTGGCCTACGGCTGGCGAGAAGGACCGGGCCCCCCTCAGTCCCATAGAGGAGGTGGAGAGGCTTTCCGTGTCCCGGGTGAAAAGTCTTGCGCATAGTGATCCCGGCCTGGCCTGAAGCAGGGGGGAAGTCATTCTCTCTTGCGAGATGGCTGACCTCCTTTTGGGCTATGGAGGGGTCGATAGACACCCCTCCCTCCAGTATGGAGGGATTAGCCGCTTGGCTGAGCAGGTCAGAAGCCATTATTTCACCCTCCCGGGTGGCGAGACTCGGGTTGGCGGAAGCTGAGGATGCGAGAAGTCAGTTCGATAGTAGGGGAGACTACGATTGAAATGGTCAGAAAGGGGTAACAGAGAAAAGTATACCCGCGGTTCTCGGAGAGGCAGCCAGAGGAGTGACCTCCGTAACTCGTGGTCTATCCTTGGGAGGGTGAGGCGATGGGTCCGGAGGCACCAGTGGTGACCCGGTGTTGTCATCTCGAGCCGTTTCCTGCGAGAAGTATTACACCAGTTATCAACCCTTTCGCATAATCAGATCGTAATCGACTCTCAATCTTGAGGATCAGCAAATCAGAGAGACATACCTTCTGCGGAGGGGAAGCATCATCCGCACGATCTGGAGTCGGGGTAGGTGAGTCCCTGTTCTCATGAGAAAGGTCCCGCTGGACCATTTTCGCCTTCTTCTTCTTCTCTTTCTTCTTCTTTAGCGAGGAAGGATCAGCGGCTTGCGACTTTCTCGCCAGCCAAGGGGCAACCACAACACTATTCGCCAGGGCTCGCACCTAAGCCGCGTTGAGGCGGTCTTGGAGGTCTTGCGGGAGTAGCTTGTAAACACGTTTGGAACGCATGACGAGATCTCGCGAGAGCTCAGGCAGAGAGTGGCGACTCAGGGACAGATTTACGGTCGTCTATCCGCACATATATATAGCCATGATATGGCCCACCAAAAGATTCTCCTTTTGAAATGACACGTGCCCAGGGAATATTCCTGGGTTGGACGTGTCTTTTTGAGCACAGGGATAGCTCAAAAAGAGCGGGGATTGTGTACAACCCCATATTCGCTGGGCTGGACCCAGAGGAATCAACGGTGGGGGTTGGACCAGCCTCGGGCTAGCTTGGGACTGGAGACCAGAAGAGCTCTCGCACTGGAGAAGCTCCCGCCTAGGAGCGGGAGAGATCCCGCCCGCGACCAGAGGCGGGCGAGAAGGCATTGAGTGGTCTCAACGCCATGGTCAGCAATAAGGGCATTGAGTGAGCTCCACTCACTCAATGCCGCGTTCAGCAGCAAGGGCGTTGAGTGAGCTCCACTCACTCAACACCGCGTCCAGCTCCACTCACTCAACGCCGCGTCCAGTGGCAAGGGCGTTTAGTGAGCTCCACTCGCTCAACACCATGTCCAGCAGTGACAGCATCAATACCACTGAAGGCGAGAAGACGAGAAGGTTATCGGCACAGAGAACGCCGCATCCAACAGCAAGGGCATTAAGTGAGCTCCAATCACTCAACGCCGTGTCCAGCAGCAAGGGCGTTGAGTGAGCTCCACTCACTCAACGCTGCGTCCAGCAGCGACAGTGTCAAGACCACTGGAGGCGAGAAGGCGAGAAGGTTCTCGGCACAAAGAAAGCCACGTCCAGTAGCAAGGGCGTTGAGTGAGCTCCACTCACTCAACGCCGCGTCCAGAAGCAAGGGCGTTGAGTGAGCTCCATTCAACGCCGCGTACAGCAGCGACAACGTCAAGATCACTGGAGGCGAGAAGGCGAGAAGGTTCTCGGCAAAGAGAACGTCGCATCCAGCAGGAATGGCGTTGAGTGAGCTCCACTCACTCAACGCTGCGTCCAACACAAGGGCGTTGAGTGAGCTCCACTCACTCAACGCCACATTCAGCAACGACAACATCAAGACCACTAGAGGCGAGAAGGTTCTCGGCATAGAGTTCTCGCCGAGTGGGGCCCAGGGCCCAGGGTAAAATTTCTTAATTGCCCTCAGATAAAATTACCCATATACCCCCAAGGGCTGCATTTAGTACTTTACAAACAACGGAATTTGGCTATTGGCAGACAACCAAGGGTAATTCAGTAACTTCAGGTCAGCAAAAGACTATAAATAGACCCACAAGGTCTCCTTAGAAATCAGACTCTCATTATTCTCCAAATTTCTAGTGCTTTCTTAGGAGCTCCTAGCCCTGCTTTTGGCTTTGGAGGGGAAGCTCTCAGAGATCTTCCGGGTGTGAGGTGGGACCTCCCTGCTGAGGCTTTAGGTCAGTCCTAGGTACTTAGCAACCAGTCGAGGGTCGGGACTTGAGAGAAGTAGGTGTTGGCTGCACCCCTTTTTTTGAACTCCTGTTGAGGTCAATTTTGGCTTCAACATCAGTAATTTTATCTAAATCTTCTAATTTTTCTTTACATTTAGCAAAGTGAATTTTATAGGTGTAGATAAAATATTTTTCTATAAAAGATAAGGCTGACTAAATGAAGTCCCCAAGCCTTGTTTGCCATTTAGCCTGGCATTAACTGTGCTTGTGATATTCATCAGTTTGATGCTTCTACCATTGAGAGATTCTTCAAACTTCTTTGCCTATAATAATGTGTTTTCTAAAGATAATATCTGTTCAAAAGCAATTTTCAAATCATCTTTAAGTTTTATGTTTTCAGAAGATAGATTATTTGATTCAGTTAATTTCTCTCTGAGAAGTTTTATTTCCTTCTCAGATTATATCAAATCTTTACATAGTAATTTAAAATCCATTTTAAACTGATCTGAAGTAAAATCAAATGTAGAGATTACCTGGTCTTCTCCAGGTTCAAATTCATTATCAGAATTGCTGCATGATGCATTTATTGACATCAAATAGACTTCTTTAGCTCTTGACTCTTCTTCATCTTCACTTGAATTGGATGAAGATTTAGAGTTCGATTCACTCCAAGTTTCATCTACAAAGCCTCTCGATCTCCTTCTTTTTGTGTTTACTGGAAGAGGAATTGTGTGAGTGCTTCTTAAAGTCTTTCTCCTTCTTTTGTCTCAGTTATGATCTCATTCACACTTCTAGCTTCTCTAATTGACTAGATTCTTGAATCCCATATGCTAAGGAAATACATGAGAATTTTATCATTGACCTCTTTCAATGTAATGCCTTTTTCTAAAGATTTCAGCTCATTAATTATGAGACTGAGTCTTGTGTACATATCTGTAACTGATTCACTTTCACCCTTTTTAAAATTCTCATACTGAGAAATCAAGTGAGATCTTCTGTCCTTTCTTTCATCAGCTGATCCAACTACCATTTTATTGAGGGAGTCCCAGATAGCTTTAGCTGAAGGACATTCATCAACCATCTGAAAAATGTCATCATACATTGTTTGGGCTAAAATGTTCATTGCTTTTGCATCAACAATCTTCAGCTTTTTCTGAGCTTCTGTCCACTCTCGTGGTGGTACAACACTGGTTCTTGTTGTTGCCAATGGTAGAGATGGACTTGTCAAAATAGAGTTGTAGATATCTTCATCAATAGAGTTCATGTATAACATAATCCTTGCCTGCCATAATACAAACTTATTAAGATTGCAAACAGGAGGTCTAGTGCTTGAATACACTTTATTTTGTGCCATGATAAGAAAAACAAACTAGAGAAAATAAGATCTACCAGATCTGTTGGTTCAGGTGTTAGCCTGTAAAACCAAAGAACCAACCTCTGATACCAATTGAAAGTGAGGGATAGATCTAACTTTAATCTAGAGGGGGGTGAATAGAGTATTTTAAAACTTTGATTTATTTTTAAAGCGGATTTTAAATTGAGTGATATATATATATATATATATATATATATATATATATATATATATAAATAAAAATAAAATAATCACAACACACAATAAAGAAAACAATCAATCATAGATGACACAAGGATTTGTAGTAGTTCCCCAATAAATCTAGGTACGTCTACTCTTCTACCACCATAGTAGGAATCCACTACAAGTTTTTGATCAGGTGCCCAGCCACCAGAAGATCTATTTTCTAAGGGAGATCTTACAATCTTTTGAGCTTTTGATCAGGTGCCCAAAAACCAAGCTTAAGTCTTTTGATCAGGTGACTTATGAACCAATAGATAAATTTTGAAGGGAGTTAAAAACCCTGTACATAGTTTAGAAATAAACAATAAGAAAAAGATGTTGTCTTCTTTGTCAAGAGTCTCTTAGAAGACTTAGTGGATGATGAAGCAAAAAGCTCCCCCTGATTTGAGTAGAGATTTGAGATCAGGAGGGGAGGCTTTTCTTCAGGGTGTAGGCCTTCTTGTATTTGACTGATGAAGACTTCGCACTAGCAGAGACTAAAGCAGATAATCTGATGAATATTTGTTGATCTATAAGTCTCTAATTCAATAATAAAAATCAGTAAGTACATCAGTATCTCAAAGTCAGTATGTTTAAGTCTGTAACCCCATGAAGAAGCAATAATCTGAATATATAATCTCTGAGGAGAATTCAAACATTTGAATTAAATCCATTCTGAAACGTCTGAAGAATCTCTGAGAATTGTAACTGTCTTGGAAATTAATTAGAATTAAACTCTATTATAAAACCTTATTTAATGCTGTCTTAAACAACTATATTCATTAAGAATATTTAGCATTAAATATCAGAGGGTAACTGCCTGAGATTAAGCCTTGAAAAAATCTTTCTGCCTTCAGAATATAAAACTGCCTGAACAATGAACACTGTAAGAAATTTGTCGAACTAAGCCTGGAGTTCGTCGAACTGAGCCTGGAGTTCGTCTAACTGAGCCTGGAGTTTCTCGAGCTGAGCTTTTGAGTTGTGATCATCGTTCATCGAATGGAGCCCAGAGTTCGTCGAGCTAAACTAAGAGTTAGAACTCTGAGTTCGTCGAACTGAGCTCGACGTTCGTCGAACTGAGCTCAGCTTTCGTCGATCAAAATTCTTCGTTCATCGAACTGCACTTCTCTAGAATTCTTCTGAAGGAGCAACCCTAGAAATAAACCTATGACCCTAGACTATACACATTGTTTCAAACTAATCATCCTAAATAAATAATAATGATCCTAGCCCAAACAGTAATAGGGTTCCAACATTGTGTTTCAGAAAGAACACCCAAGTAAAACGAGAGTAATCATCAACAATGACCAACGTATAGACTTTACCTCCTTAACTATGAATTGGCATAGGATCGAATAAGTCCATATGAAGTAAGTACAAACTTCTAGAGGAAGCCTTTTTAGAAATATCCTTAAAGGTAGCCCTTGTCTACTTACCCATTTGGCATGCGTAACATGGACTCTATTTAAGGCACTTAATGTTGGGGGAATCACACACTAAGTTGTGAGAAAATAACATGTTTATAGTTTTGAAATTAATATGTGTTAATCTTTTGTGCCATTGGTCAGAGATAGACGCACTATCTTTTGCAAAAAATAACACTGGTGTAGAATTGTCTAAACAGAGAAAGTTTAAGCAGAAAATATTTCTAATCCGAGTGTCTGTTAAGATTGTCTCCAAATAAGCAGACGATTTTATCAAACACTTGTACTTGTAGAACTCAATGATATAGCCTTTATCACATAATTGTCTTATGTTTATGAGATTATGTTGTAATCCTTTAACATAAGCCACATCTGTAAAAGAGACTATACCATTTATAATCATACTGTAGCCTTTAGTGATTCCCAGGTCAGATTATGTTGTAATCCCCTCCTTTTCCACCTCCTCTCGCTCTTATCGTCTCGCCTATCATGGGAAAGAAAAAGACTAAAGAGGGTGAGGGATGTAACCAGTGTGACAGAAGATTCGCTGACCACGACTTGCCTCCCGGCAGGAACTCTGAGGAGGACTATAACCGCTTCACCCGGGATTTTCTGGTGGAGGGGTTTGAGTCGCGGCCTCCGAAGGTTGGCGAGTTGATCAACACTTTCTACCCCGATGAACTCGCCTTTCCCCTCTCGCACTTTGAGTCGGGGCTGAGACTTCCACTCTGCACAGATGTTAAACAGTTTTGAAATATTTTGGAGCCGTCCCCGCACAACTAAACCCGAACGCCATCTCGGTTTTAGTTGCATTCGCCAGCTACATGCTCCGCGAGCGCATTGAGTTCAGCCTCAACGCCTTCCGCAAGCTATTCATCTACCACGCCAACCACGATGGCCTCATACTTCACAGGACAGGGTCTGAAAGTGTGTGAGACCCCCAATAAGAATCACCATTGGCCTACCCGCTTCGTCTTCATCCACGGGAAATAGGGAGGCGTTCCACTTGCCCCAGTTTCGCCCGCAGAAATATACTATGCGACTCCCAAGGTATGAGGCACGGATAAAGACCTCTGTGATTTCTTCGCTGGGAAGAATTTCGAGGTAAACTTCTTAAGGCGAGACTTTTACTCGCTCATTCCTATCTTTCCCGGGGAAGGTACACTCGCGCTCCCTTAGTCTTATATTTACCATCCCCTTGTTTTGCTATTTCTAACCATTTACTTGTTTAGGAGAGAGGAATATGCCAACCCATCCCTCTTACTTGAGCAGCATAGGGCCGTCAAAAGGTCTCTCCCTCGCCAGCATGGCGGCCGAGGCGACGAAAGAGTCGTTGGCCCCCGCCCCCAAGAAGGTGACATGGAGATGATGCCACTCCATCTTGGCACAGCCTCAAGAAGAAGATTAAGAAGGCTGTGATGTTCCCGAAAGGGAAAAAGGAGATAACCCAGAAAGAGAGGAAAGAGATGTCGGGATCCCTGAGCCCCATCTTTGTAGGAGACTCGCAATCACCTCGCCAACAAGCCGTCTCGCCGTCTCGCGAGGCGGCATTATTCGACCAGCCTGCCAACACTTCGACCCAATCCGCTGAGCTTCCATTTCGCAAAACTGGTTCCTCCAGCCGCCCAGCCCCCCTCCTCACATCAGAATTATAATATGGGGCCCGTGGTACGTGATGCTACCGGTGATGCAGTCCTTTTGTGGGAAAAGGACTCGAACTGGGTATCGGTATCAAACCTCCTTCCCTCATAGAAGGAGTAGGACCCTCCCACCAGCCACGCCTTCTCCATCGGCTATGACCTTTATGGTGGTCCGGGGACAGATCCTTTCGACAAGGACTCCTCACGAGACCTTGTCCTGAAGACCTCTTAAGCTCAGTTTCACGCCCTGAAGCTCTCACACCGAGTCTCGCGCTGTCTTGTTTTTAATAACGAGAAATGGAAAGAGGCTGAGGCGGGCCTCGCGGCTGAGCGAGAGAAGTCGGATGGCTTTGAGAAGAGGCTGGCAGTTATTGATAATCTCCTCGCAAAGAGCCAGGGCAGCGTGGTAAGCCTTTTAATTTTATCTTTGGCCAGTTTCTCTCTCATGTATGCATCTTGTTGATTGATGGGATTCTCGTAGGATGTTGAGACAACGGATCGGATGCGCTCGCGCATAGTGGCTTTGGAAGAGGAGAACAAAAACTTAATGGACCAGAATGCCCATCTCCTGTGTTGCTGTATAGGCCTAGGCGGACTGGCGGTTAAAGACTGGGCGGTTTGGTAGCCGCGCGGGTTGACGGGATTATCTCCGGCGGTCTAATATCTGAGCAATGATAGCGGGTTGGCATGGCGGTTTGGTAACCGGGCGGTTAGCCGGTTACTCTCTGGGATATCGATGGTCGGCGACTCGTCTCCTGGTGGTAATCGAGCGGTTAGTGTTCTTACTAACCGCGCGGTTAGGCGGTTAGCTTTGTATATGCTGTATTTCTGTATTTAGTCCCACATTGGGTATTTCTACTCTATCTCATCTCCTCCATTCTATATAAGGGAGGCTATACCTTTGTAATAGTTAGTTTTTTGGATAATAAAATTTCCATTACTCTAGTTTCCGGACTATTTTGGTTCTATTCGCACATGGTATCAGAGCCAGCGATCTAGTCCCCCTGTTTGCGTTTGCCTTCAGCTCGTGCGATCTGCTTGTCGCGCGATCTCTCGCGATCTCTCGCGATCTCTCTCGTTTGCCTTCCCCTCTGCTTCTCTCGCGATCTCCTCTTCTCGCCCGAACAATCTGTTCGTGCGATCTGCTTGTCTCGTGCGACCTGTCTTGTCGTACGACCTTCTTCCCCATTGGTTGTCCGCAGTTGGTCGTGGCTTTTTCTAGCCGTTGCTCTCTCCTTTGACCGCTGCGATCTTCTCCTTCTGCTGCTCGCCCGGTTTACTTTCTTAACCGCGCGACCTCTCTTCCAGAATGACTACTTCTGATGTCTCCACCTCGACTACTGTCATTACCCACCCTCCTCCTCTTGCTGCGTCCGGGAACCTTGGAACAGTTTCTAAGCTTCTCGGCCCCAATTATCCCGACTAGAGTGTCTCGTTTACCTTTCTTCTCCGCTCTCAGTGCAAGCGTCATCATCTTACCGATGACCCTCCTCCTGCGGACTCTGACCAGTTTAATGACTGGGATGCGAATGACGCTCTTGTTCGCACGTGGCTGGCCAACAGCTTGTCCGATGAATGTCTTCCGGTCATCCGTCACGATGAGACGGTCAAGCAATCTTGGCTTCACTTAGCCGCCCTCTAATCCAAAGGGGGTCAAACATCTCGCATCTATACTCTGTATGCGGATCTCTTTACTCGCCAATCCATGTCTCCTGCTGTGGCTTACCAACAGGTCCAAGCCCTTGGAGCGGAGATTCTTCAACATCGTCCCCTCTCTGCCAACGTGGCCACCCAACTGAAGCACTTCCAGGAACTCCTGGTTGTTTGTTACCTTCTGAGGCTCCCGGATTCATATGATATGATCCGGCAGCAAATTCTTGGAGAAGCTGAATCTCCCACCCTGGATGCTACCGCTGCCCGCATTGCCGTTGTTACCTCTCTGCACAATAGTCCTTTGCTTGCCGCTCCTCCTGCTCCGGAGGCCTATGCCCACCAAGCACATCGTGGTGGCTCGGGTGGACGTGGTCACCAGTCCGGCGGGCGCGGCCCTTCTCGCTATCTCTGTTCTCACTGTGGCCGCACAGGTCACTTGATTGACCGCTGCTGTACAAAGCATCCGCACCTTCGTCCCTCTGGTGATGCCCCCCACTCATCCAACTCATCTACCTCGGTGTCCATGACTTCAGGTAGCGCCCATATGGTGACTCAAGGTAAATGGCTAATCGACTCTAGCGCCACTAATCATATGACGGGCAATCCTCAGTGTTTTTATCTCCTAGAAACACATGATCGATTGCCCCCGGTTCTCGTTGCGAATGGCTCTCCCTCTCCGGTGCATGGGACTGGCATGGTTCAAGTTACTCCATCCCTTCGCCTAGCGGATACTCTCTATGTGCCCAAGTTCCCGTGCAATTTATTGTCGGTTACTTCCCTTTGCAAGCAAATTCAGTGCTCAGTCACATTTACTCCTGTTTCTTGTTCTTTTCAGGACCCGGACTCCAAGCGGACGATTGCTACTGGGACTGAGAGAGGCGGCCTTTACTTCCTTGATGATGTATCCGCTCTTTCAGCATTTTCATCCGCTTCTACAGATCTTCTTCAGTGGCACCTTCGTCTTGGGCATCCTCCATCACGTCTCATCCACCAACTGTTACCCTACCTACCTCAGCATGCTTCTCCTATCAACTGTGATGCCTGTCAGCTAGGCAAGCATCACCGCTCCCCCTTTCCTCCTAAGCAAGGTCGTGGCTCTTCTAAGCCGTTCGACCTTGTTCACTCTGATGTATAGGGTCCTGCCCCCACCCTTACCGTAGGGCGGGGTAGTTCCTATTTTGTAACCTCTATTGATGATTTCTCTCGATGTACATGGGTGTATCTTTTAAAAGAACGCTCTGAACTATTTTCTGTATGGCAATCCTTATATTTTATGATTAAAAATCAGTTTGGTGCTTCTGTGAAAGTTTTTCGTTCAGATAATGCTAAAGAATACCTGAGTAATGAATTTTCTTCTTTCTGTATGCAACACGGCATCATTCATCAAACTAGTTGCGTATATACCTCCCAGCAAAATGGGGTGGCGGAACGTAAAAACCGTCACCTCCTTGATGTCGCTCGCATTCTCATGGCACAGATGCAGGTTCCTCGTAGCTACTGGGGCTATGCAGTTCTCATCTCCTACTTCCTCATCAATCGTCTTCCCTCGCCAATTCTTAAAGGCAGAACACCTTTTTCCATTCTCTATCCGACCAAGAATGCCTTTCCCTTACCTCTACGCATTTTTGGCTGCACCGCCTTTGTTCACAACCCTTCCGCAACTCGCGACAAGTTATCCCCACGTTCCACCAAGTGTATCTTTTTGGGTTATTCTACTACTCAAAAAGGTTACTGTTGCTTTGACCCTATTCATCGCAAACAGTTCATTTCGGCGGATGTGACGTTCTTTGAAAATGCCTCATACTTCTCCTCTGACCGTACTCTTTCTCCGACTGACTTGCCCTCTCCAACCATTCCCTCCGTCCCATCCACTCCTCTTGAGATTCCTCCATCACCAACTCCACCGCACACTCCGTCTGTTGATCCCCTGGAACTGCCATCTTCCTCCTCTCCTCGGCCGTCTCTCTCCTCTCCCGGGCCAGCCTTCTCCGCCATGGATACACCGGTGACTGAGGAACTAGATGACCTGGAACTGCCCATTGCTCTTCGCAAAGGGGTTCAGACGTACACCCAGCACTCGCTGGCCGTTGTTGTTTCTTATGATCGGCTAACACCTTCTCGCAGGGACTTCGCCCTAGCCATCTCGGCAACTTCCACTCCTCACAACTACTAGGAAGCCCTTGATGTTCCTCACTGGAAGGCGGCCATGAATGAAGAAATTGCTACTCTCTCTGAGCGGGGCACTTGGACTCTTGTGCCTCCTTCTTTTGGCACGAATGTGGTTGGATGTCGCTGGGTCTTTGTCGTCAAGTTCCGTCCGGATGGCAGTGTGGACCGGTACAAGGCCCATCTTGTGGCCAAGGGATTTACCCAGACTTACGGTGTTGATTACTTCGACACGTTCTCTCCGGTTGCTCGTCTCAGCACTATTCGAGTTCTTCTATCGGTGGCGGTCAACAAGGATTGGCCTATTTCCCAGTTGGATGTCAAGAATGCCTTCCTCTATGGTGACCTTCATGAGGATGTCTACATGGAGCAACCTCCTGGGTATGTTACTCAGGGGGAGACTCGAGTATGCCGGTTGAAAAAGGCCATCTATGGTCTAAAGCAAAGTCCTCAGGCATGGTTCGACAAGTTCAGTGGCATAGTTGGGGAAATCAGTTTCACAAGGAGTTCGACGGATCACTCCTTGTTCATTCGCAAGACATCCTCGGGTCTGGTTGTGCTAGCCGTTTATGTGGATGACATACGTCTTACTGGCGACGACCAAGCTGGTGTAGCCCTGACGAAGGTCCATCTCCGCCAACACCTTGTCACGAAGGATATGGGTTCTCCAAAATACTTCTTGGGAATTGAAATCTCTCGAAAACTGTGCTCCTTGGTTCTCTCCCAACACAAGTATGCTCTTGACTTATTGAAAGAGGCAGGATTGACGGGCGCTAAACCTGCTCAGTGTCCCATGGCTCCTGGAGAAGACAAAACATGGACTGACGAATCACCTCCTCTATCGGACACTACGAGGTATCGGCGTCTTGTTGGCAAACTCATTTACCTCACGGTGACCAGACCAGACATCTCTTATGCAGTAGGAAAGGTCAGCCAGTTTATGCAATCTCCTAGGGAATGCCATCTTCAATCCGCTCTAAGAATTCTGGAGTATGTAAAGTCATATCCTGGGAAAGGTATCCTCTTTCAGAAGAATGGCCATTTGAGGGTGGAAGCGTACTCCGATGCTAGCTATGCGGACGATAAAGGGGATCGCAAGTCGACATCTGGCTTTTGCACGTTTGTTGGAGGAAATCTGGTTAGCTGGAAGAGCAAGAAGCAATCCGTTGTCTCCAGATCTAGTGCGGAAGCAGAATATCGAAGTATGGCATCAACCACGTGCGAGTTGAAATGGTTGCGGGCTCTCATGCTGGATTTAGGAGAGGTATACAACTATCCGCTTCCCATGTTTTGCGACAACAAGGCGGCCATCTACATTTCCAAGAACCCGGTCTTTCATGAGCGGACAAAACACATAGAGGTTGACTGTCACTTCATTTAGGAAGAAGTGTTGAAGAACCAGATTTGTACTCCATTTGTTACGTCAGAGAAAGAGTTAGCAGATATCTTCACAAAGCCTGTATCCGCTTCTTTTTTCAACATTTGCAGCAAGCTGGGCATGATCGACATATATGCTCCAGCTTGAGGGGGAGTGTTGCTGTATAGGCCTAGGAGGACTGGCGGTTAAAGACCGGGCAGTTTGGTAGCCGCGCGGGTTGACGGGATTATCTCCGGCGGTCTGATATCTGAGCAACGATAGCGGGTTGGCATGGAGGTTTGGTAACCGGGCGGTTAGCCGGTTACTTTCTTGGATATCGATGGTCGGCGGCTCGTCTCCTGGTGGTAACCGAGCGGTTAGTGTTCTTACTAACCGTGCGGTTAGGCGGTTAGGCGGTTAGCTTTGTATATGCTGTATTTCTGTATTTAGTCCCACATTGGGTATTTCTACTCTATCTCATCTCCTCTATTCTATATAAGGGAGGCTATACCTTTGTAATAGTTAGTTTTTTGGATAATAAAATTTCCATTACTCCAGTTTCCGGACTGTTTTGGTTCTATTCGCACATCCTGGACAGTGTTCTGCCTCCCTCTCGCCCGAAACCACTCCAAGCTCCCCCGCCCTCTCATTAATCATTTGACGAGGTTGAAGAGATCTACTGAGATGCCACCATCAAGATGGACAAGCTTGTTTTGAAGATGATTAAGGAGCTAGGGGTTGTCAAGGAAGACACCGAGTCCGTCACTACCCCCGACCTATAGTCACACCTATATGGCGAGGCGGACGAGGATTCAGCTACCAGCGAAGATGATTGAAGAAGTTCCAGCGAGACTCGAGACTTCTCCTTTTTTTGTTTCCTCCCTTTACTTGTACTCTTTATGTAACACCTCTACCCGTCAAGAAGAATATATTAGAGGGTCCGGCCGGGGCCCCACACCATATTCCACAAACAGGCGGAGACGCTACGAAATAATATCAAAACCCCGTATCCTAACACAGAGCATTCTAGCGGAAGCTTCACGGTTGAATTAAATGAACTCAAGATAATAAACATTGTCCACTTCAACTTAGGAATATACATAAACATTACAAAAGTCTGGCCTTAAGGCCTTACAATAGTTTCTCTTAACAAGAGTGTGGATTACAGACATCGGCACGCAGGCCGGCCACACATGAACAAAAGAAACAAAACAATGCCTTCGAGGGCAGCAGCGCAGCTTTGGGCTTCAGCCCGCTAAGTCCCGCTCGGACCAGCACCTCCAGTACCTGTAATAACCAATCCACCAAGCGGTGGCAAACAGGGCAACGGTCAGCATTCAGCTGACCAATTATAACGACCCTGCCCCTGGCACGGGGCAGCGGAATTCCATCCCTGCAAAGCAATCATCCAACATGATATATAGCAATTCAAGCAAGACGTGCACGCCCGCACAGTCACATATCACAAACGTCGGCACGACGGCCCGACGCTCCGTGCACTCAGGGCACATTCACACCGTTCAGAGGTCCCAGACATAACGGTGCATTATGAGCATTCTAGTCTGATCGGCTCACCGGCCGTCGACTCTCGCTATGTGATCCTAACAGGGTCTTAAGCACCCAAGGTTAGACAACCATAACGCGGGTACAGTTCCACCTTTCCCGTTGCTCACATCGTCAGACTCACGCCTGGACTGACGCGGGTACAGTTTCACCTTGCCCGTTCCACCATTTCCTAGTTGCAGCCTCACGGCTCAACCTTCCACAAAGTAGCACTCACGGCCACAAGAGAGTCCAACTCTCAACACTTCCTGGACTTCCTCCAGTACTTTCCATCACGCATACAAGCAATGATCACGGAGTCTTCTCCGATATGCAACCAAGCATCACCAATCCAGACCATGTCCAGATGGGCTTCACACAGCATGCCTAGATCCGTACTCCAATTCCGAATTCTAACAAGGGGGACTTCACATATCTACCCCAAGGGACGCCACAACCCACCGCCCACTTGCGGGGAAGGGTTTTCCCTATGCAATGCAGGAATTAAGGACTTCACATGTCCAAGCAGGAAATCGTTACCCTAGGAGTTCGCTTCGGAGCCATGGCGAGAAATTTGAGACGGATAAAAGCCTTCGCAGCAGCGTTGCCTTCGCAAATCCGAACTCGGCTCGCGATTTGGACCACCGTAGCACCACCGGCAGCCGGACTCCACTTCCTCTTCTTCCTCCTTGCTCTCACCTCTCTCTTAAACTTTAGAAAGAGAAGAGGAAAAGAAGAATGAGCTTTCTCTCCCCCTTTTCCGGCCTTATCAGCCCAGAAATGATCTCCAGCCACAGGATCTTATTTAAAGAAAATGAAGGGCCAAGATCTAACTGAAAATTCCTTTTCTTTTGGCCGACACGGCCTGTGACACGCCCGTGTCACAGGCCGTGTACCCTTAAGCGGCACACGCGGCATTCGCACCTCCTAAAATTTACCAGAACACGGGCATCGACACGCCCGTGTCGAACCTGACACGCCCGTGTCGGTCACTTGCCACGCCCGTGTCACACCTGCTACACGGTACCCATCGATTTCCAAAACCAGTACACGGGTAGGCACACGCCGTGTCAAACCTAACACGGCCGTGTTCCATGCCGTGTTCACTGCCGTGTTCAAGGCCGTGTACTACTCTGACTCAAATAGGCCAATTTCGAATTTAAATGAGTGACACGCCCTGGGACACGCCTGTGTCGGAGGCCGTGTCCCAGGCTCGACTATCGTCGACCTCCGATCGTCGACTAGCCTGAACACGCCCTAGGACACGCCCGTGTCCCAGGCGGTGTACCCCGACACGCCCTGGGACACGCCCGTGTCCCAGGCCGTGTTAAGCAACCTGAACCTCAAATTCCCTTTTGAGTCTTTTTGGGGTGTTATAATCCTCCCCCCCTTAATAAAATTTCGTCCCGAAATTTGAAGACAGTAGGGAGAAATTAAAATATATTTATATGTTTCTATTACATATATAACGAGCAAACAAATCACGAAAATAATTCGGGAAACTCGGCTTGCATGGTCTGCTCACGCTCCCATGTTAGCTCTTCTCGGCCACAATTGTCCCACCGGACTTTGACCATCCCGATCACTTTGTTCCGCAACTGTTTCTCGGCTCGATCCTCAATCCGTATAGGCTTCACCTTTGTTGTTAGCCCATACTCAACCGGCACTCGATCATTGCCAATTACTTGAGCTGGATCTTTAACTGCTTTGCGTAGCACCGAGATGTGAAACACATCATGCAATCCACTCAATTCCGATGAAAGAGCTAGCCGATAGGCGGCTTCCCCAACTCGCTCCACCACTTCAAACGGACCAAGGTATCGCGGACTTAGCTTTTTCAACCGCCGAATCCGAGATACGTCTTTGAAGGGCTTAATCTTTAAATAGACCCAGTCACCCACCGCGAACTCCACGTTCCGGTGCTTAGCATTGTAATACTTGGCCTGCCGATCTTGGGCTATTAGGAGCCTCTCTCGAATAGAGCGTATTGTTGAGGTAGCATCCTCGACTTCCTTTTTGCCTAAAAGTTTAGTCTCGCCAGTTTCTGCCCAAGCTAGCGGTGTACGACACTTCCGACCATACAGCGCTTCAAATGGGGCCATGCCTATACTCGCTTGATAGCTATTATTATAGGCAAACTCCACCATAGCAAGATGTTCTTCCCATTTCTTACCGAAGTCCAGGGCGCACATACGGAGCATATCCTCCATCGTTCTGTTGGTTCGTTCAGTTTGGCCATCCGTTTGCGGGTGAAAAGCTGTACTGAATGCTAACTTCGTGCCCAACATCTGATGAACTAATCTCCAATCTTTCGAAGTAAAGCGCCCATCTCGATCACTTACGATGCTCCGGGGAACACCGTGCAATCGAACAATCTGCTCCACATAAAGTTTTGCCAACGTTTCAACTGAATCGTCCCGCTTGTTTGGTATAAAGTGAGCCACCTTTGTCAACCGGTCTACAATCACCCAGATTGAGTCATGGCCACGCTGAGATCTCGGCAATCCGTGCACGAAATCCATAGAAATATCCTCAAACTTCAACGACTTCAGGAAACCACTCGGCCGTTGACATTCTGCCTTTACCAAAGCACAAGTGCGACATTTAGCCACATACGCGGCTATGCCCTTCTTTAAACCAGGCCACCAGAACAGTTTCTTCATGTCCTTGTACATTTTTGTACTCCCAGGGTGAATTGAATACTTTGTAAAGTGTGCTTCATATAGCAGCCCCTCTCGCAATTTACCCGCACTAGGGACGCACAATCGGCCATCTTTTCGTAATAAGCCATCATCCCAGGAGAACTGATCACCAGATCCCTCCTTTGCATAGCGTTGGAGACTTTCATCCAACTCCGTTGCCCGCCGAACCCTGTCAGCAAGGTCACACTGAACTTCCAACCAGCTCATACATGCAACAGTTGAAGAATCTCTTTCCACACAAGATATCTCCAAGGCTTCCAACACCTGGATTAAGCGCTCATCATGCATCCACAACCAACTTGCCTGCACCGGAGCCCGACGACTCAAGGCATCAGCGACCACATTTCCCTTTCCGGGAACATAGTGAATGTCGAATGTAAAATCCCCAAGGAATTCCATCCACCTCCTTTGTCGCATATTCAACTCTTTTTGATCAAGCAGATACTTTAAGCTTTTATGATCTGTATAAATATCCACTTTCACCCCATACAGATAATGCCGCCACAACTTTAGCGAAAAGATCACCGCCGCCAATTCCAAATCATGGACGGGGTAATTACGCTCATGCACTTTCAACTGACGTGAGCCATAAGCGATCACCTTGCCAAACTGCAGGAGAACGCAGCCTAAGCCGCTTCCTGACGCATCGCTGTATATTTCAAATCCATCTGTACCACATGGCAACGTCAACACGGGCACCGTGGTCAAACAATTCTTCAGCTCATCAAAAGCTTGTGCGCACTCCGGCGTCCAAACGAACTTCTGCTCCTTTCTCGTCAACGTAGTCAGAGGCAAAGCAATCCGGGAGAAGTTCTCCACGAACCTTCTATAGTAGCCCGCCAGTCCAAGGAAACTCCTGACTTCGGCCACCGAAGACAACACTGGCCAATCCCGAATGGCACTTATCTTTGCCGGATCCACCGCTATGCCCTCTCCACTTACTACATGGCCTAGAAAAGCCACCGACGAGAGCCAGAACTCACACTTTGAGAACTTGGCATACAGCTTATTCCTTCGCAAGGTATGCAATACTAATCGCAAATGGTTAGGATGATCTTCTTCCGATTGTGAATATACCAGAATATCATCAATAAACACAATCACAAACAGATCCAGGTATTCGCGGAACGTTCGATGCATGAGATCCATGAATACCGAAGGTGCATTACATAAGCCGAACGGCATCACTGTGAACTCATAATGACCATAGCGTGTGCCAAACGCTGTCTTGGGAATGTCACCTTCCCTAATCCGCAACTGGTAATATCCGGACTTCAAATCCAACTTCGAATAGACGGTTGAGCCCGCTAGCTGATCGAACAAGTCATCGATCCGAGGAATTGGATACTTGTTTTTCTCCGTCAGCTTGTTCAGTTCGCGATAATCAATACATAGTTGCAAACCACCGTCTTTCTTTTTCACAAAAAGAATAGGCGCGCTCCAAGGTGACATACTTGGGCGTATATAACCCTGCTCCAACAACTCTTGCAACTGAACTTTCAGTTCGGCCATTTCTTTTGGCGCTACTCGATACGGCGAACGGGCCACGGGTTTTGCACCCGGCACCAGCTCGATAGCGAAGTCGATTTCCCTTTGAGGAGGTAACCCTGGAAGGTCCTTTGGAAACACATCCGCATATTCCGACACAATCGGCACTTCACTCACACTGGCCTTCGGCGCCACCGCCTCTATGAGTGTGAAGAACAACTCCGCACCCTTCCGAACTGCCTTAACAACTTGGAGAGCGGATAACAACATCCCACTCATCCCTTGCATACCAATGAACTTGGTCTCTCGTTCGGTATTTTGCCCAAGTGTGACCTCTTTTGAAGTGCAATCTATACAGGCACGCTGCTCTGAAAGCCAGTCCATACCAAAGATTATATCAAACTCTTTGATCGGCAATACTAGTGTTTCCACCTTGAACTCCCGACTTCCTATCTTGACCTCAAGACCGCAAGATCGATCCGCGCACATCAAACATCCGTTAGGCAACAACACCTTTACACTGTCTGTCGTGGTCCGGATAGGCACCCCGATACGGACGACAAAGTCCTCAGATAGAAACGAATGTGAAGCACCTGTGTCAAACAGTGCTCGCGCCGGATACTCCCTTATAAGGACAAACCCTATAACATTACAATTAAAACAAGCAAAGCACAACAAAACAAGCATATTAAAATCTACGCGCACCTGTGACGACATCCGCCTGCTTAATGGCCTCCTGTTGTCCAAGGTTGAAGACCCTGGGCTGCGCGTGCGAGGCAGAAGACTCCACCACAGCCTTCCCCTTCTCCGCATAAGACGCTCCCGTCTTCTTATCACCCTTTGGAGGACCAAATCGGCATTCACGTGCGAAGTGTCCAACCTTCCCGCACGTAAAACAAGCACGAGATCCATTCCCAGATGTGTCCGTCACAGTCGCAGAAGGAGCTTGTCCAGAAGACTTCGACTTCTTATTCCACCTCCTACGGTAGCCAAACTTGTCCGGACGCGGCGGCTTAAACTCCGGCTTCACAACCGCCAAGTTTCCTTTTGCTTGCCCCCATTTCATGTCCAGCTCCAAAGAATGAGCCGTACAGACTAAGGCTTGGAATCCCTGACTCACAGAACTCGAGAACAAATACCTCAGCTCATCTCGCAGTCCCGCATAAAACCGACTAGTCTTACGCTCTTCTTCGGCGAAGATCGTGCCCGCATATCTTCCCAACCGGGTGAACTCATGCAGGTAGTCATCCACACTTCGATCTCCCTGCGCCAACCGTTGAAATTCCATTTCCATCGATATCCTTTGCTGCACCGGCAGATGTTGTGCTAAGAACAATCGAGAAAATTCATCCATTGAAATCTCTGCCAATTGCCTACCAGCCAAGTGATGCATTTCCATCTCATCACACCACAATCGCGCCTCTCCTTCCAGTAGGAACGTGGCCAACATCACTTTCTGTTCCTCCTCAACCCTGATAGCCCTCATAATCCTCTTGATTCTTGCAAGCCAATCCTCTGCTTGGGCCGGTGTACCTGCCCCATGAAACTGCGGAGGGTTGAAGCTCAAGAATTGCTTCCATTGTTGATCTGCTACCCGCAGACCAACTTCGGCTTCTACCGGTTCTTGCCGTACCGCAGCTTGCGCTGGCACCACTGCAGGACGTGCTTGCCCCGCTTGCTGAGCATTCATCACCGCAAGTACCGTTTCCGTGATGAGACGGGCTGTTTCAGCGGATGGAGGAGTTGTGGGCACCTCGGCTGGTGCCGCACTCTCAACAGAACGTTGTGGTTCGGATTGACCCGCAACACTTCTGGTCACCTATATGTGTAAAATACACAGGTTAACGACCAATGAAAATGGTAACCATACAAGAGAATACACAAGTTCACAAACAAGTGTATTTGAATTCCTAAGTGGACAATCTTGAGTTCAAATTAAGTGTTATAACGACGGCACTGACACGTGCTCGCCCCCTCTCAAAAGAATTCATCCGCGAATTCGGAAGAGATCGACCAACAAGCTGATACCAAATTGTAACACCTCTACCCGTCAAGAAGAATATAATAGAGGGTCCGGCCGGGGCCCCACACCATATTCCACAAACAGGCGGAGACGCTACGAAATAATATCAAAACCCCGTATCCTAACACAGAGCATTCTAGCGGAAGCTTCACGGTTGAATTAAATGAACTCAAGATAATAAACATTGTCCACTTCAACTTAGGAATATACATAAACATTACAAAAGTCTGGCCTTAAGGCCTTACAATAGTTTCTCTTAACAAGAGTGTGGATTACAGACATCGGCACGCAGGCCGGCCACACATGAACAAAAGAAACAAAACAATGCCTTCGAGGGCAGCAGCGCAGCTTTGGGCTTCAGCCCGCTAAGTCCCGCTCGGACCAGCACCTCCAGTACCTGTAATAACCAATCCACCAAGCGGTGGCAAACAGGGCAACGGTCAGCATTCAGCTGACCAATTATAACGACCCTGCCCCTGGCACGGGGCAGCGGAATTCCATCCCTGCAAAGCAATCATCCAACATGATATATAGCAATTCAAGCAAGACGTGCACGCCCGCACAGTCACATATCACAAACGTCGGCACGACGGCCCGACGCTCCGTGCACTCAGGGCACATTCACACCGTTCAGAGGTCCCAGACATAACGGTGCATTATGAGCATTCTAGTCTGATCGGCTCACCGGCCGTCGACTCTCGCTATGTGATCCTAACAGGGTCTTAAGCACCCAAGGTTAGACAACCATAACGCGGGTACAGTTCCACCTTTCCCGTTGCTCACATCGTCAGACTCACGCCTGGACTGACGCGGGTACAGTTTCACCTTGCCCGTTCCACCATTTCCTAGTTGCAGCCTCACGGCTCAACCTTCCACAAAGTAGCACTCACGGACACAAGAGAGTCCAACTCTCAACACTTCCTGGACTTCCTCCAGTACTTTCCATCACGCATACAAGCAATGATCACGGAGTCTTCTCCGATATGCAACCAAGCATCACCAATCCAGACCATGTCCAGATGGGCTTCACACAGCATGACTAGATCCGTACTCCAATTCCGGATTCTAACAAGGGGGACTTCACATATCTACCCCAAGGGACGCCACAACCCACCGCCCACTCGCGGGGAAGGGTTTTCCCTATGCAATGCAGGAATTAAGGACTTCACATGTCCAAGCAGGAAATCGTTACCCTAGGAGTTCGCTTCGGAGCCATGGCGAGAAATTTGAGACGGATGAAAGCCTTCGCAGCAGCGTTGCCTTCGCAAATCTGAACTCGGCTCGCGATTTGGACCACCGTAGCACCACCGGCAGCCGGACTCCACTTCCTCTTCTTCCTCCTTTCTCTCACCTCTCTCTTAAACTTTAGAAAGAGAAGAGGAAAAGAAGAATGAGCTTTCTCTCCCCCTTTTCCGGCCTTATCAGCCCAGAAATGATCTCCAGCCACAAGATCTTATTTAAAGAAAATGAAGGGCCAAGATCTAACTGAAAATTCCTTTTCTTTTGGCCGACACGGCCTGTGACACGCCCGTGTCACAGGCCGTGTACCCTTAAGCGGCACACGCGGCATTCGCACCGCCTAAAATTTACCAGAACACGGGCATCGACACGCCCGTGTCGAACCTGACACGCCCGTGTCGGGCACTTGCCACGCCCGTGTCACACCTGCTACACGGTACCCATCGATTTCCAAAACCAGTACACGGGTAGGCACACGCCGTGTCAAACCTAACACGGCCGTGTTCCATGCCGTGTTCACTGCCGTGTTCAAGGCCGTGTACTACTCTGACTCAAATAGGCCAATTTCGAATTTAAATGAGTGACATGCCCTGGGACACGCCCGTGTCGGAGGCCGTGTCCCAGGCTCGACTATCGTCAACCTCCGATCGTTGACTAGCCTGAACACGCCCCGGGACACGCCTGTGTCCCAGGCCGTGTACCCCGACACGCCCTGGGACACGCCCGTGTCCCAGGCCGTGTTAAGCAACCTGAACCTCAAATTCCCTTTTGAGTCTTTTTGGGGTGTTACACTTTATTTATTTTTTGAGGTATTGAAGTACTTCTTCATAGGAGAATACTCCCCTTTCTTTCTTTTATAATGGACAGAGGAATTTTTGTTATATCTCCTCACTCTATGTTTCCTTTATTTTATTTTGTTTTTGCTTTATTTACTGCGGACGCCCTTCTACTCTGTTTCTTCTTGTGAGGTAGAGCTACTTACCATTTCGCTTGCAAATCGGCCTAGGATGCGAGTCATTAGACCCATCTTCACCCCTTTCATGCGCGAGACTTTTCGGCTTCCCTCCCGCGTCTCGCCTCGAGACAAATCCAACGCGAGTAGACCCCGAAATTTAACCCAAACTTTTATTGGGAGCCACTCGCCTTCAGCTTTTTAGGCGAAACCTCTCTTTTGTCAGCGAGCGCCCGCTCTCTATGAGCGAGACTCTCCTCGCCGATTACTGGTTGGAGGTGCCCGTCTTCATTTGTATTGCACCAATCTCTTTTTCCCATAGAAGCTTCTTATTTTCCACAAAATTTCTTTTTCTGATAAGTATAGATATTTTCCTTTGAAGGATCTCACCATTTATCTTGCCACCGCACGAGTGAACCTACAACCCTGCCAGCTTGATGAGAGCCTATTGAATGGGTCTTCTCGGGGCCTTGCCAATCATCTTGCCACCGAGTGAGCCTACAGTCCTTCCATCTTGATGAGAGCCTGGTCAACGGGCCTTCTCGGGGCCTTGCTAATCATCCTGCCACCGAGTGAGCCTACAGTACTGCCAACTTGATGAGAGCCTGGTCAGCGAGTCTTCTTGGGGCCTTGTCAATCATCCTGCCAACGAGTGAGCCTATAGTCCTGCCAGCTTGATGAGAGCCTGGTCAGCGGGTCTTCTTGGGTCCTTGCCAATCATCCTGCCATCGAGTGAGCCTACGGTCCTGCCAGCTTGATGAGACCCTGGTCAGCAGGTCTTCTCAGGGCCTTGCCAATCATCCTACCACTGAGTGAGCCTATAGTCCTGCCAGCTTGATGAGAGCCTGGTCAGCAGGTCCTCTTGGGGCCTTGCCAATCATCCTACCATCGAGTGAGCCTACAGTCCCGCCAACTTGATGAGATCCTGGTCAGCGGGTCTTCTCGGGGCCTTGCCCATCATCCTGCCACCGAGTGAGCCTACAGTCCTGCCAGCTTGATGAGAGCCTGGTCAGCGGGTCTTCTCGGGTCATTGCTAATAATCCTGCCACCGAGTGAGCCTACAGTCCCGCCAGATTGATTAGAGCCTTGTCAGCGGGTCTTGTCGGGGCCTTGCCAATCATCCTGCCACCGAGTGAGCCTACAGTCTTGCCATCTTGATGAGAGCCTTGTCAGCGGTTCTTCTCGGGGCCTTGCCAACCATCCTTTTCATCCTCATGCCATGAAAGAAGACACCTGGGATTCCATTATATCAAAAGGTCACAACCGATTTACAAGCATCGAAAAACGAAAAACATGTTAAGGATAGAATCTCTTTAAGTCGTCGCCGTTTCGGGCACGATCGAGGGGTACCCTATCCACATCCTGAAGGTGGTACCCTCCTGACTTTAGGACATCCTTTACCACAAAGGGGTCTTCCCAGTTGGGATTGAGTTTTCCCACCGAGGATCCTCTGCCTGTTGCGTCTACTTTTTCGAGGACCAAGTCGCCCTTCTTGAACTGCCTGACCCTTATATGCTTATCAAAATATCTTGCCATCCGGCGCTTGACTTCTTCTTGCCGGATCAATGCCAATTCCCTGAGCTCCTCTACCAGGTCAAGAGAGAGCTTCTGCTCCTCCTCATTCTATGATGGGCCCGACCATCTTGGTGGCGATGGCTCTCTTCTTTTGTTGTATTGGACGAGCATTGGGGTCGAGGTTGAGACGGTGGCATGCCACGTCCACGTCATCTCCCGGCATATAAGCTACGCTCCAGGCGAAGATGTCGATGTTCCTCTGTACACACACCCTGATCTCCTCCTGATCCTCGGGGTTGAGCTCCCCACTGCCTTTTATCTTCTCTTTTCTCCCTTCCTTGGTGAGAATCTCCATCTCCATCACCTCTACTGCCGCCTTCAGTCTTGATAGCTCCTAATCTTTCTCCTGCTCCCTCAACATCTCTTCCTGTTCCCTGGCTTCACGATTTTTGACCTCGCGCTCCGCAACGACCACAACCACCTCCCTCAGAAACTTCTCCACCTCTTCATTGGTTGGAATTCTCTCTTCTAACAACGAACCTCCTCTCTTTTCTGACCGAGCTTCCATCCTGTACGACCCCCCACTTCCTTTATCTTTCTTTTCCCTTTCCTCTCTCCTTCATTTCCTTCTGCCCCTTCCCCTTCCATATCTCCTTCCTTCTCTCCTACCATTTCCGGCTCCACGACAATACCTCTCTCCATCCCCACTTCTTCTTTCTCCTCCTCTTCCTCCATATCTCCTTCCTTCTCTCCTGCCGTTTATCAAACCTCTTGCTCCCATCGTTCCATCCTCTTCTCTATTTCCTCGGCCTCTCCTTGCCAAGAAATAGTATTCATTGTTGTCACATAGCACTCCCTGGCTTCTTTTGGATCTCCTCGTACTCAGATCTGGGTCCCGCCAACATTGAGCTTCAGGCATTGGTGAAAAGATGATGGGATGCACTTAAAGGCACTGATCAAATGGCACCCAAAAATGACACCCAAAAATGACACCCAAAAATGGCATTGTAATTGCTGGGGGCATCCACTATGACGAAACGACAATTCCTGGACAGCCCCCCCAGAGTTACCTGGATTTCTACCCCCCTCGTCTTCCTTCCTTTCTCCCAAGAATCTGAACAAGGGCCCATCTACTGCCAACACCCTTTGAGCCTCCACCCTCATATAATTGAATTCCTTCTTGAAGATGACATTCACCGAACTCCTATTATCGACTAGAATCCGTGACACCATGAAGTTTTTGATGGCGGTCTGGATCACTAGCGCATCACAAAGAGGATCTTCATGGTCTGGCATGTCTTTCCGAGAGAAGGTGATTTTCTCGTTTGGGGTAGAGGTTTGCAACATCGAGGCCACGCTCCGACGATATATGGTATGAAGGCTACTCTTACGGGTGGGCTCAATCCCACTCCCCCATGGATCACTCCGATCCTACCCTGATCTCCCACATAAGCTCGATCCACACACTGGTCCTCCCCGGTCCCAGTCATCTCCACTATTCGTACTGGTAGCTGTTGTTCCCATGCTCTCCTAGCTCTCTTCATCTCCACAAAATCCGGGCAGGTGGCCGTTGTATGACCTTCCTCCTCATGGAAGTCACAATATAACAACACTACCTCCTCCCCCTGTCTCCCCTCCTGGTAATTCCTCCTTCTTCCAGCTCCAGCTCTCCCTCTTTCCATTCCGCTTCCTCTCCCTCAGTCGACGTCCATAGCTTGCTGAGGCGGGGGTAGGGGTGGTCGATCTAGGACCATATCCCCACCACTGCTAGTTGAATCTTCCTGGTCCTCCTTGATACTTCCTTCCCCCTTGGGGAAAACCTCTTACTTGCCCTTGAGTAGGGCCTCCTGGTTGCCTCCAACCTAACTCCTGATATGCCTGCACCCTTAGCTCCTCCCTACTTATTCCTTTCTGCTGTCTTGCCCCTCCCGGCTCTCTTGACTCATTCTCCGTCAACCTTGCTAGTTTTCTGGCAAATGCCGAGTTTGCCGTCTCCATCGCTATCTCTTTTGCTACCTTATCCATAAGTCCTTCAAATGATAGTGGTGTCTTTCGAGTCAGGCTCATCTTGAAGAAACCTTCCCGCAGTCTAACGGTTAAAGCCATTTGGCGCGGCAATTCCTGGCACCTCCTAAATATCCAGGATTTCTTCTTGGAATCTTTCAATGTACTGGGCCAAGGATTCATCTTCCTTCTGTCGGATCAGAAAAATCGACTCGGGGTTCTTTTTCCTTTTCTTCGAGGTTGAGAAACACAACTGGAAGCTTCTACTCAGGTCTTCGAAGCCATAGATTGATCCCGTTGGGAGTTGATGAAACCATTCCCTAGCTTTATCTTTCAAGGTTATGTAGAAAAGATGGCACTTGAATGCGTCCATCATCGGCCTGATGGAGACCGCATCTTCGAACCATTGCAAGTGCTGGAGAGGGTCGTCTTTTCCCACATAGTAGGTCATTTCAAGCTCCCTGAACCCCTTAGGGACTGGAGCTGAAAAGATCAACTTGCAGAATGGGGACCCTCTTGCCATGGGTCTCGCCGCCTCCACTTGCGCAACGTCATCTCTCGGCGAGACGACACTCGCAAGGCTAGGGAACAACTCCCTGCCCGCCAGGTCTCGTTTGCTTCCTTCCACCATTTTTTCCTTTCCAGGTTACCCCCCCGGGGCATCCTCTCCAACCCTTATTGAGACGAGCTCGTCTGAATACGTGAGAGCGGACGCCTGAGGTAGAGGAGTCGAGCAGTTGCCTCGCTGTGAGATCCCCTGCAACATGTCCATGATTCCTCTAATGGACGCCATGAATTCTTCTCTTCCTACATATCCTCCCGGGTTCTGGGACCCATCCCCGTCTCCTTTGCTGAGATCTCCTGCCATGAAGTAGCTCAAGATTCTTCTGTGTAGTCTGCGATCCATGCTCACCGCACCAAAAATGATGAAGCCCGAAACCCGACTTTACTTAGAGTTCAGATCTAGAGTTGCAGCTCACACCTACTCTTTCTGAATTCCTTTCTTGACGTGAGTCTCGAGAACTAGAAACAGACCGTGGGCTTCAGCTTGGAGGTCCCACCTCTTACCCGGAAGAACTAGAAATCCTTCCCCTCCCTTGCCAGTGCTGAGCTAAGTGCCTTAGAGGAAGAAGATGAAAGGGGTTCAACAACCTCTTCAAGGCACCCTATCGGTCTATTTATAGGCCTCTGAGTTTGACCTACCAATAACCAAACTAAATCGACCTGAAATTACCAAAATTCTCTTGGCTGGGTCTGCCAACAGCCAAACTCCGTTGTTCTGAATGGTTATACGCAGACCAAAAATGGCAAAAGGGTAAAATTACCTGGGGTAAAAAAGTAAAACCCCCTTGGGTGTAAGAAAGTAGAAAACATATTTTCCCACATGGCGAGTGAGAAAATAACCGGCGGGCGAGGGGAGCCTATCTGCTCGTCTCGCGAGTTCCCCACCTTGCGAGATGCGTCTCGCCACAAAAGGACAGTACACACTAAGGGAGTTATCTCGTCTGCTACGCTGTTCCCATCACACCCATTATATTTTGCCTCTTTAAAGTACCAGCGAGTTGACCCTATGGGCCTACTCGCCCCCGCAGTCCTCTTGCCCATCTCGCCCCTAACTCAGTACTCTTCCTTGAATTGTCTCCTGCGAGCCCGAGGTTGTACAAGAGTTGAATCCTTATTCTAGCACTTAGCATCACCAACAACCATTGGACACTGAGTAGGTTTAGCCTCAAGAAGATCTGTCTCTTTCAAAAGATTCAAGGCATACTTCTGCTATGAAAGAATTACAGAATTGGGCTTTCGGGAGATCTTAATCCCCAGGAAGTACTTAGAATACCCCATATCTTTTGTAACAAAATACTTAAGAAGATGCTTCTTTGTTAGGTCAATGCCCTTCTTATCAACCTCTGTAAGAAGAATGTCATCCATGTAGACTGCAAGAATAACTAGGCCAGCCGAAGTTTTGCGAATAAACAGAGAGTGATCTGCAGTACTTTGAGCAAATCCAATAACAGAAATAACTTCACTGAACTTCTCAAACTAGGCTCGTGGACTTTGCTTAAGACCATAAATTGGCTTCCACAATTTACACACCTGAGACTCCCCCTGAGAAACATACCCAGGAGGTTGCTCTATATAAATAGTCTCCTATAAATCATCATAAAGAAAGGTATTTTTGACATCCAACTGATACATCTCCCAGCTCTGCTAAAACCACAAAAAAAGAGAATGCGGATTATAGTAATCCTATCAACAAAAGAGAAAGTATCAAGTAAATCTGTAACATCCCTCAAATAACTAGACCCTTAGGTATTTTTTTTCTCATGACTAGGACATGACAAAACCATCAGAAGCTCTAGATCAAGTGGGCAAGGCTCAAGGTGAAAACCACCTTGGTCTGCATATAGCACATCCTTAATATTAGACCTAAGGTCGTACTTTAGGGCTTCAACTTGACCCCATAACCCTACCACAACACCCTTAACACCTTGGCTAGTCCATAGGGTCGCTAAGGACCCATTGGGGTCAACCAAAAAGAGGTCAAGTTGACTCAAGTCTGAGAAGCGTCGAGTGAGTCAACAAGACTCGACGAGTAGATCCGGTATCTACTTAGATAGATTTTTGGGCTCGGGCGTTGAGTGTGTGGAGTGCACTCAATGCCATAGGCTGAATGGCATTGAGTGTGTTGAGTGCACTCAATGCCATCTTACTTAGAAAGAATTTTGAGCTAGAGGCATTGAGTGCGTTGAGTACACTCAACGCCATGGGCTGAATGACGTTGAGTGCACTCAACACCATTTTTACTTAGAAGGACTTTTGGGCTGGTGGCGTTGAGTGCGTTGAGTGCACTCAACGCCATCTTACTTAGAAAGAATTTAAAGCTAGGGGCATTGAATGCGTTGAGTACACTCAACGCTATGGGCTGAATGGCGCTGAGTGCTTGAGTGCACTCAACGACAATTAACATGAAAGGATTTCTGGAATGATGGCATTGAGTGAGTTGAGCTCACTCAATGCCATAGACTGAATGGAGTTGAGTGAGCTGAGCTCACTCAACGCCATTATACTTAGAATATTTCTGGTGATTTTGGCGTTGAGTGTAGAGGCTTGCCTCAATGCTTTTGCCTTAGAGAAATTCTCGGCCCTGTTTTCTGGTTTGTATGAATAGGCTGAACTGGAATCTTTTCGGGAATTACGCCAAGATGAATTAATTGGCCCTAGTCCTTTCATTTGGACTTATTTAAGCAATAATAAGTGGTCCAGTAGTAGGGTGACACGTGACAGACGCTTTAAACCAAATTCCATTAATGGAGGAGAGAGAGAAAAGAGGGAGAATGCCATTCATGGCTTAGGGCAGCCAAGGGCCACCCATTAAGGCTAGGTTTAGTTACTATGAGGAAGGGGAAGAGTTTCCAGTCATTTCCAATCCACAATAAGGCACGTTAACTCCCCTTCCCCCACCACTTGGCCGAGAGCTCCATTCATGGCCATTAATGGCATTGATGCCATGACCACTCCCCTTACCCATTTTATTGGTTTAAAACCCTCACTGGACTTCTAAGAATCATTTACACATCTTATCTGAAGGAGCTGGAGCAGTTCATTATGCTGTTGCATAAACCGAGCGGTGCTACCATCAGAAATGGCATCCCGATGATCAACCCGCCTCCAGGCCACAAATAAGGTCCTCCACTACTCCTTCTATGGATAGATCTAAGGAATCTTTTAGGGACAAGATTAAGGCTCAATTGAGCCCGATCGGGAGAAGTTTTCTCCTGGATTTTACGCAAAATTAAGCTTGACGGATCGCCGGAAACAACCCTTCTAGCAGCCGTGCCGCCGCCCGGCGATAGCCCCCACCTCAACGAAGGTGGTGGTGGCGGTGGCCGGCCAGGGAGGTGGCTGGGTAGCTGGGGGTTGCAGCAGGAAGTAACTCCAGGTCGAGAGAATCCCAGCTGTTGCTGGAGGAAGAAGATGATTAGTGGTCGTGGGATCCTGCGTCAAGATCCGTGCATGATCAGTATATTAATATTTTATTTTAATGATTTCTGTCACACATATTAAGTCACCTTGCAAATTAATTTAAAAATACTTAGAGGATTTTACAGAGAAAATGGTCAACATGAAATCGTTATATTTGAGGGTCTACTTTATTTTAAAATTGATTTCAACTAATTTGGATAAGTATTTTGACCACATCCCACATTTTGTTGGGAACTATACCTAGGGCTAGATAGATATTAAAATGTGTGCCCCCACTTCATCCCTTGTCCAAATGACCTGAAATTTGGACATTGAGTCACCCTAGTCTATATATAGGTCTTGCCTAAAATGAGAATTTTTGGGGATAATTTTCTTATAGTTTTTGTAATTATTTAATAAACCATGATTAAATTAATTAAGGGGTCAAATGACCTCCAAACCCTGCCAAATTTTTGTGAGTGGTCTTTGGGGTCATCATAAGGTTCTGGATAAAAGTTTATCTCATTTGGAGATGATTTGGATTGAATTTTTGCAAACCCTAGCCTTGCCATGATAGGGGTATTTAGGTCAAAAGTGCACTTTTAGGTTTGAGTGGTCAAATCACCTCAACAGAGGCTGACATTTGGGCCACTGATTTGGCATGACATATAACACCCTCATAAGGGATATGTGGTGGTTTGGGATTGAATTGCCTTAGGACCCAAGTTCAAACCCAATGTTTGGACTTTGGGGGTTTGAGAAGGGCATGTGGTCAAATGCCCTTGTATGGACTTAAAATTTGGTAGGGAGGATACTAGGGTAGCTAAAGTCATTTGGTGAAAATTTTAGAGGATTTGGAGATGGGTAGACCCCTCAAAACCCTAACCCTAGATTAGGGCACAACACTTGTACATGCAAGATAAGCCACCAAAACTTAATGAAAAGCCATGAAACTTGGTTAGTATAGTCATAGGGTCAATAAGGCCCTCTGGTGATTTTATTGGTAATTTTGGCTCAATACACTTAGTACTCTCTTTGGAGTACATGAAATTGCCCTTATTAATCTTTCAATTTTTATGATCACCCTGTTAAGTAGGAAGTTATGAAAATTGTGCAGAGGGTATTTTATGTCAATATACTCTTACATGAATTTTTTAGAATTTTCAGATTTATATTTACAGTACTTTGTTCACAAGCTTCTAAAAGTATAAATATGATCAATAATAAATTCAGAGCTCCACACTTGTTTTAAAATTATGAAATTTGATCAGTAGTGATTCTAGGTCAATATTGTCTTGTCGAAATTTTATTACAATTTTTAGATGAATAATTTCTGTACTTAGTGCATTAAATTACCAATTTGGATTATTGTTCAAAAATAGGTTTAGAGGCATAAACCTTGCTGAAAAATTTGGAGACCTTGGATTCTATGTTAAATAGTCATATTACATTTATCATAAATTTGGTGGAGCATTTTCATGTCTGAAAAGGGTACTTAATGTTCAAATCTAGGGCATTTGGAGTTCTTAGTAAATTAAATAAATAAACAGATAATTTAGAAATTTTTTGAATTTCTGTATTTAGGATAAACAAGTCATGATAGACCCCCAATAATTATTATAGATATATTGGATGATTATTTTGAGTACCTCCCATTGTACACATCATATAGCTTAGGATGGTCTGCGTTTAGTAAAACTACAGAACCTATGATAAAGTGCAAGATGAACCCAGAGAGTTGGGATGTTGGTGTGATGATCTGGTAAGTGAAATGAGTGCATCATCAGGAGTTGTGATGAGGAGTGAGAGGTTTGACTAGTGTTATGAGGTGCTCTGGGTCGACAAAACATCGTCTTTCCCGTGGAGAGAGAGAGAGTCAAAACACAATAGGATTAGATCCAGAGTAATACTAAGGGATCAGTAATCGGGTATTAACCAGTAATAATATGCACCTTTAGAAAGGGAGCTTTAGGCTTCAGCCCATCGTAGTTCCTAGTGCCCTTTGAGAGCCCTTCACGGGATATGCCGGGGGAAGTCCTGGGCTAACCTAAACTATAGGTAAAACTGAATTGCAAGAGTAACTAGCATAAATAGGGATTCACTTTCACTCACCTCGATGTCTCAGGATATTAGGATGGGTAACTCGGGCTGTAGACTCGGTAGATTTAGTGATGGGCAGGTTGGTCTGACGAGCTTTGGCACGGCTGTTGATTGCGATGGGCGGGATAGCCTGACGAGCTTTGGCTCGATTGTTGATTGTGATGGATGGGATGGTCCGGGGAGCTTTGGCTCGGTAGCTGATACATAAGTTGTATTTGCATAAAGTATAAGGTGGTGGGTCTTCGGTATTGGAGGGTCGATGCAACGACGCCAATACGTTGACTCGGCAAGTGTAGTTTAGCACTTCGCCATAAAAGTCCGGTGCGCCAACTAGCAAGAGTACGCAGGAGCTCCTCTTAGTGCACCAACGTTGAGGCGTACGATATGTCTGACTGGTAGTGCAATTATCAGTTTAGAGGTGGGTGAGGCCCAACCCACCGCTTCCGTTTGTCACTACAGAGGTATCCTGGGAGGTTCGGCTTTATAAAGGGGGAACTAAAGGTCTGTGTACACAGAGTCAGGTGGGTGAGTTGTACTTGCATGTTCACATCATAGCATAATTGCATGTCATAGCATAACCATTGCATATAACCCTGACACCTATTGTATGAAGTTGTATGAGATGCTTTATATAATAGGCCCTGCAAAACGACCCCTTGGTTATAAGTTCGCGGGAGCGTGCTTATAATTTAAGGTTTTTATTCAATAAATATACTTGTATGCTAGCTAGAAAACTTACACCCTATCGTATAAATTGGTATGGGACTTTTTATATGATAGGAGACTTGTAGATCCCTTGGCTTATGTGCTTCATATAAGTTAAGGTTACTTAATTCTTGTTCAGTTTTACTTACTTTTATTATTGCCCTATATATGCTCATAGAACTGCTAGATTAGCTCCGCCATCACCTGTTATTTGTAATTCTCCACCTTCATTATCTCTCCTTTCCTCCTCCCCACTCGGTGACTTGGAGCCATGGGGGAAGGTGTGGGGGATGATATGACTTAGTCTTTTAGACTAACGGTTTTTGAACCATATATTTTTAGGGGATCGTGGAGCCCAGTATAGATGAGCAGCCCTAGAGGTTCGCATGCTTGGAGATGGGACAGTCTAATACCAGAGTTCAGACAGCTGGGACTGTGAGTCCCGATCGTTATTAGATGATTAGTTTTGCTTACGCGTTGAGTGATATATAGTGAGGATATTGATGTACCCGGCATGGGCCCTTTTTCTGTACTTTTATTATATTTGTGGACACTCCCTTCGTGGAGAATATTTACTATATATGTGATGTTTGTGGACTTGTTCTTTTGTTTATTTTTCTACTGTTGTGATTGAATCTGCCGACAGGATCGGTGTTTTATAATGGCGACCTTCCCAGGTGTGAAGGTGTCACCACAAAGCGGCAGTTCTGGGCCTAAGACCCCAGTGGTTTAAAAAAAAAGGGGTCTTACAAGTGGTATCAGAGGAGACCTCGATCGGAAAAGTAGCAGTTCACAACCCCTGGATCACCCCCACACGAGTTTCATTTCGGTATAAACTAAGCAGCAGAAGTAGTGGTGTGCCCATATGGGGGATCACATGTAAATTGTCCACGTTTAATTAGGGTTGAATGATTACTTACAAATGGCTTTTGTTACGCAGCCCCCATCACAGCCTACACAATAGGGCGGAGTCCAGCAGACTCCGAATATTGCACCACCTCCCCCGGTCCCCACTCAATTCCTATAGTCAGAGATGGGACAGACTCTAACAACTATTCTGGAGGTTTTCAGGGCCCAACAGGTTCCGGCTCCGCTGCCCGACCCGAGGGCCAATTGGCTGAGTATTTTCCGAGGACTTTCTCCCCCATCCTACTTAGGGACAGAGTCAGCCGTTCAGACAGAGGAGTGGCTAGACATCATGTATGAGATGCTGACGGGGATACCATGCCCATGGGAGGAGAGGGTGACAAGAGATGGTGGAAGACATCGCTGGACAGGACGTTTTCTAATAGAGAGGTTGCAAAGATTGCTTTGGAGGAGTTCAGGGCCGTACTATTGGAGCATTTTGTTCCGCAGTCAGCCAGAGACGAGCTGGAAGACATATTTTTATAGTTGAGACAGGGCAACAAGACGGTGGTGGAGTACCATCGGGAGTTCAACCATCTGGCCCGATTTGCAAATTCTTATCAGTTGGATAAGGCAGGATACACCAAGAGGTTCTATATGGGCCTGCGAGAGGATCTTAGGGAGGCTCTGCTGTTCGTGTCCGACAATCCTATTCCTCGGATATTGGAGATGGAGAAAAAAATTGAGGCAGATTGGTACACTACTCGAGGCCGGAAGCGGCCAACTGAGAATCAGGGTCGGGGGGCCAGAGATGATTAGCGAAGGTGCTGCTTTGCTGATGGGAGAGATGGTAGAAGGGCAGAGGACCAGCCTCATTAGGAGGTGAGATAGGAGCAGAGGGAACCAGTGGCGATGGCTCCTTAGCCTCTCCAGATGCGGGAGATACAGAGACCCGATATTATGGCATATCCCCCGCCAGAGTGCTTCAACTATAATTAGGTGGGGCATATATGGAGAAACTGCCCCATAAAGGGGGCACCACTACCAACACCACCGGCTGCCCCACCTGCTCAGTATTTTGGAGGCCGAGGATGTGTCTGAGGACATTGATACTAGGGCGGAGATCGCAGACAGGAGAGAGAGTAAGTGTATGCACTGGATCTGGCTTAACCACGGAACCCGGAGCAAGTGATCACAGGTATGCCAGTAAATTTTAAGTTTTCTTTCCTAAATATTTAGACTCATGGATATTGAATTGATAAACTAGGAAAGAAAATCATAACTAGATTTCTAAGACATTAACTACCCCAGACATAGTCTTCATCAGCGACAAGCCCGCTTATACACTGTTCGATACAGGTGCTTTGCACTCGTTCGTGTCGGAAGCCTTCATGGAAGGGTTGGAAGGCGTGGAGCGATTCATAGGCTTGATGATGAGGATACGGCTACCAGACTTATCAGAGCTATTCTCCTCCGCCCACTACAACATGGAGGCGGAGAACGACGGAAAGGCATTTGAAGCACCAGCAATGATCCTAAAGATGCCAGTCTTTAATTTGATCCTGGGCATGACATGGTTGCATTGGAACCATGCCCAGATTGACTGCCTGTCAAAGAGTATCACCGTGAGGCATGGGGATTCCCACATCGTAATCGAAGGTATTAGACTTATTCCCACTATCTTGCAATCATTCGTGCAGGCCCTCAAGGCCCACTTACAGGGAGAGGAAGTCTACGAAGTGCAGTTTGAAATGGCTGAGGCCAAGGATTCCATCTCTGATATCCCGGTGGTGCGGGATTTTGCTGACATATTCCGAGAGAAGTTGCTAGGGCTACCCCCGCACCGAGAGTAGGATTTCTAGATACAACTTGTACCGGGGACTAAGTCCGCATCTAGATCCCCTTATCGTATGGCTCCGAAGGAGTTGATAGAGTTTTGAAGATAATTGCAGGAGCTAGTGGAAGCCGGATTTGTCCGGCCGAGCTCTTCACCATGGGGAGCCCGAGTGTTGTTCGTTAAGAAGAAGGACGGGACATTTAGATTGTGCATCGACTACCGAGCACTGAACTGACTGACAGTCCGGAATACATTTCCACTGCCATGGATAGATGAGCTGTTTGATCAATTGGAGGGGGCGCATTTCTTTTCAAAACTGGATTTGAGGTCAGGCTACTACCAGCTGCGGATCCACGAGGAAAACATTCTGAAGACTGCCTTCAGTAGCAGATATAGGTTGTTCAAGTTTACCTTGATGCCCTTCGGGCTCACGAATACGCCGTCGGCGTTCATGAGCCTCATGAACCTGGTGTTTGAGGCGTATCTGGATGTGTTCGTCATTGTGTTTATTGATGACATCCTCATCTACTTGAGGACGGAGGAGCACACACGACATCTGACGCTGACTCTATAGAGACTGCGGAAGCACCATCTTTATGCGAAGTTCAACAAATGCTAGTTCTTGTTGAAGGAGGTGGCTTTCCTCGGCCATATCATCAGTGGAGCTGGGTTAGCAGTGGACCCGGCCAAGATCCAGGAAGTTCGGGATTGGCCACAACTAAAGGCGGCCACAGACGTGCGGAGTTTTCTAGGACTTGTCGGTTATTACTGGAAGTTCGTGGAGGGATTCTCTCGAATTGCCCTCCCACTCACATCCCTGACGAGGAAGGATGTGCCCTTTGTCTTGACCCCACAGTGTGAGGTGGCTTTTCAGGAGCTGAAGGATCGACTCACCTCGACTTCTATACTTTCCCTTCTTTTGGGGAAAGAAGGATTCCAGGTCTATACCGATGCTTCCTACCAGGGCATGGGTGCAGTGCTGATGCAGAAGGGCCACGCGATTTCTTATGCTTCTCGCTAGCTGAAGAAGAATGACCATAACTACCCTATTCATGACCTAGAGATGGGAGCGGTTGTGTTTGCTCTTAAAGTCTGGCGGCATTATCTGTACGGTGTCCACTGCGATATATACTCCGATCACAAAAATTTGAAGTATGTAGACACGCTGAAGGAGCTGAATATTAGGCAGAGGCGATGGGTGGAATTTCTAGCAGATTATAAGTGCGAGATGCATTACCACCTAGGGAAGGTTAACGTGGTAGCCGATGCGCTGAGTCATAGATCCGCCACCTCCGGAGCGGAGCCCTAGATTATGTCCATGGAGCTGGTGCAGAGATTAGAGGATATGCACATCACGCTGGTGTCATTTTATGACCCCGAGCTTTATGAGAAGTATCTAGCTGCGATGAGCGCTACTGATGACATTCGAGATTGAGTCAGAGATGGGCAGAGGCAGGATGCAAAGTTGGAGCCGATATTCTGGGTCTTAGAGGCAGGTACTGCTGGGGATTACACATTGAGAGATGACTTGGTGTGCTTCAGAGGATGGGTTTATATACCAGAGGGAGGCCAGGTCCGGGAGGATATCATGACGGAGGCCCACTACAGCTGATATTCTGTATACCCGGGAGTTACGAAGATGACTGCGGACCTGAAGAATACCATGTACTGGCCATGCATGAAGAAGGATATCACCTTCTTCATGACCCACTACGAGACATGCCAGCTGGTGAAAGCGGAGTGCAGAAACCCGATGGGTTTATTGCAACCACTCCCAGTGCTAGAGTGGAAATTCGAGGACATCGCGATGGACTTCATACATGGGCTTCCTCGATCACGGATAGGGAATGATTCGATCTGTGTAATCGTCGACCGGATGACGAAGGTAGCCAGATTTATTCCGATCAGTAAGGATGACTCGGTTGGTGTGCTGGTTGAGAAATTTGTGGAGCAGTTTGTTCGTTATCATGGCGTACCTAGGATGATTGTATCGGATCGGGATGGATGGTTTAGTCTAGGGAATGGAGATTAGTGCAGACTTACTTGGGCACTCGGCTGACATTTAGTACAGCTTTTCATCCCCAGACCGACGGGCAGACGGAATGCACCAATCAGACCTTGGAAGATCTACTACGTCTATGTATTCTGGACTGCTGAGAGCCTTGGGAGAAGTTGTTGCCACTGATCGAGTTCTCATATAATAACAGCTACCAGCCCAACATAGGGATGGCTCCTTATGAGGCCCTATACGGACGAAGGTGTAGGACTCCACTATCATGGGTACAAGATGAGGATCCGAAGGTTTTGGGCTCGAAGTTTGTTGAGGATACCGAGGCTCAGGTGAGGATGATACGGGACAGGATGTTAGAGGCACAGAGCAGACATGCTAAGTATTATGACGCTCGACATCGTCAGGTAGAGTTTTAGGTGGGGGACCGGGTATTCTTGAAGATCCGACCAATGCATGGAGTTTCACGGATGCAACAAAGATACCCTGAGCTTTTCAGTCAGGTATTACTCACAACCTCTCGGGATGTTACAATTTACCTTTCATACTTGAAACCCCGTAGGCCTAACTAGAATTTTGAGGACGAAATTTTTTGTTTATATATTGGGATTTATAACATCCCTCAAACAACTAGACCCCTAGGTCTTTGTTTTGTCATGACTAGGTCATGACAAAACTATCAGAAGCTCTAGATCAAGTGGGCAAGGCCCAAGGTGAAAACTACCTTGGTCTGTCTATAGCACATCCTCAACATCAGACCTAAGGTCTTACTTTAGGGCTTCAACTTGACCCCATAATCCTACCAAAACACCCTTAACACCTTGGTTAGTCCATAGTGTCGCTAAGGACCCATTGGCGTCAGCAAAAAAGAGGCCAAGTTGACTCAAGTCTGGGAAGCGTCGAGTGAGTCGACAAGACTTGACGAGTAGATCAAGTATCTACTTAGACAGATTTTTGGGCTCGGGAGTTGAATGCGTGGAGTGCACTCAATGCCATGGGCTAAATGCCGTTGAGTGCGTTGAGTGCACTCAACACCATCTTATAAAGAATTTTGAGCTCGGGGAGTTGAGTGCGTTGAGTACACACAACGCCATGGGCTGAATGGCGTTGAGTTTGTTGAGTGCACTCAACACCATTTTTACTTAGAAGGAATTTTGTGCTGGTGGCGTTGAGTGCGTTGAGTGCACTCAACGCCATCTTACTTAGAAAGAATTTTGAGCTCGGGGCGTTGAGTGCGTTGAGTACACTCAACGCAGTGGGCTAAATGTCGCTGAGTACGTTGAGTGCACTCAACGCCAATTAACATGAAAGGATTTTTGGAATCATGACGTTGAGTGAGTTGAACTCACTCAATGACATAAACTGAATGGCGTTGAGTGAGCTGAGCTCACTCAACGCCATTGTACTTAGAAGATTTCTGGTGATTTTGGCGTTGAGTGTGGAGGCTTGTCTCAACGCTTATGCCTTAGAAAAATTCTCGGCCCGGTTTTCTGGCTCGTATGAATAGGCTAAACCAAAATCTTTTTGAGAATTGCGCCAAGATGAATTAATTGGCCTCGGTCCTTTCATTAGGACTTATTTAAATAATAATAAGCAGTCCAGTTGTAGGATTCCACTGGCAGACGGTTTAACCCAAATTCCATTAACAGAGGAGAGAGAGAAAAGAGGGAGAAGGCCATTCATGGCTTAGGGCAGCCAAGGGACATCCATTAAGGTTTGGTTTAGTTAATCTGAGGAAGGGGAAGAGTTTCCAGCCGTTTTCTGGCCACCACAAGGCAGGTTCACCCCCCACCACTTGGCCGAGAGCTCCATTCATGGCTATTAATGACATTGATGCCATGACCACTCCCCTTCCCCATTTTATTGTTTTAAAACCCTCACTGGACTTCTAGGAATCGTTTACACATCTTACCTGAAGAAGCCAGAGCAGTTCATTGTGCTTTTTTAAAAAGCGAGCGGCGCCACCATCGGAAATGGCATCCTGACGATCAACCCACCTCCAGGCCGCAAACAAGGTCCTCCTCTACTCCTTCTTCTATGGATAGATCTTAGGAATCTTTTAGGGCCATGATTCGGGCTCAATTGAGCCCGATCGATAGAAGTATTCTTCTAGATTTTCCGCAAAATTAAGCTTGACGGATCACCGTAAACCACCCCTCCGGCAGCCGTGCCGCCGCCCGGTGATAGCCCCCACCTCAACGAAGGTGGTGGCGGTGGCCGGCCAGGGAGGTGGCCGTGTGGCCGGGGGTGGCGGCTAGAAGTAACTCCAGGTCAGGAGAATCCCAGCCATTGCTGGAGGAAGAAGATGACTAGTGGCCGTAGGATCCTGCGTCAAGATCCGTGTAAGATCAGTATATTAATATTTCATTTTAATGATTTCGGTCACACATATTCAGTCACCTTGCAAATTAATTTAAAAATACTTAAAGGATTTTAAAGAGAAAATGGTCGACATGAAATCTTTATATTTGAGGGTTATTGGAGTATGAGACCGGGCGGTCTGGCGGTTTGAGCCTGGCGGGTTGTAGACCGCGCGGTCTGGCGGTTACTATCCAGCGGTTTGATATCCAGGCTGTTGCTGTTTGTAGTCCGACGGCTGGCGGTTTATCTCCGACGGCTTGGAAACCGGGCGGTCTAGCGGTCTCCTACCGCATCTCTCTCTCTCTCTTGCTTCTGGTATTGCCGAGCGGTTAGAATATTGTCTAACCGCACGGCCTGTTCCGGTCTGTTGTTCTAGCCGCCCAGATTTTTGTATAGCTTTAGTCCTACATTATTAGTTTGTACTCTCTCCTCTCTCCTCCATTCTATAAAAGGGAGGCCATACCTTTGTAAATGATATCTTTTTGGATAATAAAACTTTCAATTATTCAAAGTTCCGGCTTGTTTTCTAGTCGTTTATTCGCTACTTTCACATTTTTTAGTCATTTGTTTGCTACTTCTCACATGGTATCAGAGGACTTGATCTTCTCCTCCCGATTCTGTGCACCCTGTCCGCGCGGCTTGCCTCTTTTTCTCGCGACCTGTTCTCGCGGCTTGTATCTTCCGCTTGCTTGCGCCCTGTCCGCACGACCTCCTTTTTCCTGCCTTTCAGTCGCCGCGACCTGTTGCTTTGTTCGCCGTGACCTGCTACCTTATTCGCCTTGTTTGTTCCTCACTTCTGTTCGTGCGGGCTATCATCTAGCCGTTCGACTTCTTTCCCTGCTTGTATCTGCGGCTTGCTCATGACTTCTCTGGCCGCTGGTGTCTGACATCATGACCGTTGCAGCACTTCTTCTTCTTATCTGTACGGCTTGTATTCTAACCGTGCGGCTTCTCGTTGAATTATCCTATGGCCCTTTCTGAAACCTCAACTACAACCACTCATATCGCCACTCCGGCTCCGCCTCCTTCTCCCTCTGGAAATCTTGGCATGGTTTCTAAAGTTGTTGGCTCCAACTATTCGGATTGGAGTGTTTCTTTCACCTTTCTCCTTCGCTCTCAGCGCAAGCGTCATCACCTCACCGATGACCCTCCTCCTCAGGACTCTGATCAATTTGATGACTGGGATGCTAGTGATGCTCTTTTCCGCACTTGGTTGGCTAACAGCCTCTCCGATGAATGCCTTCCTGTCATATGCCATGATGAGACGGTCAAGACCGCATGGCTTCACCTTGCTGCTCTCTACTCAAAGGGGGCCCAGACATCCCGCATTTATACTCTCTATGCGGATCTCTTCGCTCACCCTTCCATGTCTCCTACTGTGGCTTATCATCAAGTTCAGGCTCTTGGCGCCGAAATCCTCCAGAATCGCCCCTTCTCCGCGGACTTGGCCGAGCAGCACAAACACTTCCAGGAACTCCTGGTTGTTTGTTATCTTCTACGACTCCCTGAGTCTTTTGATATGATCCACAAGCAGGTCTTGGGAGAAGTAGTCTCCCACCTTGGATGCCACCGCGGCTCGCATCGCCGCTGTTACTTCGCTACTCCTGCGTCCTCTATTGTCCTCCCTCCTCCACAGGACTCCTATGCTTACAAAGTTCAGCGGGGTGGCAATAGTGGTCGCAGCCAGTCTGACACGCATGGTCCATCAAGGTTCCTCCGCTCTCACTGTGGTCGTACCAGCCACTCTGTTGACCGCTGCTGGCAGAAACATCCTCATCTTCATCCCTCCGGTGATACTTCTTCCTCAACCTTAGCCTCCTCTCAGCCATCTGCTTATGTGGCCACGACCTCAGGTAGTGCACACGTCGTTACCCAAGGTAAATGGTTGATTGACTCCGGTGCTACAAATCACATGACCGGAAACCCTCAATGCTTCTCTCTCCTAGAAACGCATGATCAGTTACCCCCGGTTCTTGTTGCGGATGGTTCTCCTTCCCCAGTTCATGGGACGGGCATGGTTCAAGTCACCCCGTCGCTTCGCTTAGCAGACACTCTCTATGTCCCGAAGTTCCCTTGCAATTTGCTATCAGTTACTACTTTATGCAAGCAACTTCAGTGCTCTGTATTATTTACTCCTACTTCTTGTTGTTTTCAGGACCCGAGGACCATACGGACGATTGCTACTGGGACTGAGAGCGGCAGCCTCTACTTCCTCGACAATGTTTCCGCTCTGTCCGCCTTCTCTTCCTCGTCTACCGATCTGCTTCAATGGCATCTTCGCCTTGGACATCCTCCTCCTCGGATTCTTCGTCAGCTTCTTCCCCACTTACCTCAGACCAGTCCTCCGCTCAACTATGATGCGTGTCAGCTTGACAAACATCACCGCTCCTCCTTCCCACCGAAGCAAGGCCGTGGTTCCTCCCGCCCTTTTGATCTCATTCATTCTGATGTCTGGGGTCCTGCTCCTACTCTCACCGTTGGTCGGGGTAGTTCTTACTTTGTAACTTTTATTGATGATTTCTCTAGATGTACCTGGGTGTATCTATTAAAAGATCGCTCTGAACTCTTATCTGTATGGCAATCCTTTTATAATATGATTAAAACTCAGTTTGCTATTTCTATTCAAGTACTACGCTTTGATAATGCTAAAGAATATCTCAGTCATGAGTTTTCGTCTTTTTGTATGCAACATGGTCTTATTCATTAGACCAGCTGTGTTTACACCTCCGAGCAAAATGGGGTGGCGGAGCGTAAAAACTATCATCTCCTCGATATCGCTCGCACTCTAATGACTCAAATGGAGGTGCCTCACTCCTACTGGGGCTATGCTGTTCTTCTTGCCTGCTATCTCATCAATCGCATTCCCTCTTCGGTTCTCCACGACAAAACCCCCTTCTCCATTCTCTACCCGGGTAAGGAACCCTTTCCTCTTCCTCTCCGTATCTTTGGGTGTATGTCTTTTGTGCATGCTCCGTCTGCTACCCGTGACAAGCTTTCCCCCCGTTCCACAAAATTTGTCTTTTTGGGGTACTCGACCACTCAAAAAGGCTATTGTTGCTTTGACCCCATTCCGCGCAAACAGTTTGTTTCCGCGGACGTCACCTTCTTCGAAAATGCATCCAACGTTTCTTCTCAATCCCCGCTTCCTCCTGCTGTCTAAGAATTTCCACCATCTCTCTGTGTTCCTTCCACGCATATCAACGTCTCCCCTCCTATATCATCTCCCCCTCCATCTCCTCCTCTCTCTATTATACCCCCTCCTTCTTCTCCGCAGCCATCTCTCTCTAGTCCAGGGCCAGCTTTCTCCGCCACGGATGCTTCGGTCCCTGAGGTACGAGACGAACTGGATCTTCCCATTGCTCTTCGCAAAGGGGTGCGGGCGTGTACCCAACACCCGCTTGCTGCTGTTGTTTCCTATGATCGGGTTACTCCTTCTCGCAGGTGCTTTGCTTTGGCTATCTCGGTTATTACCACTCCCCACACTTACTAGGAGGCTCTTGTTATTCCTCATTGGAAATCTGCCATGGATGAGGAAATCTCCACTCTTACTGAAAGGGGTACCTGGACCCTTGTTCCTCCTCCGGTAGGTAACTGATGTGGTTGGATGTCGCTGGGTGTTCGTTGTGAAATTTCGCCCAGACGGCACTGTGGATCATTACAAAGCCCGGCTGGTGGCCAAAGGCTTTACTCAGACTTATGAAGTTGACTATTTTGATACTTTCTCCCCAGTTGCTCGCCTCATCACCATCCGGGTTCTTCTTTCTGTGGCCGTCAACAGGGAGTGGGCTATTTCCCAGCTTGATGTCAAGAATGCCTTTCTCTATGGGGATCTTCAGGAGGACGTCTACATGGATCAACCTCCTAGGTATGTTGCTCAGGGGGAGAAACGAGTATGCTAGTTGAATAAGGCAATCTACGGCCTAAAACAGTGCCCTCGGACATGGTTTGACAAGTTTAGTGGTATTGTGGCTGCCATTAACTTTACAAGAAGTTCGGCCGATCACTCATTGCTTATTCGCAAAACTGCATCAGGCCTTGTGGTTTTGGCGGTGTATGTGGATGATATTCTTCTTACCGGCGATGAATAGGCTGGGGTGGACTTGACAAAGAAACACCTCCGTCAACACCTAGTCACGAAGGATATGGGCTCCCCGAAATATTTTTTGGGGATAGAAATCTCTCGGAAGCCTGACTCGTTGGTTCTCTCCCAATGGAAGTATGCTCTTGATCTTCTACAAGAGGCAGGATTGACTGGTGCCAAACCAGCCCGGTATCCCATGGCCACTGGAGAGGACAAAACATAGACAGATGACTCACCTCTTATATCCGATTCCACGAGGTATAGACATCTGGTGGGCAAACTCATTTATCTCACAGTGACCAGACCCAACATCGCCTATGCTGTAGGCAAGGTCAGTCAGTTCATGCAAGCTCCTAGGGAATGTCATCTTTAGTCTGCCTTGAAGATACTAGAGTATGTCAAAGCAGCACCTGGAAAAGGGCTACTCTTTTAGAAGCATGGTCATCTGAGAGTTTAAGCCTACTAAAACTCAAGCTATGCGGATGATAAATGTGACCGTAAATCTACATCAGGTTTTTGCACATTTGTTGGAGGTAATCTTGTGAGCTAGAAGAGCAAGAAGCAGTCTGTTGTCTCAAGGTCCAGTGCAAAAGCCGAATACCGGAGTATGGCGTCAACCACGTGTGAGTTTAAATGGTTGCGGGCTCTCATGCTTGACTTAGGAGAGGTCTACGATTATCCTCTGCTTATGTTCTGTGACAACAAGGCCGCTATATACATATCCAAAAATCCGGTCTTCCATGAGAGAACGAAACATATAAAAGTCGACAGCCATTTCATCCGAGAAGAGGTCTTGAAGAAACAGATTTGCACTCTGTTCGTCACCTCCGACAAAGAGTTTGCAGATATCTTCACCAAGCCGGTTTCTACTTCCTTCTTCCACATTTGTGACAACTTTGGCATGATTGATATCTATTCTCCAGCTTGAGGGGTTTGAGCCTGGCGGTCTGGCGGTTTGAGCCTGACAAGTTGTAGACCACGCGGTCTGGCAATTACTCTCCAGCGGTTTCATATCCAGGCTGTTGCTGTTTGTAGTCCGGCGGTCTGGCAGTTTATCTCCGGTGGCTTGGAAACCGGGCGGTCTAGCGGTCTCCTACCACATCTCTCTCTCTTGCTTCTGGTATTGCCGAGCGGTTAGAACATTGTCTAACCGCGCGGCCTGTTTCGGTCTGTTGTTCTAGCCGCCCAGATTTTTGTATAGCTTTAGTCTCACATTGTTAGTTTGTACTCTCTCCTCTCTCCTCCATTCTATAAAAGGGAGATCATACCTTTGTAAATGATATCTTTTTGGATAATAAAACTTTCAATTATTCAAAGTTCCGGCTTTTTTCTAGTCGTTTGTTCGCTACTTTCACATTTTTAGTCGTTTGTTCGCTACTTCTCACAAGGGTCTACTTTATTTTAAAATTTATTTCAACCAATTTGGATATGTATTTTGACCACAACCCTCATTTTGGTGGGGGTTATACCTAAGGCTAGACAGAGATTAAAATGTGTGCCCCCGCTTCATCTCTTGTCTAAATTACTTGGAATTTGGATAGTGAGTCACCCTAGTCTATATCTAGGTCCTGCCCAAAAATGAGAATTTTTGGGGATAATTTTCCTATAGTTTTTGTAATTATTTAATAAACCATGATTAAATTAATTAAGGGACCAAATGACCTCCAAACCCTGTCAAATTTTGGTGAGTGGTCTTTGGGGTCATCATAAGGTTCTGGATAAAATTTAATCTCATTTAGAGATGATTTTGATTGAATTTTTGCAGACCCTAGCCTTGCCATGATAGGGGTATTAAGGTCAAAAGTGTACTTTGAGGTTTGAGTGGTCAAATCACCTCAACAAAGGCTGAGATTTGGGCCACTGGTTTGGCATGACATATAACACCCTCATATGGGATATGAGGTTCTTTGGGATTGAATTGCCTTAGGACCCAAGTTCAAACCCTATGTTTGGACTTTGGGGGTTTGCGAAGGGAATGTGGTCAAATTCCCTTATATGGACTTGAAATTTGGTAGGGAGGATACTAGGGTAGCTAAAGTCCTTTGGTAAAAATTTTAGAGGATTTGGATATGGGTAGACCCCTCAAAACCCTAACCCTAGCTTAGGGCACAACAATTTTACATGCAAAATAAGCCACCAAAACTTAATGAAAAGCCATTAAACTTGGGTAGTATAGTCATAAGGTCAATAAGGCCCTTTGGTGATTTTATTGGTAATTTTGGCTCAATACATTTAGTACCCTCTTTGGAGTACATGAAATTGTCCTTATTAATCTTTCAATTTTTATGATCACCCTGTTGAGTAGGAAGTTATGAAAATTATGCAGAGGGTATTTTATGTCAATATACTCTTACATGAATTTTATTATAATTTTCAGATTTATATTTTAAGTACTTTGTTCACAAGCTTCTAAAAATATAAATATGATCAATAATAAATTCAAAGCTCCACACTTGTTGAAAAATTATGAAATTTGATCAGTAGTGATTCTAGGTCAACATGCTCTTGTGGAAATTTTATTACAATTTCTAGATGAATAATTTATGTACTTAGTGCATTAAATTACCAATTTGGATTATTGTTCAAAAATAGGTTTAGAGGCCTAAAACTTGCTCAAAAATTGGGATACCTTGGATTCTATGTTAAATAGTCATTTTGCATTTATCATAAATTTTGTGGAGCATTTTCATGTCTGAAAAGGGTACTTCTTGTTCAAATCTAGGGCATTTGGAGTACTTAGGAAATTAAATATATTAACAGATAATTTAGGAAAGTTATGAATTTCTGGATTTAGGCTAAACATGTCATGATAGACCCCCAATAATTATTATAGGGATATTGGATGATTATTTTGAGTATCTCCCATTATACACATCATATAGCTTAGGATGGTCTGCGTTTTGTAAAACTGCAGAAACTATGATAAGGTGCAAGATGAACCCAGAGAGTTGGGATGTTGGTGTGATTATCTGGTAAGTGAAATGAGTGCATCATCGGGAGTTGTGATGAGGAGTGGGAGGTTTGACTAGTGTTATGAGGTGCTCGGGGTCGACGAAATATCGTCTTTCTCGTGGAGAGAGAGAAAGAGTCAAAACACATTAGGATTAGATCCAGAGTAATACAAAGGGATCGGGAATCAGGTATTAACCAATAATAATAAGTGCCTTGCGAAAGGGAGCTTTGGGCTTCAGCCCATCGTAGTTCCTAGTGCCCTTTGAGAGCCCTTCACGGGGTATGTCGGGGGAAGTCCTGGGCTAACCTAAACTGTAGGTAAAACTGAATTGCAAGAGTAACTAGCATAAATAGGGATTCACTTTCACTCACCTCGATGTCTCGAGATGTTAGGATGGGTCACACAGGCTGTAGGCTCAGTGGATTTGGGGATGGGCAGGTTGGCCCGACGAGCTTTGGGCTCGATTATTAATTGCGACGGGCAAGATAGCCCGACGAGCTTTGGCTCGGTTGTTGATTATGACGGATGGGATGGTCCGGGGAGCTTTGGCTCGGTAGCTGATACATAAGTTGCATGTGCATAAAGTATAAGGTGGTGGGTATTCAGTATTGGAGGGTCGATGCATCAATGCCAATACGTTGACTCGGCAAGTGTGGTTTAGCACTTCGCCATAAAAGTTCGGTGCGACAGCCGACAAGAGTACGCATGAGATCCTCTTAGTGCACCAACATTGAGGCGTACGATAGGTCTGACTGGTAGTACAATTACCAGTTTAGAGGTGGGCGAGGCCCAACCCACCGCTTTCGTTTGCCACTTCAGAGGTATCCTGGGAGGTTCGGCTCTAGAAAGGGGGAACTAAAGGTTTGTGTACACATAGTCAGGTGGGTGAGTTGCACTTGCATGTTCACATCATGGAATAATTGCATGTAATAGCATAACCATTGCATATAACCCAACCACTTATTGTATAAAGTGGTATGGGATGCTTTATACTATAGGCCCTGCAAAATGACCCCTTGGTTATAAGTTCGCGCTAGCGTGCTTATAAGTTAAGGTTTTTGTTCAGTAAATATACTTGTATACTTGCTAGAAAACTTACACCCTATCGTATAAATTGGTATGAGACTTTTTATACGATAGGAGTCTTGTAGAAGATCCCTTGGCTTATGTCCTTCATATAAGTTAAGGTTACTTAATTGTTGTTCAGTTTTACTTACTTTTATTATTGCCCTATATATGCTCATAGAACTGCTAGATTAGCTCTGCCATCTCCTGTTATTTGTCATTCTCCACCTTCATTACCTCTCCTTTCCTCCTCCCCGCTCGGTGCCTAGGATCCATGGAGGAAGGGGCTGGGGATGATAGGACATAGTCTTTTAGACTAACATTTTTCGAACCACATCATTTTAGGGGACTTTGGAGCCCAGCATGGAGGAGAAGCCCCGGAGGTCGGCATGCTTGGAGATGGGACAGTCTAGTACCGGAGTTCAGATAGCTTGGACTGTAAGTCTCGATCGTTATTAGATAATTGGTTTTGCTTTCTCGCTGAGTGATATGTAGTGAGGATATTGATGTACTGGGCATGAGCCCTATTTTCTGTACTTTTATTATATTTGTGGACACTCCCTTCGTGGAGAATATTTACTATATATGTGATATTTGTGGACTTGCTCTTTTGTTTATTTTAGTACTGTTGTGATCGAATCGGCCGGTAGGATCAGCGTTTTGTAGTGGCGACCTTCCCGGGTGTGAAGGTGTCATCGCAAAGCGGCGGTTCTGGGCCTAAGATCCCGGTGGTTTAAAAAGAAAAAAAAATGGGGTCTTACAAAATCCATACCGTAAGTATGAGTAAAACCCTTAGCGACAAGTCGAGCCTTGTAACGATCAGTTGTATCATTAGGAAGAAATTTGATGACAAAGACCCAGCGAAAGCCAACCACATCAACACCTGGAGCGGTAAGGACAAGAGTCTAAGTACCCCGCTCAGTCAGAGTTTTCATTTCTTCATCCATGACGGCTTTCCAATGAGGAACAACAAGAGCCACTTGATAGGTAACTCGGAGGACATTTGCTGAAAGAGTGATAGCAAAGCTCTTGGAGGAATGGATAACAAAGTATAGGATATAACATCATAAATAAGATATTTATTGCATGTTAAAACTCCTTTTTCGAGAGTAATTGGTAGATCATGATCTATCTTTGCTGTAGCATCAGATCCTTCCGTTAGAGCGACTGCTGGCCTAAGAACTGTCCGTGGTGGCTCAAGGAGAGAAGCAGAATCAGGGGGAGACTCATAGATAATTGTTGAAGGGAAAGACACTGGTTCAGGAGGAGGATAAGAGACAATGGGTAGAGAAGAGGTGCCATCAAAAGGTGGAAGCGTAGTAGTGCCAGAAAAGTAAGTAGTTTCTTTAAAGAAAGGGATGTATGCAAAAGCATATTATTTCCGAAGAAGAGCATCATAGCAACGATATCCTTTCTGTGTCGGACAATAGCACAAAATAATACACTTAACTGGGCGATGAGGGAGTTTGGCATGCCCTAGAGAAGGAGAGTGAATAAATGATGTGCATCCGAAGACACGTAGGGGTAAAAGAAATGGTGTCGCATTAGGATACAAAATGAAGAAAGGAGTTTTGCCGTTTAGAACCAAAGAAGGGATTCAATTGATGAGGTAGCAAGAAAGAAGAATGACATTTCCCTAATAGAACCTGGGAACACTCATATGAGTGAGAAGGGAGCGAGCCACATCAAAAAGATGATGGTTTTTTCATTCAACAACTCCATTCTGTTGAGAAGTGTAAGGAAAACTAATTTGATGTATAATGTCATGATGCATACAAACACAGAGAATTGATTACTAAGATATTCTTTGGCATGATTTGTGCATAGAATTTTAATAGTAGTATCAAACTGATTACACACCTTATTATAAAATGTACTGAAAACAAAAAAGTTCAAAACATTCTTTCAGTAAGTACAACCAAGTACATCTTGAAAAATCATCAATGAAAGTAACAAAATAAAGACTACCCCGTCCAACAAATTTGGTTTGAGCAGGACCCCAAATGTCAGAATGGACAAGATCAAAAGGACAAGAAGAACTACGTCCTTGCTTTGCTGGGAAAGATGTATGATGATGTTTATCAAGTTGGCATGCTTCACAACTGAGAGAAGTGTCTCCCTGAGGTCGATCAGGGAAGAGTTGGTAAGGAAGATGAGGAGGATGTCCAAGGCAAAGATACAATTATAGAAGAGTAGTGGAGGAAGAAAAAGTTGAAACATAATCGAGGTAGAACATGCCACCACTTTCAGTCTTGTTAGCAATCGTCTCCTTGGACTGAGGGTCCTGAAAAGTGCAAGCACACGGAAATAATCCTGTAGTTTAGCTGTTTACATAGAGAAGTAACAAAAAGGAGATTGTACGAAAAAGTTAGGACATAGAGGGTGTATGTAAGTTAAAGAGAAGGAGTAACATGCAGTACTCCAGCCCAATAAATAGGGAATGGAGAACCATCCACAATAAAAACTGGAGGTAACCAGTTATACTTGTCTAGCAGAGAGAAGAGATGAGGATTTCCTATCGTATGATTTGTAGCACCAGAATCAATAAGCTACCTACCCGTAGTGGCCACATTAGCATTGAAATTCTGTTGGGTATTGAATCCACAATAACCCAGATTTGCATGAAGTCACCCTTGAACTAAGATGAATTAAGTTGTATTTGACATCCTTGTTCTAGTTGAGTTTTTGCAGATTCTCAGTGCTAAGTGTAGACCAATGTCAGTCTATAGCGGGTCAGGAACACATGACCATATAGTGTAATCCCTCACTGTGTGACCCAAGGTGTTGACTCATGTGTAGCCTCTCAATTAGGATATATTTTATGTTCAAACATTAGGAGCATGGGATGAAGACAGGACTAGCAGAAAACTTCTCTAAAGTTTGGAAAATTCTCTAAGTCAACTTCTCGAGAAGTACCCTTTGAGTTCTCGAGAAGTGAAGTCAGAAGTTCTTGAGAAGTCTAGTGTAGTTCTCGAAAAGTATTCTATGTTCTCGAGAAGTCTCAATTATAGTTCTCGAGAAGTCCAACTTGTTCTCGAGAAGCTTGGCTTAAGTTCTCGAGAACTGCCAACCCTATTTCTCGAATAGTAAAAGTTGCCTCAGAAATCTCTCTAAGTGTTAGTTCTCGAGAAGTCTCCATAGTTCTCGAGAAGTCGGTTAGTTCTCGAGTGCTCAGCCTCTTGTTCTCGAGAAGTCCAGACATCTTCTAAGTAGTATAGTTCTCGAGAAGTCCAGATAGCTCTCAAGAACTCAGTTTCTAGTTCTCGAGAACTAAAGTTACTTCTCGAGAACTGAAAGTCAAATTTTCTAGAAATTTATTTTAAGTCCAGACCGGCCAGATTTTCAAATGACTTGACGTGATTGGTCCACGTGTCTTCATTAATGTCTTTTCTAGCCGTTAAGGGTAATCCTATATAAAGTCTTTTCATTAAGACTAAACCCTAAAATACTAATAATAACAATTACAAGGAGCGATATTCCGTACATTCTAAATTTCCTGATCGGCCTTCTCTCTCCAAGAAGAACAACATTCTGAAGCCGCCGCCGCCGCTCAACGTGAGATCGATCTTTCTGCTTTCGATCAAGAAAGACCTACTGTTACAGGAATCTTCATCCTCTCCTTGATCGAGTAGGTCCTTATTCTTCTCAGGTCAAATCTATAGAGGTTCTTCTTCTATAAATTCTGAAAAAGCCGCAAAGTTCAGAAGAAGACCGAGAGTTCAATATTTCTAGATCTGAGAGAAATTTTTGTTTGTATTTTTAAACCTCTTTGTAAATCTTGTTGGAGATTATTCTCCTAGTGTAGGAGCATTGTTCTCCGAGTTTGTAGGAAGTTTTTATCTTCCGTGAGTAGATCCTTTTGGATCGAGTTTGTAGGAACTTGGTTCCGAGGCATAGGATTGTTTTCAATCTGAGATAGTTGAGTAGCCGAGTCTAGTGATTTGCTAGATCGGTGTAGTAAAGTGGACGTACCCAAGATTGGGGAACCAATATAAATCTTCTTGTCTTCTGTGATTGCTTGATTTTTTGTGCAAGTTCGTTAAAATTTTTATTCCACAAATAGACGCATGATTCACCTATTCACCTCCCTCTAGGTGATTTAGGTTGACAACTGATAGTTTTAACTTCAAGACAACCTAAACACCTAGAGAGGGGGTGAATAGGTTCTTTTCCTTGTTTTAAATATAGGCAGAATATAGCTAGAGATCTTTAATATAAAGCTCAAATCTCTACAGCTGCCACAACATGTACAATCACAGAATCTAGAATAACACAAGCATCACAGATTGCACATAGGTTTATAGTGATTCCCCAAGGTCTGGGTACATCCACTTTCCCCCTTCACCTATCTAGCAGTAGCTAGATTTGGCCTAACTTCTTCCTTCTTCTCAGATCCACAGATCTTACAGCTCAGAACCTGAAAGGTTCCTACAACTCAGAACCCTATAAGGTTTCTACAACTCAGGCTAACAGCCCTACCTCAGCCTTGCCACAAGGCCTACAAATTAGAGAACCAATTCTCCTACACTCAGGCTCAATCAGCCTTACCTCAGCCTTGCCACAAGGCCTACAACTCAGAGATCAAAATCTCCTACACACAGCCCTTATAACATAGGCTTACAATTCAGATCTTTGAAAAGATCCTACAGAATTTGATAAGTAAATTGATGGTCTCTTACCCTTGTTGAGAGAGAAAGGATAAGAGAATTCTTGATCAGCTTCTTGATGAAACTGAAGACTGAAATCAACCTGTTCTTAGCTTTCTTCAAAGCTTCTTGAATCCGAACTTAGTTGGGTTGATCTCCCTTGAAGTTGGCTGACTGCCAGCTTCATTCTTGGATTCCAGATATGGATTTGGATCTTCTTAGTAGATTAGTTCTGGATCTACTTCTTAAGAGACTTGTGATTGTCTCCTTCTTGACCTCAAAAATAGCTGGAGCTCTCTCTCCCCAAACCTTCTGAAGTTTCTTCTGAATTCTTGAATGAATTCTCCTTAAACAAAATCTGAGTGGATGAACACTTCAGAATGTCTTCTTAGATCTTCTCACGAAGATCTTCTTCTGTGACTTGCACTTTTTTGATCAGAGATCAATCTCACAATAGTTGTGTTAGTTGTGTATATGTTTATTAATCCTTCTTCTTAATCCATATATATATAGACTTCATCCATGGTAACCGGCTTATCCGGTTTCTAACTAAAATCTGACAAGTCTGACAGCTTCAGTAAACCTGTTGTAACTCACAGTTGTCAAGTCCTCAAATAGTTCTTGAGCCTTTGTCTGTCACCAAAGCGTCGAGACTGAATGTCTTAAAGTGTCGAGACAATCTGTCAAAATGTGTCGACACAAGTGACTTAAGTGTCGACACAGACTTTGGTGATGTCGACATAGCTGCCTTGATGTCGACACAGCTTCTTGACACTACATCTTGAGAATGTGTCGACAGTGATTATTTGTGTCGACACAATCACTTCTTCACTCTACAGCAATCAACTATAATGAAACTCTGTTGTGTGTCGATACAAGTCCTGTGTGTCGACACAGTTGTTGTAGACTAAGAATTCTGTGTGTCGACACTGCCTCTAGGTGTCGACACAGTTGATGTCGACTCTGCTTCTGTGTGTCGACACAGTTGTTGTCGACTATCTATTTTGTGTGTCGACACAGCCTTTCCCAAGTGTCGACACAAACTTGCTGAAGTGTCGACACAGCTTCCTTTGGTGTCGACACATGGACTTAGAAACTTTTTCCGTCATTTTAGCCAATACTTATCCTGCACATATAAACTCAAAATAACATCAAATACACCTTGATGTATATCATTGAGCTAAGTGAGGCTTCTCCAAATCAGGTACACATTTTCCAATGTACCCAACAATCTCCTCTTATTTGGAGAAGTCATAACCCTTTTGTCAATGATATACACCACTTATGATAAATAAACATGATGATGTGTATAAGCATTTTTAATAGGGTAACTTATAAACAAAATAAGTAATAAACTATCATCACAAAATAAGTATGCAAATTAAATGAACACATTGTCTTGTTTATTATATCAAAAAGTTTCTTAACATTGTTTACATAGATTTCTTTAAAACTAAGAATTACATAGTTCTAGAAACATCTAGTAAAATTAAACAAAGGCTGGGCTGGCTCCTTGATGACTATTTCTTTTCCTGATTTAATCTGAGCCTGCACAGAAGGTTCTGTATCTTCAACGAGCTTCTTGCCTTTCAAATCAGCCTTCTTTTGAGCTTCAGCCTTAATCCTTTGTCATTCAAAGTAATTAAAAGGCTTAGGGAAATACTTGCTAGGCTCCTGTGCATCAGGAGGTAGCTTCCCAATCCTGGCCTTCCTTTTGTATTGAACTATGGATTCTTGCCTAGCCTCATACTTCTGCCACTCCTGCTCATTATACCATTTACCCCTTTCATGAACTTGGTCTTTTATAGCTTTCCAAGCAGTTAATATGATATTTCTAGATGTGGGGCTCCATTGCTCAAAATAAGGTTTTAACTCTGCCTACTCTCTGAATCTCTTCTTTGATAATTGAGCATCTTGCTGAGCTTTCACACAAGCTTCTGGCATATCTACCTTTTCAATAATAACATTAGTAACATGTTGTGGAGGGCTGTACATAGACTGAACTTGTTGATGTATCATCTCAAGATTTGCAAGGGGGTAAATAACTTGGGCAACCTAAGGTTGATCACCTTCAAGTAGAGCTGGTTGCACACCTGACTTAACCACATTATCATCATCACATAAGGGTGGATATCCTAGAGTGGCTCTAATGCTGTTGGTTACCCATTTGGCATGATCAGAGCCAGCATATACTATCACCCTCTCCCCCTTTATGAATTCTCTGGCCACATGTTCTTTCAAATCATCTTTTTGAAATCTGATTTGCCCATCCAGGTAATTGACACCATCCTTAAAAAATGGCTTTAACTTGTTAAGCTTATCAAAAATTATTAGCTGAGAAGTAGTAATAGCTGTTTTAAAGGAATCCAAGGCTTCTTGTAGCTTCTTATCAAATTCTTCTTTCTCCTTATTTCTTGCCTCAGTCATTTAAATAACTATTTTCCTTACTTCAGTGACTATCTTATTGTGAGATTCAGTCAGATTGTCATTCATTCTTATTTAATTTTCAAGGACATAACCTTGTTTGACAGCAATATCATCCACTTGTTTCTTGATTTCAGCTTGTTGGTTTGCTAGAAAGAGTACAGCATTGCCCCCCTTGTGGAAGCAATCTGTCATTTCTTTCTTATTCTGGTTGATCTCAAATCTGATTGACTTTATGTCTTGGGCTAGATCAAATTGAAGAGCCTTATGGCTTTCATCCACATATTTTTCAAGAGCCAATATCTGCTCATCAAATTTCACTTGTAAATTAACTAACAATTTGCTGTAATCAGTCTCAGGGGCTTGTTGTGAAGTAGTAGCTTACAAAGCCTTCTTATAGTTCTGGCTTCTCCTCTTAAAAACCATCAATTTTCTTTTCTTTACACTTGCTATCTCCTCATCCCCTGAACCGGTGGAACTGTCAATATTTACTCTTTCTTTAGGACTAAAAGGCATCTCCTTTTCAATCCTAAGTTCCACCTTCTCAAGGTTAACTTGCTCCCCCTCAATGTCTGCTTGCTCCCCCTCAATCCTTACGTGCTTCTCTTTATCTGTTGCTCCCTCAATGTCAGGAAACAAGTCTTCCAGAGTGAACTCTTGTTGATTGTAAACTGGTGATACAGCTATCTCAAGAGCATCAGCAACTACAGATGTATCCTCCATGATCACATCTAGTGCTGGACTGTTAACATGAGGTGTTTCAAGAATAGATTGTGAACTCATTTCACTTGCCAAGTGAATGTGTTCTTCTCCTTATCCTTGTGCAGAATGTTGCTCCCCCTGCAACTGTGCAGTAACTGACTCCCCCTGCACTTATGCATTCTCAGGAATGTCATGTACTGGTGAATTTGCTGCAGTATCTTGGGTATCCAAATCAGGTATGTCCTTGGAGAGAACCCTATCCCATCTGGATATTATCCTGATGTCCATCCTTCTCATATGATTTATTTTAGATCCTGGAAGCTGATGCATTACCTCTGGAATTGCTCCAGCCAGGTATAAACTCATTAATCTAGCCAAATTAGGCTTCTTGATTCCTTCCTTTATCTTGTCAAACAAAACTGCAGACCAATCTGTGGTAATCTTATAGATTATCCTGATCATCAGATTGAACATATTGGCAGAGATCCTATCATGGCCTTCTGGTTTACACAAAATCACCTTCCCTACCACTTCATATAGAAATTTGCCTTGTGTATTCATTCCTTTTCGGTTTATGGCTGCTCCAATCATCTTGGTTGGATCCAATCCACACCACTAGAGAACCTCCCTTATCTTTGAGGCTGAGACCTCTTCTTCATCCTGAATTCTTGGTAGGTGAAGAACCTTTCTTAAACTCTTCAGAGTAAGTTTGACTCTATTACCATGAACTGTCGATTTAATCTTTAGTCCAGTGGAATCCACTGTTGCAGTAGCATAGAATTCAAACACTTCTTTCTTCCAGATCTTGGTAGGTTCAGATACAAGAAACTCTAACCCAGAATAAGTAACTAGGGTAATGACCCCTTTAATCTCTATCGCCGCATCATCAAAAGCATTGTGCACCAGCTCGTAGCCTTCGTTATTGTTATCTTAATTCTTTGGCGCCATTGGTATGGAGAGAAATCTTGAATTAAGAGAAGAGAGTTTGTCGACACCAGGGTTTAGTCTCGAAAATCTGGTGAGCGTGTCGACAGAATATGTTCTCGACCTATTTATACCCTTTCAAACAAAGGAGGTCAAAAGGCGGGCAAAAATTGTCTAAATGTGTCGACACTGTTGGAAAGTGTCGACACATACTTCTGTTGTCTCGACCATGACGATGACTACTATGTGTCGACATCAATTGATGATATGTCAACACTTGACATACTTAGTAGACCATCAAAAATTCTGTGTCGACTCTTATTACAAGTGTCGACACAATTTTTGGAAGTGTCAACACCATTACTCTGGTTGTGTCGACACTACTTTTCTGGATGTGTCGACACATTGTCCCTTAGGTGTCGACACTACGATACGGTGTCGACACAATTTCCCTGAATTGTCGACACAAATCCTCTGTATCGACACATTATTATTGAATGTGTCAACACAATTTTACTTAGCCACTTATGTTAATCTAACATATGGTCAACATTCCTAATTCAATTTTAAATCTATTGAATTTAGTTTCATCTATAGGCTTAGTAAATACATCTGCAATTTGATAATTTATCTTAACATACTCTAGTGAGATGTCCTCTTTCTCTACATATTCTCTAAGAAAATTATATCTTATTTCTATATGCTTATTCCTACTATGTGAAACAGGATTATTAACAATAAAAATAGCACTAATAGAATCACAAAACAAAGGTGTTCTACTTACCTGAATACCATAGTCTTCTAGCTGATGTTGAATCTAAACTAGCTGTGCACAATAACTTCCTGCTGCCATATATTCAGACTCAGTTGTGGATATTGCCACACTAGTCTGCTTCTTACTGCTCCAAGATATCAATCTTCCTCCTAGAAATTGATATGTACCTGTAGTACTTTTCCTATCTTCTTTACAACCTGCAAAGTCTGCATCTGAATAGCCTGTTAGTAGAAAATCGCCATTCCTAGGGTACCAAAGGCCTAGATTAGGTGTGCCCTTTAGGTATCTCAAAATCCTTTTTCCTGCAGTGTAATGAGATTCTTTTGGTCATGATTGGTACCTAGCACAGACACATGTTGCATACATAATGTCTGGTCTACTAGCAGTGAGATATAGTAGAGAGCCAATTATACCTCTATATAAAGACTCATCTACAGGTTTACCTGCATCATCTATGCATATAGGCATACTTGTTCCCATAGGAGTTCTCATGGTGGAGGATGATTCCATACCATACTTCTTAATTAACTCCTTGGTGAACTTAGACTGGGATATGGACAAGCCATCATCAGTTTGTCTTACTTGGAGTCCCAAGAAGAACTTAAGTTCCCCCATACTGCTCATTTCAAACTTCCATTGCATAAGTTTAGCAAACTTCTTGTAAATGTTGTTTTCTGTAGACCCAAATATTATGTCATCTACATAAATCTAGACTAAGATTATCTTACCTTTGGACTCCCTTAGGAATATAGTTTTGTCTATTTTCCCTCTTGAGAATTTGTTCTCAATAAGGAAAGTAGACATAGTTTCATACCAAGCCCTTGGGGCTTGCTTTAACCCATACAAAGCTTTCCTAAGTCTATAAACATAATCAAGTTTGAGAGAATCTACAAAACCTGAAGGCTGCTTTACATAGACTTCTTCTTTTAGATTTCCATTCAGGAATGCTGATTTTACATCCATTTTGAATACTTTGAATCCTTGATATGCTGCATAGGCAAGGAATATTCTGATTGCTTCTAGTCTTGCTACTAGGGTAAAGGTTTGATCAAAGTCAATACCCTCTTCCTGCCTGTACCCTTTTGCAACAAGTATTGCTTTGTTCTTCACAGTAATTCCACTCTAATCCAATTTGTTCCTAAAGATCCACTTTATTCCAATGATATATGGTCTTTTGGTTTAGGAACTAACTCCCAGACCTTGCACCTTCTGAACTGATTTAGCTCTTCTTGCATGGCATTAATCTAGTGTTGGTCTAGGATAGCTTCTTCAAACTTCTTTGGCTCTAATTGAGATAGAAAGCTTGAATACATGACTGTGTTCAAATTCCTGCTTCTGGTTTGCACTCCATGTCTTGGATCACCAATTATCTGATTTATTGGATGATCTTTTAAGTGTCTAACTGCTAGAGGTAGTCTCTCTTCAAGCTGAATACCTCATGTTGCATCATTGTGTTGCACCACTTGGTTATCTTCAACTTCTAGAGAATACTGTACTCCCCCTGGACAGTAACCACCATTTTCCATTTGTTGATCTACAGTTGAATCTTCTGCAATGGAAAGCTTGTCCATTTTCTCATTTATACCTGTTGGACTACATGAACTACAAGGCAACTCACTGTTGATTAATCTAGTTTCATCAAATACAACATGTACAGATTCTTCTACAACTTGAGTAATCAAGTTGTAGACTCTATAAGCCTTACTATTGTTGTTGTACCTAACAAATATCCCATCTTGGGATTTGGCAGCAAATATAGTTAGATAAGACTTGCCATTGTTAAGGATATAACACTTGCAACCAAAGATCCTAAAATAGGATAAATTTTGTTTTCTACCTTTCATGATCTCATAGGGAGTCTTTTTGTGGCATTTGGTGATAGAAGCCCTGTTGATCACATGACATGCAGTATTTACTGCCTCAGCCCAGAAATATTCTGGGAGAGAAGTGTCACTCAATAGAGTTCTACTAGCCTCAATCAATGTTCTATTCTTCCTTTCAGCAATACCATTTTGCTGTGGTGTTCTAGGTGAGGAGAACTCTTGGAAAATCCCAAATTCTTCACACAGTCTTGTCATACTTTTAGATTGAAATTCAGTGCCATGGTCACTTCTGATTTTAACCACTGTACTGTCCAGTTCATTCTGAATTTGTTTGATAAAACTATATAAAACACATGGGGTTTCTGATTTATGTCTCAGAAAGAACACCCAGGAATATCTAGAATAGTCATCTACTACCACAAAAGTGTAGGCCTTCCTACCTAGACTATGAACTGGCATAGGACCAAAAAGATCCTTATGTAAGAGGTATAGACACCTCATTGAATCCTTGTTTTCAAGGCTATTAAAGGAGGACTTTGTCTGCTTGCCCTTTTGACAAGCTGAGCAAATCCCATCCTTTATACACTTAACTTGAGGACCATTCCTCACTAACTCTTTGCTAAAGAGTTGGCCAATTATTTTGTAGTTAAGATGGGCCAGCCTCTTGTGCCATTTGACACAATGAGAAGCTCTCTCATCAGCTACAAGATAAATAGGAGAACCTTTGTTCTCACACTCAAAATTGAGACAGTACACATTCCTCTTTCTATATCCTGTCAAAATGATCTTTTGATCACTTGAACTTTTGATATGACATCCATTCTTAACAAATGAAATGTCATATCCTATATCACTCAGCTGACTTATGCTTATAAGGTTGTGTTTCAAACCCTTCACATAGGCCACTTGAGTGATAGTAATCTTGTTACTAGAGATGTTACCAAATCCTTTGATGAGGCCTTTTTCAGAGCCACCAAAGATCACTTTAGGCCCATTTATGATAGGCAAGTACTCCTTCAGCAATCCCTTTGTTCCAGTCATGTGCCTGGAACATCCACTGTCCAAGTACCATATAGGGGTATGGTTACTTGGACTCACCTGCAATAAAGAATTACTTTCCCTTAGAACCCAAGTAAGTCTTGGGTCCTTGGTTCAAGTTAACTTCATACTTGCCAAATCTACCTGCTGCTCTTCTAACTGGTAGACTGTTGTTCTTCCTGACACTAGTGTTGTGCCAACAATCTATGACATAATGACCTGTCTTGCCACAGCACCAACATTAATACTTGTTATATCTATTTTTAGATATATCAACCCTTTTGTATTGTGCTGGTACTGCTGCAGCTACACCCACTTTTTTCTTAAAAACATGGGGTTTATGAACATGGGATGCCTTATTGACATAAGCACCCTTGTCATTCAGAACTCCAGTCTTACCATGACCTTGAGTATTCTCAAAGTCATACTTATTAGAAGGCTCATGCACCTTTCTAAAAACTACATAGACTTTAAAATTCAGTGGCTGGACTGAGGCTTTGCCTTTTCTCTTGAATTGGACAGCCCTGGTATTACCCTTAAATCCTATTCCAGCCCTACCCTTTTGAGCCACAAACTCATCTATTAAAGGTAAAATTGATTTTGGCTTGGAATAACTAGCCACCAAATCTTTCTCCTTTTGAAGTTTGACTTCCAGACTTTTAATTAGATCATTTTTGTATGTGATTGTGACCATCTGAATAACAGTTATAGTTTTCAGCTTGGCAATCTAATTCAATTTTTGATCCAACTCTTTCTCTAAACCAGATGCAACCACCTTAAGATCTGCAATTTCCTTAGCCTGAGTTTTGGCCAGGTTCTTGCTTTTCTTTAGTGCTTGCAACAAGTCCCCATATTCATCTATTAGCTGATGAATATCTCCTTCAGATTTAGACCCATCCACATCACTTGATACAGATGTAGCTGACTATATACCAGTGCTATAATCAGAATTTCTAGAAATACATTGTACCTTACTAGGACCAGGCTGATCCTGACACTTATCTTCTTCTGATACAGCCATCAGTCCCATACACTGATGGTCTTCTTGATCATAGATAGAGTTCAGTAATTGCATAAACTCTTCTTCTTCATCAACTGCATAAAGACCAATGTATGCCTCAGCTTCAGATTCAGACTCTGAAGTTGATTGGTCTGTCAAGCTCTTCTCCTTCTTAGCAACAAAGTATTTCTCCTTCTTACTCTTTTGTTGATTCTTTATTTTATCAGCAGACTCCTTTCTTTTGTCAGGACATTCAACCACAACATGTCCAGGCTTATTATAGTAATAGTAAACTATCTTTGATGTTGTAGATTTGTTAGGCTTTGACTTGCTCCTGTACTTCCTTGATGACTTTCTCTTTTGATAATAATCATCAACTGGCTGAGATGTGGATGGCCTAGATTTCCACTGCTTCTTCTTCAAGAATCTCTGAAACTGTCTTGTAAAGGCAGCAAAATCTGTATCTGAATCACTGCTATCTGAATTTTGGTTGTCTGAATTATCTGAGGTAATTTCAGCAACTTCCCTAGGAGGTGATGGAGACATCCTCCTATTCTTTCTAGTGGCTTCAACCTTGAAGGCCACAGACTTTTCTCTATGCTTTCCTTTTGCATTTCTTTCTTCCTCTTTTCAAGTCATTAGTTGCATTTCATAATACAACAACTTTCCAAATAAAGTTGGAGGTGAAATATCTGCAAGCTTGGCCACTTCCCTAATGACACAAATCTTGGTGTCCAAATCCTTTGTCAAGGATCTTAGGAATTTGTCATTCAGTTCATATATACTGAAGACCCTTCCATAAGACATCAACTCATTTACTATTCTATAGAACTTCTTATAGCACTCAGATATGCTATCTAACTTCCCTTGTCTGAACCTTTCATACTCCTGATTTAGCATAGACTTTCTATCTTGTCTAACTTCTTCAGATCCCTCCATGTAGACTATCAAGGTGTCCCACATTTCCTTGGAGGTCTTGAAGTGAATCAAATTCTGAAAGGTTGAATCATCTATGACACTTACTATGATATTCTGGGCTCTTTTATCCATAGTTGCCAGGATAATCTCATCCTTAGTCATCTCAGAAAAATCCTTGGGAGTTCTCTGGTTTGCATCTAGAACAGACACCTTCATTGGAATATATGGACCTTCTTTAACTATAATATAGATCCTTGGATCAGAAGCCTCCATAAACAATCTGACCCTTTCTTTCCATATTCCAAATATCTCCTTCCTGCAGATGGGTAATTTCATAGAACCTAGTTCCTTGTGATTTTCTCCAGAACCCATTTTCTTGATTCTTGATTCTGCCTTTGGGATCTAACTTAGACTGTTAAGTCCTTCTTTGAGTAACCTGCCTATGATACCACTTGATAATTTTAACTTCAAGACAACCTAAACACCTAGAGAGGGGGTGAATAGGTTCTTTTCCTTGTTTTAAATATAGGCATAATATAGCTAGAGATATTTAATATAAAGCTCAAATCTCTACAGCTACCACAACATATACAATTACAGAATCTAGAATAACACAAGCATCATAGATTGCACATAGGTTTATAGTGGTTTACCAAGGTCTGGGTACATTCACTTTCCCCCTTCACCTATCTAGCAGTGTGCTAGATTCGGCCTAACTTTTTCCTTCTTCTCAGATCCACAGATCTTACAGCTCAGAACCTGAAAGGTTCCTACAACTTAGAACCCTATAAGGTTCCTACAACTCAGGCTAACAAACCTACCTCAGCCTTGCCACAAGGCCTACAACTCAGAGAACCAATTCTCCTACACTCAGGCTCAATCAGCCTTACCTCAGCCTTGCCAAAAGGCCTACAACTCAGAGATCAAAATCTCCTACACTCAGCCTTTATAACATAGGCTTACAACTCAGATCTTTGAAAAGATCCTACAGAATTTGATAAGTAAATTGATGGTCTCTTACCCTTGTTGAGAGAGAAAGAATAAGAGAATTCTTGATCAGCTTCTTGATGAAACTGAAGACTGAAATCAACCTGTTCTTAGCTTTCTTCAAAGCTTCTTGAATCTGAACTTAGTTGGGTTGATCTCCCTTGAAGTTGACTGACTGCCAGCTTCCTTCTTGGATTCCAGATATGGATCTGGATCTTCTTAGTAGATTAGTTCTGGATTTACTTCTTAAGAGACTTGTGATTGTCTCCTTCTTGACCTCAAAAACAGCAGGAGCTCTTTCTCCCCAAACCTTATGAAGTTTGTTCTGAATTCTTGAATGAATTCTCCTTAGACAAAATCTGAGTTGATGAACACTTCAGAATGTCTTCTTAGATCTTCTCACGAAGATCTTCTTCTGTGACATGCACTTTCTTGATCAGAGATCAATCTCACAATAGTTGTGTTAGTTGTGTATATGTTTATTAATCCTTCTTCTGAATCCATCTATATATAGACTTCATCCATGGTAACCGGCTGATCTGGTTTCTAACTAAATTCTGACAAGTCTGACAGCTTCAGTAAACCTGTTGTAACTCACAGCTGTCAAGTCCTCAAATAGTTCTTGAGCCTTTGTCATTGTCAGCAAGTGTCGAGACTGACTGTCTTAAAGTGTCGAGACAATCTGTCAATATGTGTCGACACAAGTGACTTAAGTGTCGATACAGACTTTGGTGATGTCGACATAGCTGCCTTGAAGTCGACACAGCTTCTTGACACTACATCTTGAGAATGTGTCGACAGTGATTATTTGTGTCGACACAATCACTTCTTCACTCTACAGCAATCAACTATGTTGAAACTCTGCTGTGTATCGATACAAGTCCTGTGTATCGACACAGTTGTTGTAGACTAAGAATTCTGTGTGTCGACACTGCCTCCAGGTGTCGACACAGTTGATGTCGACTCTGCTTCTGTGTGTCGACACAGTTGTTGTTGACAATCTATTCTGTGTGTCGACACAGCCTTTCCCAAGTGTCGACACAAAATTTCTAAAGTGTCGACACAGCTTCCTCTGGTGTCGACACATGGACTTAGAAACTTTTTCCTGCATTTTATCCAATACTTATCCTGCACATATAAACTCAAAATAACATCAAATACACCTTGATGTATATCATTGAGCTAAGTGAGGCTTCTCAAAATTAGGTACACATTTTCCAATGTACCCAATAACAACTTTCCACTTTCAATTGGTATCAGAGGGAGGTTGGTCGTTAAAATGTTAACACCTTGATCAATTTCCTCTTGAAAGTTATCACTTGGCTATTCAAGCAATGGACAAGGTCAAAGATTTTGCCAAGCTTCCTCTGTGCACTAAGAATAACTTTCCCATGTGAAAAGGGAGAATCAAATTTTTCATGGAAGCTGTTGACCCCCGGATCTTCATGATTGTTGAAGAAGGTCCTTACGTTCCTATGACTATCTCCACTATAGATCCAACCAAGAAAGTTCCTAAGAAATTGATGGATCTGTATAAGGACGAGATTGCACTTGTCTCTTTGGACAAGAAAGCTAAAAATATCATAGCAAGTGCAGTCGATGACTCGATGCTACAAAATCTTATTCACTGCCAATCCACTAAGGAGATGTGGCAGTCTCTAGTAACTCTGATGGAAGGTACTGAAGAAGTGAGGGATGATAGAAGATCCCTACTAAACCAAAAATATGAAGCCTTCAGGCAAGGGTCAAAGGAGACCATTGCAGATATATTTGAGAATTTCTTTAAGATAGTAAATGGCCTAAGAGTGTATGGCCGAGTCTTCATAAATGGGGAGCTGAATGATAAGTTTCTGAGGTATCTCACAAAGGAATGGGATAACAAAGTCTGTGCCATCCGGGAGTTTGGAAGACTAGCTGAAATAGACCCACAGAATCTATTTAGCAAGCTGATGTCCTATGAACTGTAGATCAATTCCAGAAAAGCTGAAGAAGAGAAAAGTCGCTTTTCCTCAAAAGAGAAGTCGGTTGCATTAAAGGCTGAAAGTTCAAGGAAGGGCAAAGCTACCTCACCAGCACCAGCCAAAGAAGTAAGTGAAGAGGAAAGCTCTGAGCCAAGCACCTCAGGCTCAGAACTATCTGAAGGAGAGTTCTCTTTGCTCTCACGGCAGTTCAAGAAATTCTTGAACAATAATAAGCAATGAAGAGGCAAGGATGCCTCATACAGAAGATCACGACATGACAGTGATCAGCAAAAGAAAGGATCAAGTAGCCATGACAGGTATACCTCTAAACAGAACAAAGACCTCTTTCTTTCCATATTCCAAATATCTCCTTCCTGCAGATGGGTAATTTCAAGAACCTAGTTCCTCGTGATTTTCTCCAGAACCCATTTTCTTGATTCTTGATTCTGCCTTTGGGATCTAACTTAGACTGTTAAGTCCTTCTTTGAGTAACCTTCCTCTGATACCACTTGATAGTTTTAACTTCAAGACAACCTAAACACCTAGAGAGGGGGTGAATAGGTTCTTTTCCTTGTTTTAAATATAGGCAGAATATAGCTAGAGATCTTTAATATAAAGCTCAAATCTCTACAACTACCACAACATATACAATCACAGAATCTAGAATAACACAAGCATCACATATTGCACATAGGTTTGTAGTGGTTTCCCAAGGTCTGGGTACATTCACTTTCCCCCTTCACCTATCTAGCAGTGTGCTAGATTCGGCCTAACTTTTTTCCTTCTTCTCAGATCCACAGATCTTACAGCTCAGAACCTGAAAGGTTCCTACAACTCAGAATCCTATAAGGTTCCTACAACTCAGGCTAACAACCCTACCTCAGCCTTGCCACAAGGCCTACAAATTAGAGAACCAATTCTCCTACACTCAGGCTCAATCAGCCTTACCTCAGCCTTGCCAAAAGGCCTACAACTCAGAGATCAAAATCTCCTACACTCAGCCTTTATAACATAGGCTTATAACTCAGATCTTTGAAAAGATCATACAGAATTTGATAAGTAAATTGATGGTCTCTTACCCTTGTTGAGAGAGAAAGGATAAGAAAATTCTTGATCAGCTTCTTGATGAACCTGAAGACTGAAATCAACCTGTTCTTAGCTATCTTCAAAGCTTCTTGAATCTGAACTTAGTTGGGTTGATCTCCCTTGAAGTTGACTGACTGCCAGCTTCCTTCTTGGATTCCAGATATGGATCTGGATCTTCTTAGTAGATTAGTTCTGGATTTACTTCTTAAGAGACTTGTGATTGTCCCCTTCTTGACCTAAAAAACAGCTGGAGCTCTCTCCCCAAACCTTATGAAGTTTCTTCTGAATTCTGGAATGAATTCTCCTTAGACAAAATCTGAGTGGATGAACACTTCAGAATGTCTTCTTAGATCTTCTCACGAAGATCATCTTCTGTGACTTGCACTTTCTTGATCAGAGATCAATCTCATAATAGTTGTGTTAGTTGTGTATATGTTTATTAATCCTTCTTCTGAATCCATCTATATATAGACTTCATCCATAGTAACCGGCTGATCTGGTTTCTAACTAACTTCTGACAAGTCTGACAGCTTCAGTAAACCTGTTGTAACTCACAGCTGTCAAGTCCTCAAACAGTTCTTGAGCCTTTGTCTCTATCAACAAAGTGTCGAGACTGACTGTCTTAAAGTGTCGAGACAATCTGTCAATATGTGTCGACACAAGTGACTTAAGTGTCGACACAGACTTTGGTGATGTCGACATAGCTGCCTTGATGTCGACACAACTTCTTGACACTACATCTTGAGAATGTGTCGACAGTGATTATTTGTGTCGACACAATCACTTCTTCACTCTACAGCAATCAACTATGTTGAAACTCTGCTGTGTGTCAATACAAGTCCTATGTGTCGACACAGTTGTTGTAGACTAAGAATTCTGTGTGTCGACACTGCCTCCAGGTGTCGACACAGTTGATGTCGACTCTGCTTCTGTGTGTCGACACAGTTGTTGTTGACTATCTATTCTGTGTGTCGACACAGCCTTTCCCAAGTGTTGACACAAACTTTCTGAAGTGTCGACACAGCTTCCTCTGGTGTCGACACATGGACTTAGAAACTTTTTCCTGCATTTTATCCAATACTTATCCTGCACATATAAACTCAAAATAACATCAAATACACCTTGATGTATATCATTGAGCTAAGTGAGGCTTCTACAAATCAGGTACACATTTTCCAATGTACCCAACAACAACTTTCCACTTTCAATTGGTATCAGAGGGAGCTTGGTCGTTAAAAGGTTAACACCTTGATCAATTTCCTCTCGAAAGTTGTCACTTGGCTATTCAAGCAATGGACAAGGTCAAAGATTTTTCCAAGCTTCCTCTATGCACTAAGAATAACTTTCCCATGTGAAAAGAGAGAATCAAATTTTTCATGGAAGCTGTTGACCCCCGGATCTTCATGATTGTTGAAGAAGGTCCTTACGTTCCTATGACTATCTCCACTATAGATCCAACCAAGAAAGTTCCTAAGAAATTGATGGATCTGGATAAGGACGAGATTGCACTTGTCTCTTTGGACAAGAAAGCTAAAAATATCATAGCAAGTGCAGTCAATGACTCGATGCTGCAAAATCTTATTCACTGCCAATCCACTAAGGAGATGTGGCAGTCTCTAGTAACTCTGATGGAAGGTACTGAAGAAGTGAGGGATGATAGAAGATCCCTACTAAACCAAAAATATGAAGCCTTCAGGCAAGGGTCAAAGGAGACCATTGCAGATACCTTTGAGAATTTCTTTAAGATAGTAAATGGCCTAAGAGTGTATGGCCGAGTCTTCACAAATGGGGAGCTGAATGATAAGTTTCTGAGGTCTCTCACAAAGGAATGGGATAACAAAGTCTGTGCCATCCGGGAGTTTGGAAGACTAGCTGAAATAGACCCACAGAATCTATTTAGCAAGCTGATGTCCTATGAACTGCAGATCAATTCCAGAAAAGCTGAAGAAGAGAAAAGTCGCTTCTCCTCAAAAGAGAAGTTGGTTGCATTAAAGGCTGAAAGTTCAAGGAAGGGCAAAGCTGCCTCACCAGCACTAGCTCAAGAAGTAAGTGAAGAGGAAAGCTCTGAGCCAAGCACCTCAGGCTCAGAACTATCTGAAGGAGAGTTCTCTTTGCTCTCACGGCAGTTCAATAAATTCTTGAACAATAATAAGCAATGAAGAGGCAAGAATGCCTCATACAGAAGATCACGACATGACAGTGATCAGCAAAAGAAAGGCTCAAGTAGCCATGACAGGTATACCTCTAAACAGAACAAACAGATTTCTGCTGACATTGATTGTTATTGCTGTAACAAACCAGGTCACGTCATAGCTGACTGCCCCTACAAGAAGAAGGAGTGTGGCAGAAGAGAGGAAAAGAAGTCCTCATATAACAAGAAGAGGATAGAGAAGAGCCTGTTGGCCAAGAAGGTCAAGACTCTCAGCGACTCCGACTCATCTGAGTCGAGTGAAGAAGAGGAAGCCTACTTTGGGCTCATGGCTCAATCTGATGACGAACAAGAGCCCCAGTTTATTGGGGAGGTAAAATCTCACACTCCTCTCTCTGAATCTGATAGTCTTGTGCATGATCATGAGGACCGCTCTTCTGACGATGAGTCGAAACTTATGGCCCAGTACAAGGAGTTGATCATGACTTACGACAATTGTCGTGGAGTAGTGAAAACTCAGGCTAAAGAGATTAAGTCTCTAAAGGCTATTGAGAGCAGCTTGAGAGAAGAAGTCGCTAAGACTGACTCTCTTCAAGAGAACTTCAATCTTGCTATTGAAGAATACAATCAAGCTCTTGAGCACCTCGACCTTAAAGAGGAAATCATCAATGAGTTGAAAGAACAACTCGAGGCAGAGAAGAAACTTGTTGAAAGCTTATCTAAGCCTAAGACAGTTCTTCCACTCATTTCTCAATTCTCAGCTAAGGCCCAAGGAGCTGGACTAGGCCATGTTGCCGCTCCTAGTAAATCTTCTAGGAGAAACAAGGCTCAACGAAAGAATAAGGCCATTAAGAAGGCCTTGGCAAAAGAAAAGGGGAAAGCCCCTATAGATCAGACTGTCTTTAAGAAAGTTATCTTTCCAACAAATAAGTTTGATCTGGACTCGTCCTATGGTCACTTGACCATGCCTACTTATGTGGAGCCAAAGTCTCGGTACCAAGGATGGACTCGCCCTCAGAACTTTGGTAAGAGTTTCTTTAAGGCACCTTATGAAGAAGTGATTCTTCAGGGCTATGGTCCTTATAATCATGGCCACAACTTCAAGAAAGCACCTAAAGTAAAGCTCGTTGGGGAAAGGCCTCTGAAGGAGAAGAAGTCATGTGATTTCCATCATCATGAAGCCTCCTCCTCCAAGTGTGCTACCCCTGCTAGACCACCATCTCAAGAGGTCAAGCAGGAGTACGTAAGGCAAAGATACAATAGGTTTGACTGTTGGTGTTGTGGCAAAATTGGTCATTTTGCCATCAATTGTTGGTTCAATACCAGGAAGGTTGCTACTCCTCAAGTTGGCAATATGTGACTGACCACTCAAAATGCTAATCTTCGTAGGGGGAGCTTTCTAACTTGATACCAAGGACCCAAACAAGTTTGGGTTCCTAAGGAAAAGTGATTATGAATGCAGGTATGTCTAAAGGCCACCAAAATGCCAATCTGGTACTTGGACAGTGGATACTCTCGGCACATGACCGGGATAAGAAGCTTACTCCAGAATTTCACTTTAGTCTGCAACGGACCAAAGGCCATCTTTGGAGGTTCAGACCGAGGGATAACTAAAGGCTACAGTATGATCTCTAACGGTAGTGTATCCTTTTCGGATGTAGCTTATGTGGAGGGATTGGAACACAATCTCATAAGCATAAGTCAACTATGCGACAAGAGATACATAGTTGAATTCCACGCTGACAAGTGCTTGATAAAGTCTGTTGATAATATGGAAACGATTCTTTCTGGCACTCGAAGCAGGAATGTTTTTTTTCTTAAATTTCATTTGTATAGACTCTTCTACACCAGTGTGTCTTTTGGCAAAAGATAGTGCGTCTCTTGGTGACCAATGGCACAAGAGGTTAGCACATACTAATTTTAAAACTATTAATAAATTATTCTCCCAGAACTTAGTACGTGATGCCCCAAATATCAAGCACGTCAAAGATAGACCTTGTCATGCATGCGTAAAAGGCAAACAAACAAGGGCTATCTTTAAAAGCATCATAGGAAAAAACTCTAATTGGTGTTTACACCTACTTCATATGGACTTGTTCGGTCCACTACAAGTTAGAAGTTTAGGAGGTAAGGATTATACGTTGGTAATTGTTGATGACTACTCGCGCTTTGCGTGGGTGTTCTTTCTGAAACACAAGTCAGATACCTTCGATATCTTTAAAACTTTGTTAGGCAGATCTAGAATGAATACAACAGCTCCATAGTAAAAATCAGAAGTGACAATGGAACTGAATTCAAATCTGGGGCCATGACAGAATTTTGTGAAAGTCTAGGTATCTTTCATGAGTTTTCCTCTCCTCTAACTCCACATCAAAATGGAGTGGCTGAGAGAAGGAATAGAACACTCATAGAGGCCTACAGGACCATGTTGAGTGATGCTTCACTACCGAAATACTTCTGGGCTGAAGCCGTTAACACTGCATGCCACGTGCAAAATCGAGCTCTCAAAAACAAGAATCATGATAATTGATAAGACACCTTATGAACTTCTAAAAGGAAGGAAACCAACAATCTCATATTATAGAATTTTTGGCTGCAAATGCTTCGTACTTAACAATTGTAAGTATCATACTACCAAGTTTAGTGAGAAAAGTTTTGAAGGTATTTTTGTAGGATATAGTAGCCATAGTAAGGCATATAGGATTTTCAATAGAAAAACTCTGGTTGTAGAAGAATCAATACATGTTGTATTTGATGAGAAGAGCTTGCTGCAAAGCAAATCGTCTAGTGTGCTTATTGAAGATGCAGGTACAAGGCTTAAAGGAATCATTTTGGATTAACAGACCGAAGGTAAAGATGATAAGTTCATCCAGATCACCACTTCGACCCCTATTGGAGAGGTAGAGGATCAAGATGAAAATAACATCCAAGTTGATGAAGTCATCCCAGTGGCTGAAGAAGTTCCAGATGCAAGAATCTAGAGCTCAGACATCTAAAGGATCACCCAATGAACCAAATCATAGGAGATCCCTGGGATGGTGTTAGAACTCGTTGAGGTACAACTAACGAGAATCTCTATCTAAGTTTTCTCTCGCAGGTTGAACCAAAGAAGTTTGAGGAAGCAAACTCAGACGCATCGTGGATCTTGGCCATGGAAGAAGAATTGAATCAGTTCAAGCGCTACAAAGTTTGGACGCTTGTTCCAAGACCCAAAGGTAAGAATATCATCGGAACAAAATGGGTCTACAAGAACAAGTTGGACAAGAATGGGATAATCATCAGGAACAAGGCCAGACTCGTCGCCAAAGGATATCGTCAAGAAGAAGGGATCGACTTCGACTAGACATATGCTCCAGTGGCAAGGCTGGAGGCTATCAGACTGTTCCTGGCTTATGCTGCACTGAAGGGCTTCACTGTCTACCAAATGGATGTGAAGTCCGCCTTCCTGAATGGAGACATAAAGGAAGAGGTGTATGTGGAACAACCCACAAGTTTTGTTGATCCTAACTTTCTTGAACATGTTTATTTTTTATCAAAGGCGTTGCACGGTTTGAAACAAGCTCCTCGAGCTTGGTACGAAACGCTGTCTAGCTTTCTCCTCGAGAACAAGTTCACAAGGGGAAAGATAGACAAGACATTATTTCTTAGGGATATTAAAGGCAAGATTTTGCTAGTGCAAATCTATGTCGACGACATTATATTTGGTTCTACAGACGATAGTCTCTGCAAAAAGTTCTCTAAACTTATGCAAGGGAAGTTTGAAATGAGTTGTATGGGAGAGCTGAAGTATTTCTTAGGACTTCAGGTGAAACAATCTGATGATAGAATTTTCATCTCACAGACGAAGTTCACCAAGGAGTTGATTAAGAAATTCGGAATGGACAGTGCAACCTCTATAAGGACTCCAATGGCCTCAGCTATGTCTCTGGATAAGGTGAGAAAGGGAAACCTTTTGATAAAACCAAGTACAGAAGCATAGTTGGATACTTGCTCTACCTTACTGCCAGTAGACAAGACATAATGTTCTTCACATGTGTCTGTGCTAGATTCCAAGTGAGCTATAAGGAATCTCACTATGCTGCTGCAAAGCGGATTTTGAGATACCTTAAAGGTTCACCGAATCTTGGCTTATGGTACCCAAGAAGTAATGACAGTGAACTAATTGGTTTTTCAGATGCAGACTTTGCAGGTAGCAAAGACGACAGGAAAACACTTCCGGGATGTGTCAGTTCCTTGGAAGAAGGATTATTTCATGGAGCAGCAAAAAGCAAAACTGTGTCGCAATCTCAACGGCCGAGTCAGAATACATTTCTGCCGGTAGTTGTTGTGCACAGTTGCTTTGGCTAAAGAATCAGCTAGAAGACTACAAAATGAAGGTCAAAGACATTCCATTATTCTGTGACTCCTCCAACGCAAACGCAATCACAAACAACCCAGTCTCGCACAGCCGGACAAAGCACATCGAGCTCAGATATCATTTCATCCGGGAGCATGTGGAGCAAGGGGATATGGATCTGCAGTACGTGCCAACAGATCGGTAAGTTGCAGATATTTTCACAAAGCCGCTGGACGAGACCAAGTTTAATTTCTTCAAAACTGAACTTGGGCTGCTGAACAAAAAAGGATAGATCAAAGGGGATCAATTCAAGGCTCAAGAATCTAAGACTCTTCAAAAAGGTCAGAAATTTCTCGAGAGGAAGCTAGTTCTTGAAAACTCAACCTACTTCTAGAGAAGCAAAGTACTAGTTCTCGAAAACTTACTCAACTTCTCGAGAATAAAAGTCTTTCTCTCGAGAATTCCCTTAAGTTCTCGAAAACTAATAACTCTACCTCTCGAGAAGTACTCTGAAAGCTCTCGAGAACTAGGCACTACTTCTCGAGAAGTCTACGATCAGTTCTCGAGAACTTATTTCCATACTTCTCGAGAACTATACGACACTTCTCGAAAACTAACCCTACCTCTCAAGAAATGCCCCGTCTTTTCAAATTCTGTCTTTGCGAAAACCGACTTATTTTCGAATTATTAAAAAATTTATATTAGTTTAATTAGACATTTAATTATCAAAATTAGAATTATATATATATAAAGTTTTAGAAATCAATAATCAACCGACATTTCAAACTTCTCTCGAAAACGTTTCGACTTCCTCCGACTCAGAGCCTCGACACCTCCATTCTCCCGCACTCCGATCATCACCTTCTCCAGAACAAATGGCTCAGCAATCAAATATAGGAGTTGGAAGTGTGCTGCTTGCGGCAGGGATTGCAGATATCTCAGATGACTTCAAGAATATTCTTCTTCTCCTCCAGGATGCCGATTTGGACTTTGTTCTTCAAGAACACTGTAACATTCTCTTCCCAGAAGTTGAATAATTTTATAAGAATATCAAAATCAAGAGGAATGATACAGTTATTAAATCCAAGGTAAAGGGAGTCAAGATTAAGCTGAACTCAAACATTGTGTCAAAACTTCTTAGACTGCCAACTAGAAATGATGAATATGGACTCACTCAGGAAGATATCAGTAGGACTTATCATTTTTGTGGAGTACCAGAAAGCATTACCTCTGTGAGGAGATCAGCCATGAATGATGTTAGCAAGCTCTTGGTGGACATTATTATAAAGATCCTATGGAGCAAGATAGGATCTATTAGTTTCATTACAAATACACTATGTAATGTGATGGCTACCATTGTCTGCAGGAAGTAATTACCTTTTGGATTGATGATCTTTGATCTGATCAAGGAGAGCATTTCAGAACCAAAATTTGCCAGGATCATCACCTTGTTACTATATGAGATTGATCCAATTACCTTCAAGACTTCCAGGGGTACACCCATCCATCATCTGAAGAAGATTTCCATTACTTCCATTCAAAGGTGGGAGTTGAAGTTAAAGAACCCCAAACAATTAGCTAAAGAATCTGCAGCTTCTGCTTCAAGGGCCAGGACCCCATCTCCTCCCTCCCATGATATTGCTGACCCATCTGGTACAACAACTGAGGGGGAGCCTGAACCCTCTGCTCAAGTTTCCAGGATTCCTCCTACTCCTCCAGCAAGATCTCCTCTCAGAAGCCCAGTGAGATCTCCAATCAGGAGCCCTGTGGCAGATTCTCCAGTTGCTACCCTTTCAGATGCTCAAGTCCAGGAAAACCTCAAGAACACAAATGCAGAAATTGATAGCATGATTGAAGAACTCATTTCAGATGAACCCATTCCTCCCCTTCACAAAGAAACCATTGTAGAACCATCTCTAGCACCCTCACCCCAAGCTACTCCACCTCCTTCTCCCTCTCTAGGAAAGAATCTACTCCACCAGAGACCATCCTTCTCTCTAAAGAGGATGAGCCAGAACCTGAAGAGGTGGAAGCCCCACTCAGGAAGCTTGACTTCTCCCTCCCAAGATTTGTTGATGAGGAGGCTGATATAATATTTCACACTGTAAAAGCCCAGAGCTCTGTGGTCATAGAAGAAATTCCTCCATGGAAAGCACCTCCTCCACCTCAGATTGCTACACCAACTGCCCCTCTTACTACTGTTGTTTCTGCCCCTCATGCTGCTGCAACCGTAAGTTCAGATATTCTGTCTCAGATTAAAGGTATGCTGGCTGCCCAAAGAAAATATTTTGATGAATCTCTCAAGTCAGTTAAAGATAAAGTTACTAATCTAGAGCAAGAGATGAGTAGAGGCTTTGCTGAAATACAACACAACACAAATTCTCTTAAAGAGCTGTTTAGAATAGGTGGAAAAGCCATAGACCACACAATCTCTAGTGTTGGTCAAGTTATGGAGCAATGTCTCACCCTTGCAAACAACCAGATAGAGCTAGAAAAGAAGGCTAAAGAGAAAATGATGACAATCTGCAATGAAGTTGGTACTTCAAAGAAGAAGCCATTGACAAGCTATCTGTAGAATTCAGAAAGGGGGAGAATTTAGTGAAAGAATAAGTGGACAGGCTTGCTGCCAATGCACAAACTCTCTGGAATGAAAAATTGACTGAGATAAATAAGAATGTTTTAGCTCAAATCCAATCAGTGAAGTTCTATACCTATGATACCTCAGTTTGGATGCACAACCAAATATTCCCTGACTTTCAAGCTGATCCTAATGTGATTCCACATCATCTAAACCCCCTTGTTGAAGGAGAATCCAGTCAAATGCCAGCTCAGATGCCTCAACCTCAGATGCCTACCTTTTCTCTAAGGCCAGAAGACCAGGCACCTCCTCCTGCTTCTTATTTCTAGGTTTGGGATGATGATATTCCTCAAAGCTTACCAGAGATTCACATCCCCAAGAAGAGGAAATATGGAGAAGGTCCATCTACAAGCAAATCTGTTCCCCAGCCAGATGCAGAGAAAAGGAAAGCACAGGAGTTTGCTGAAGTTTGGAGCCCTACTTCTAAAGCCTTAATTCTTGACACTCTCAAGTTAGTGATGGACTTTAATGAGAATAAGAATCTCCACTACAGCTCCTCTGAGTGGGAATTATATGAGAAATCCATGCCCAAGAGAAGAATATATGATAGAGAGTATGACAAGAATAATCCTAAAGCTCCTCCTAATCCTCCAAGGTACTATCCTAAGCCCTTCATCTATCAGAGAAGACAGCAAGAGAAGCAGGACAGACAACAATAGAGCAAAGGATGAATTTATATATGTGCTTTTGAAAATTTTGATGAAATGTTTGTTGATAAGAAATCTAAAACATTATATATATGCAATTTCTAGTTTTGCCTAATTATGTCTTTAATTAATCTGTTATTGCATTTAGATTCAATTTTTCTTCTCTTTCAGTTCTTTCTTTATTGTGACAATTCACCTTAGTGTAGAGGGTTCTGACTTCTACAAATAGGGGGAGATTGTTGGGTATTACATCCACAATAACCCAGATTTGCATGAAGTCACCCTTGAACTAAGATGAATTAAGTTGTATTTGACATCCTTGTTCTAGTTGAGTGTTTGCAGATTCTCAGTGCTAAGTGTAGACCAATGTCAGTCTACAGTGGGTCAGGAATACAAGACCATACAGTGTAATTCCTCACTGTGTGACCCAAGGTGTTGACTCATGTGTAGCCTCTCAATTGGGATACACTTTATGTTCAAACATTAGGAGCATGGTATGAAGACAGGACTAGCAGAAAACTTCTCTAAAGTTTGGAAAATTCTCTAAGTCAACTTCTCGAGAAGTACCCTTTGAGTTCTCGAGAAGTGAAGTCAGAAGTTCTCGAGAAGTCTAGTGTAGTTCTCAAAAAGTATACTTTGTTCTCGAGAAGTCTTGGCCAGTTCTCGAGAAGTCTCAATTATAGTTCTCGAGAAGTCCAACTTGTTCTCGAGAAGCTTGGCTTAAGTTCTAGAGAACTGCCAGCCCTATTTCTCAAATAGTCAAAGTTGCCTCAGAAATATCTCTAAGTGTTAGTTCTCGAGAAGTCTCCATAGTTCTCGAGAAGTCAGTTAGTTCTCGAGAGCTCAGCCTTTTGTTCTCGAGAAGTCCAGACATCTTCTAAGTAGTATAGTTCTCGAGAAGTCCAGATAGCTCTCGAGAACTCAATTTCTAGTTCTCGAGAACTAAAGTTACTTCTCGATAACTAAAAGTCAAATTTTCCAGAAATTTATTTTTAGTCCAGACCAGCCAGATTTTCAAATGACTTTACGTGATTGGTCCACGTGTCGTCATTAATGTCTTTTCTAGCCGTTAAGGGTAATCCTATATAAAGTCTTTTCATTAAGACTAAACCCTAAAATACTAATAATAACAATTACAAGGAGCGGTATTCCGTACATTCTAAATTTCTGGATCGGCCTTCTCTCTCCAAGAAGAACAACATTCTAAAGCCGCCGCCGCCGCTCAACGTGAGATCGATCTTTCTGCTTTCGATCAAGAAAGACCTGCTATTCAAGGAATCTTCATCCTCTCCTTGATCGAGTAGGTCCTAAGTCTTCTCAGGTCAGATCTATAGAGGTTCTTCTTCTACAAATTCTGAAAAAGCCGCCAAGTTCAGAAGAAGACCGAGAGTTCAATATTTCCAGATCTTAGAGAAATTTTTGTTTGTATTTTCAAACCTCTTTGTAAATCTTGTAGGAGATTATTCTCTGAGTGTAGGAGCGTTGTTCTCCGAGTTTGTAGGAAGTTTTTATCTTCCGAGAGTAGATCCTTTTGGATCGAGTTTGTAGGAACTTGGTTCTGAGGCGTAGGATTGTTTTCAATCCGAGATAGTGGAGTAGCCGAGTCTAGTGATTTGCTAGATCGGTGAGGTAAAATGGACGTACCCAAGATTGGGGAACCACTATAAATTTTCTTGTCTTCTGTGATTGCTTGATGTTTTGTGTAAGTTCGTTAAAATTTTTATTCCGCAAATAGACACACGATTCACATATTCACCCCCCTCTAGGTGATTTAGGTTGACAACTCTCCACTTTCAAATTCTTTGTTTCAAGAGTAGCTAAACACCTAGAGGGGAGGGGGTGAATAGGTTTTTAAGTATTTTGTGACTATCTTTTAGATTAGTGAGTTGAGTGATTTACTCAATGTTAGCTTTCAAGAATTTACACTAGCACACTAGTATTTATAGTGGTTCCCCAAGGTATGGGTACATCCACTTTCCCTCCATCCTTTCTAACAGTGTGTTAGACAAGGAAATCTCCACCAAGACTCGGCTCAAAGAGCTTACGACATTGATCCCTCAGTATCTCTTAGACTCCTCCAAGTCCTACCTTAGGCCCAAGGCCCTACACTCAGAGATAAAATCTCCTAAAGCTCCGTGATCCTTCTGATCACCTACCTTAGACTTAATCCAAAGTCCTACACTCAGGCTAGGAGGATAGCCCTATACTCAAATCCACCACAAGATCCTACCTCAGAGAATAAATCTCCTACCTCAGGCACACATTCCCTATCTCAAATCCACAAAAGGATCCTATAACTCATCCTTTATATTTAAGGCTTATAACTCAGATCAAGAATGATCATATAGAAAGAGTGAGTTTGTTGTTGATGACTTGCTCCAGAGAAAGTGTTCTCTAAACCTTCTCTCTAGACTATGTGAGCTCAGCCCAACTTCTTCACATCACCAAAGAAGTAGATCTTCAGGTTGGTTCAACTTGTGCTGGCAAGAATCTCAGAAACTGGAGCTTCTGAACTAGCTGATGAAGACAAAATGATATTGATGTGCTTTATTTATTCAATCAGCTAACCTAGTCTGAAGTCTTTAGACTTGTTGTTGAACACCAGTTGTAGAGCTCTTCTACATCATTCTTCTGGAAAAAGATGCTCAAGAAATCATTTTCTCCAAAAGTCAAAAAGCCCTTGTTAATTTCTCGGAACTCTCCTTTTATTTCCCGTAAATCAAATGGCTCTATGTGCAGTGTGGATCCCTAAAATGGGCAACTGCAGCACAACTTCTGCATTAACTATAGTAATAAAGGCAAGCGGCACCTTTTGTCTTCAAGCATGCAAAAACCTCAATATTTGAATTTCTGTTGATGTCAGCATGGCTCAGCTCCTGTAGACTTAACAAATTCCAGACAATCTGCACATGCGTTGAGTGAAGTCTTGTCACTCAATGCAAAAGTACTTAGCTTAATTCTGCATCTTCAAGCGTTGAGTGAACCTTCATCACTCAAAGCATTTGACTTTTATAGTCTAATTGTTAAGGCATTGAGTGACCCTTCATCACTCAACATTCTTGACTTAGTTGAAATTTCTCTACATGAAGGCGTTGAGTGAAGCTTCTTCACTCAACTCTTCTATCCTTGTCCTGGCTTCTTAATGAGGCGTTGAGTGGCCTATCTTCACTCAGCGCTTCTATACTTATACAGAATTTCTGTTGAGTAGGCGTTGAGTGAACTGTCTTCACTCAACACTTCTAGACTTAGCTAGACTTCTTGTCTACACCACTGAGTTTTTGACTGCTTGAGCTTCTGTCAATGCTTTTAGCCTCTTAGCATTGAGTGAACTGGCTTCACTCAATGCTTCTGAACATAGCCATACTTCTTGTTTGCCAGCATCCTGTCTTGAGTCCAACTGTCATTGTGACTCAGATTACCTGTCAAATTAGTGCAACAGAGAACAACCTGCATACATTGAACTTAGATCATGCATCAAATACATTTATGTGTATACCATTGACTTGTGAGCCTTCTTCAAATCCAGGACATTGTGATCAATAGACCCAACAATCTCCCCCTATTTGAAGAAGTAAGAACCCTAGTTAATGATATACACCACCAAATATAGTAGATAAATCATCACAGTAGATAAGAGCAATAATTTATAGACACACAAAAAATAAGATTTTTATTTAAAGGAAAAAGTCATAAATAGATGGTGTGCATAAAACAAAATGATCACATTCCTACAGCCCTCATGGAAAACTAAAAACAAGTCGTGTTTCTGGTTCCTTAATACCAATCCCCTTGTTGGGTTTCTTGGCAGCCTTTTCCTTATCTTCATTCTTCTTTTCCTTTTGTATTTAAAAATAGTTGTAGGGCTTAGGAAGGTATTTGCTAGGCTTCATAACATCTTGTGGCAGTGCACTTGACTTTTTATCTCTTCTAAACTTTCTCCTGACCACTTCATTCATTTATAGTTTTGCCCATTCTGTGGAGATGTAAAGTTTTTTCCTTTCAGTTTTCTTGTCTTTTATTTGATCCAAGGCAAAAAAGATGATGGTCCTTGATTGAGGACTCCATTTATCAAAGTCTGACCTAGTCTCCATCTATTCTCTGTATCTTTTCTTGCTGAGTCTGACACCTTTTTCTTCTTCAACAACAGACTTGCCTCTGGCTCTGGATATCTGGTCAGTAGTGGGGCTAAATGTCGGAATTAAAGCAGCAGTAGAAGGTTCAGCCAATTGAGCACCTCCTTGATCATCATATTGATCACCATACTGTTCATCATACCGACCTTCTGGAATAGGGATAGGAATATTTTTATCATATGAATACTGCTCAAGCCCCAATGAACCTCTAATGACATTGGTGACCCAGACATCATTCTCAGTATTTGCCTTGATTTTTGCCTTTCCCCCTTTATGACTTCTTTTGATACAGCTGCAGTCAGGGAGTTCTAGGCTATATAGAGTCTTTTATCTAGAAAATTTACCCCCTTAATGACATGATTCTTGAACTCTAACATGTGATCATCAAGAATTTGAGTGCAGACATCCATTCTCCTTTCAATTGTAGTCATGTGGACTTCCATTAGTTTCTTTTGAGCATTGTGGACCATTTCCATATTACTATAAGTAATGTTCTGGTTATAAATTATATCATTATGTGTGAGCCTGATTTCGTGAAGCTTATTTTCAGTATAGGTTATAGCAGGAGCAACCCTTGTGAAGAATGCTACTATATTGGCTCTCAGCAGGTTGACTTCAAAACTGATTGACTTGATTTCAGTGGAAAGATCCCTTCTTACTTCCTTGATGGAATTGTCAATGTAGTGCTCCAACTGTCTTCTTTGATCATCAAGCAAACCCTTCAGTTTAGCTAGGAATGTAGGTGATATCTGTTCAGTTTGATGAGATGTTCCTTATTCATATATATCTTCATCCCATTCCCTGTCCACATCTCTTACTTCTGAGTCAGCCATCACATGCTCAGATGAATGAGCATCATTATTTGCATCTGCAACAGTAGTATCCTTTTCAGACTCATAAAGTCTATGTTATATACTGTCTCTAGAGCACGGAGTTTAGAGTGAATCTCCCACTCAGCCTCAACATTGTCCTTAGGGACATTCCGTTCTTCTGAAGTAATGTTATGCACATCTTCTTCCACCTTTGCAAGAGCTTATTCATCCTCAACAGGAGTACTAGAGACCTGTCATACTAGCTCATCAGAAATATGATCTATTCTGTCCTGTAGATTCTCTAGAAAAGAGTCAAGCTTGTCCTGCATATCAAACTGAACTTGCTCCCCCTCAACATGAGCATCTATCTTATCAGTATCCCGCTCAATATTGGTACAAATGTTTTCCACTACCTGCTTAGTAAGAATTTCTAGGTCTTCAGTTAGAATTTCTTCAGATTGAGATCCACCTAGTTGATTTCTTGTTGTAGGTTTAGAGGAAATTGATACCTGAGCACTCATGTCTCTCCTTGTTTCCTTAAAGGATTCAGTCAGTTGAGGATCATATGGCTCCTCCTTACTGCTTTCAGAAGAATTGCATTCTGTGCTCTCTGCTTTGACCAGTACTGCTTCTTTTTTCTTATCCTCCTTTGTTTGTAGATGTGGCAGGAAGTCTCTGTCCCATCTGTCAAATATCTTGGAATCCATCCTCCTCATGTGATGGATTTTAGTTCCTAGCCTCACATTGAGGATCCCTAGAACAAACTCATGGAGATATAGGGATAGAATTCTCCCCAGATTTGGTTCATCCATGCATTCCACTATTCTGTCAAAGATTACTTTGCCCCAGTCAGTCATTTTGGAATGAATGACTCTTGTCATGAGCTCAAACATTTTCCTAGAGATTTTATCATGAGACCCTGTCTTGTAGAGTACTTCCTTCCCAATCACATCAGCCAGAAATTTGGCCTTGAAATTCATCTCCTTTCTTAGCACTAATCCAGTGGTGTGTTTTGAAAGCCCACACCACTTGAGGGATGCATTTACATCATCCTTATAAAGTTCCTCTTCTTCTTCTAATGGCCTTTGGACAGACGCAGATCCTTGCTCAAGCTTTTGGGGGTAATCTTAATCTTATGTCCGCTGATGGATGACTTGATTTTAGTAGAGGAAGAGTCGACCATGGCATTAGAGTAAAACTAAATTAATTCTCTCGTCCAAAGTAGACATGGCTCTGAAAGAACGTATTCTAGGCCAGCGACCTGCAGTAGATGGAAAATGAGCTGTACCTCCTCTGGTGCATCCTTAAACCCATTTCTCACTAACTTCGAGCCCTCAAACAGGAAATCCAATCCTCTTGGTTCCATTACTTCTCTAAAATTCTGAAGATTTTTTGAGCTTTCGTAGCAGGGGGTAGAAAGGCGTAAGGGCTAGGAATAGTGTATTTTATTCTAAGCACACACCCTTCTATTTATACTGTCCTCTTATTTTAGAATGTGGAGAGGCGCACACCCGATATGATGATCACGAGGAGATTAATGACTGAGATTAATCTCGTTAGTTAGCCGTAAATGGACTTGATGCACTTGACACATTTGACGCACTCGGCGCATTCGACGCTTGGGTACTAAGACTCAGCCTATTCGACGCTCGGACACTTAGTCCATTTCAACTTTTTTATCCTGCAAGAATTAATACTACCTGCAACAGAAAATACATGAAGAGCTACTGAAGCTATACTAAGTTCATCATACCCAATTCAAATTTGAAGTTATTGATTTTGGCTTCATCTAGTGGCTTGGTGAAGATATCAGCCACTTACTTGTTAGTGGGGACAAACTCAAGACTGATGTCCTCACATTCCACATGCTCTCTAATAAAATGATACCTAATATCTATGTACTTAGTCCTGCTAAGGGAGACAGAGTTTCTAGTAATAGATATTGCACTAGTAGAATCACAAAACATTGAAGTTCTACTTAGCTTGAGATTATATTCCTAGAGCTGATGTTGGATCCACAGTAGCTGTACAATGCAACTACCAACTAAAATGTATTCTGATTCAACTGTTGATATTGCAACACTTATTTGCTTCTTGCTACTCCAAGATACAAGCCTTCTTCCTAAAAATTGACAGGAGTCTGAGGTGCTTTTCTTGTCTTCTCTGCAACCTACAAAGTCTGCATCTGAATACCCAATTAGTTTAAAGTCAATATTCATAGTGTACCACAGACCAAGATAAGGTGTGCCCTTGAGATATCTCAAAAATCTTTTTGCTGCAGAATAATGAGATGTCTTAGGGCTAGCCTAGTGCCTAAACATATGTAACATACATAATATCTGACCTACTAGCAGTTAGGTAGAGGAGGGAGCCAATTATGCCTCTATACAAGGTTTCATCAATAAGTTTCCCTGACTTATCTTTGTCTAATGACACATTTGATACCATAAGAGTTTTCATTATGGAGGCACTCTCTATTTCAAAATTTTTAATCAAATCTCTAGTGAACTTAGACTGAGAGATGGATATACCATCCTCTACTTGTCTTACTTGGAGGCCCAAGAAGTACTTGAGTTCACTCATACTACTCATCTCAAATTTCCCTTGCATAAGTTTTGCAAACTTTATGCAGAGGACATTATTAATAGACCAAAAAATTATGTCATCTACATAGATTTGGACTAGGATGATCTTACCCTTGACTTCCTTTAGGAATAATGTCTTGTTTATCTTTCCTCTTGAGAATTTTTTCTCAATGAGAAAGCTAGACAGAGTTTCATACCATGCTCTAGGAACTTGCCTCAGCCCATATAAAGCTTTTCTAAGCTTAAATACATAATAAGGAGAGTTAGAATTAACAAAACTTTAAGTTTGCTCAACATAGACTGTTGGGTCCATTGATCCCAATGTCCTAGATTTGCAAGAAGTTAAACAGGTCAATGGTATACACATAGTTGTATTTGGTGTATATTTAAGTTCATGCATACAGGTTGGTTTTTGTCACAATGAATGGACATATTGTTCAAAAGACAATGACATGTGGACTCAAAGTGATAGGATGGAAATTCAGAAAAATGCTTAAGTCTAGAAGCATTGAGTGCGGCAAGCTCACTCAACGCCATACAACTAATATCGCTGAGAGAAGGCTAGCAGTCAAAGCTTACAGTATTGACAAGGCAGAAACGTGGGGAAGTCCACAGGCGTTGAGTGAGCTCAACTCACTTTACTCCATAATGGCTAGAATCGTTAAGTCAAGGATATTCTGTCAACACCATATGGACAGAATCATTAATTCAAGGATATTCTTTCAACGCCAAAGTATAAGGAGACAGAAAATTCAACTAAGTACAGAAGAGTTGAGTGAAGCTCATTCACTCAACGCCAAGTCAAAAGGCTTTGAGTTTAGTCTTCCTGTGAAGAAACAAGAATTCGGCTAAGTCAAGAATCATTGAGTGAATAGTTCACTCAACGCACTCAACGCCAAACTTTAGCAAGAAGGCAAGATTTCAAAAAATCAGGCTAAGTATAAAAGCATTGAGTGAAGCTTATACACTCAACACACTCAACGCTTTTAAGCAGAAAGGGCAAAAGAATATGGCTAAGGCAAAAAGTGTTGAGTGAAGCTTATACACTCAATGCTCTCAATACTTTTAACCAGAAAGAACAGAAGAATATGGCTAAGGCAAAAAGCATTGAGTAAGGCATATACACTCAATGCTCTCAATAGAGCTGAAATATTTCTAAGTCCAAATTCATTGAGAATAGACTATTCACTTAACGCCACATAATGCCTAACAGAGCTGGAGAAAATTCTAAGTCTAGAATAGTTGAGTACTTCTTATCCACTTTTCGTCGAGCTGAGCTCTGAGTTTGTCGAACTAAGTTCAAAGTTCGTCGAACTTAGCTTTAATTTTTCATCGAACTGAGCACTGGGTTCATCGAACTGAGTTTGTAGTTCGTCAAGTTGAGGATTTCTGGAATGATGCTTGATTTTTCTAAGTCCAGAATGATGCTGACGTCAGCAAAGTCAACAAGTTAACAAATTTCAGATTCGTTATTTAAATGATGCAAATTGACATTAACGTCGCCGTCTGTCTACAGTGAATCACAATTTGATTAAGCTGAGGTTTTAACCTCCATTAAAATTGGGACACGTGTCAATCATCCCACAAATCAACGGGATTATAAATAGCAGCTAAGATCGAGATCAAATTAACTTTCTGATTAACATTAATTCATTCTGAACACGAGAAGCGGGAGTTCGTCGTCTTCATCCGCCATTGTTACAGAGCCAAGAACTTCAAATTGATAAATCTGGAGGGTTTCTGAGTTTGCTGGTGCAATCAACATCTATTACAGTAAGTACAAAGGATATCTCTGAGGAAGACGAATCATTCTAGGCAAGCCCTAGCTGAAATTGCTTCATGATTCAATCTGAGCCAGATCTGAAGATCATTTTCTGAATGGAAGAAGAAGAAGATACTTGTGCCAGATTCTGACTGGACAGAAGAATAAGGCAGAGGAATTGCAATCTGCCTTACATGTTAGCTGTTTAAAGATCGCCTTCCCCTCTTTCATCATCAAGAACAGAATCATGATTCTGAGGAATTTCCAGCACAAGCCGCAGACCATTGAAGATCAATTTTATTGTTTCTTGGAAGAAGATATGGCTGAGATTTTCTTACCCAGGAAGAAATCAACTAAGGGAGCAATTTCTCTTGAGTCTAATCAACATTCCTCTTTCAAAATCTATGGATCTGTGATAGATCTGTGTTGAGGCCTAGATTGATTAGGCTGTGTGAGAGATCTATGTGATCTTATTGTAAAGACTAAATTATAAAGGTTGTGAGAAGGATCTGTGAGATCTGTGTTTCGGCTGTGGGCCTGTGATTGGATCCTTGTGTGGATCTGTCTGGGGCTGTTTCTCCCAATCTTTGTTAAGGGTAGTTATGCCTGTGTTTGGTAGTCAGGAGATTATTGTATGGAGGGTTATAAGCTTGTGTTGTAAGTCTTAGTGGAGACTGACTGATCCGGTGGGATTATGCTGTAATCTCTGAGGAGTCATAGTTTTTGGAGAAGAGCCTTGTCTAACATATTGTTAAAAAGGTGGAGAGGGACAGTGGATGTACCCATACACTGGGGAACCTCTATAAAATCTTGTGTGATGTGTCTTGTGTTTTGTTGTGCTTAGTATTGTCTTCTTGAAAACTAAATTATGTATACATAGTAGAACATAAGTCATATAAGATTTTAAAAAATTATAAAAGATTGCAATAAACTATTCACCCCCCTCTAGGTGATTAGCTACCCTTGTAATCAAAGTCTTTCAAGTAGTATCAAAGGGAGGTTACTCAAGAAAAGACTTAACAGTCTGAGTAGATCTCCAGAGTAGCTGTCAAGAAGGTTAAGATGGGTTCAGGAGAGAATCACAAAGATATTGGATCCATGAAACTTCCTCTCTGCAGGAAGGAGACTTTTGGCATATGGAAGGAAATGGTCAGATTATTCATGTAAGCATCTAATCCTAGGATCTATATCACAGTTCAAGAAGGTCCCTTCATCCCAATGAAGACATCTGTCCTTGATGCAAATCTTATGACTCCAAAGAACTACACTAAAATGACTAAGGATGAAGTCATCTTAGCAACGATGGATAAGAGGGCACAAAACATTATAGTTAGTGCCATAGATGACTCCACCTTTCAAAACCTGGTGCACTTCAAGATCTCAAAGGAAATGTGAGACACCTTGATAGTTTACATGGAAAGTACCGAGGAAGTGAGAGATGATAGAATGTCAATGCTAAATCAAGAGTATGAAGCTTTCAGACAGATCAGGGAGGAGACCATAACTAGCTATTATGAAAGGTTCTTAGGGACAGTTAATGAGCTAAAGACCTATGACAGGGCCTTTAGTAATTATGAGCTAAATGATAAGTTTCTTAGGTCTCTTACTAGAGACTAGGACACTAAGATATGTATCATTAGAGAAGTGGCTAAGCTGGAAGATACTCCACCATCCACACTATTTGGTAAGCTGCTTTCATATGAGATACAACTGACAATAAGGAAGGAGGAAGAGAAGACTAGCAGAGGCCAGGCCAATGAAACTGCTGTAGCATTCAAGGCAGATAGCTCTAAGAGGAGCAAGACGAAGAATCCTTCTCCCCTAAGAAGGCCAGCTGAGTCAGAAGATTCAGATAAAGAGGAATCAGGCTATAATATGTTTGATGAGGAGTTTGCTGTTTTCTCAATGCAGTTTATGAAGATGATGAAGAAGAAGGGGTGGAGTTGCAAACCTACCTCTTCCTTCCAGCACAAAGAGGATTACTACAGAGTTAACAAGGAACCCTCCAAAGAGGGCAGGTATGATCCAAAACTGGGTAAACATCTTTCTAAAAATGTTGTTTGTTTCTGTTGCAGCAAGCAAGGTTATGTTGTGGCTGATTGTCCTGAGAAGAAAGAGGCTGGTGAAAAGAATCATCACCACAATAGAAGCAAGAAGGAGAAAACCTTCATTGCTAAGAAAGAGAAAAGCTGGACTTAGTCTTCCTCATCAGAATCAGAAGAGGATGATGAATCATACATTGGTCTGATTGCAAGATCACATAAGGAATCCTACCAGGATCAGCCTGGACCATCTAAGGTACCAGCTCTTCATCTAAGTCTAAGTATGTGATTGGTCCAGATTCAAGTGCTTCTTTATTAAGAGATGAAGATGGCTCTGAATCTGAGGAAGACAGAAATCAAATGATTGAAAGATATGGTGAACTTCTTGAAGCATTCAGAAGGAGTAAGCTGTTGATCAATCAGTATGCTCAGGAGATTGCATCTCTAAAGCTTGCTGCTTCCCAGCATTCTGAAACAACAACTTTGCTAGAGCAGAAAACTAGGGAAGTTAGCTAGCTGAAGAACATTACTATTATTCAGATGAGCACCATAACCTTTAAGAATGATCATATCAGGAATATTTAAGGTAAAATCAAAAAGGAGGAGCTAGTGGCTAAGTTTTCAAAGCCATGTACTGTGTTGAATTTGATAGATTCCTTCTCATACTAAAAGGATAAGAAGGGGTTAGGCTTCAAAGGGAACACTAGAGCTTCCAATTACAAAAGGAAGGGCAAAGCTTCAGTGCACTCACTAGACTCCAAGCCTCTTATTCCTTTTAGGAGAGTGTTGCTACCATCTAACAGGTATGACCAAGAGAGCATCTATGGTCACTGGAGAATTGTGGATCCACCAATAAGAACAAAGCTGTTCACCACTATGGTGGTAGGAATGGAAAGGGTGCTAGTTCCTACAAGACAGCCCATGAAGAAATTCAAATGGACCATCCTGGACCATTTATGTTTGGTGTACGAGCCCCTTCTCAAAATCTGTCAGTCCATAATCAGACCAAAGAAAAGTCTGTCAGCAAAACAAATTGAGGCATATATAAAGCCATCAGGAGCATGTTCTCTGAAAAGAAGACAGCTACTGGTAGGGTTCAAGATACCCCAAGTACCTCTACAGCCAGACAGATCCCATATCAGGCTGTGGTTGGAAGAAATAATAAAAAGGTTACTGCTGTACCTGCTAGACTGAGAGCTGTTGACAGCAATGCTGTTAAACCAGCCCTTAAAAGAAGGTACAACATCTATGAGTGCTGGTGCTGTGGCAATGTGGGACACTATGCCATTAATTGTTGACACAATAATAGTGTCAAAAGATCTATTTCCGGCTTACCTGTCCGAAGATCTGCAGGAAAGCATATTCATTTTCAGCCTAACATGCACCTAGGACCCAATAAGAATTGGGGTCCTAAGGTTAAATGATTTATTTCTTGCAGATGAGTCTAAGTTACCATACCCCTATATGGTACTTGGACAGTGGTTGTTCCATACACATGACTGAAATAAAGTGCATCCTGAAGGATTTCATTCCAATAATGGATGGACCTAAGGTGATATTTGGAAGATCAAATAGAGGGATCACCAAAGGTTATGGTAAGATCACTAATGGCTCAGTCACTTTCACAAAAGTGGCTTAAGTGGAAGGGTTGCAACACAACCTTATAAGCATAAGTCAATTATGTGATCTTGGCTATGCCATTTCTTTCCACAAAGATAAGTGCCATATAAGAAGATCAAGTGACCAAGAGGTCACTTTGACTGGTACTAGGAGTGGGAATGTCTATTGTCTTTATTTTCTTTATTTATCATCATACTCTCTCATTTATCTAGTTGCAAATGAGAAATACTCACATTGTGTCAAATGACACAAGAGGTTAGCTCATTTGAATTATAAGACTATAGGAAAGCTCTATAGTAAAGAGTTAGTTAGGAATGGTCCTAATATGAAATTCTCTAAGGAAGGTATTTGCTCTGCATGCCAAAAGGGTACGCAGACAAAAGCTTCCTTCAAAAGCATTGAGACTAAAGATTCTGTGAGGTGTTTATACCTCTTGCATATGGACTTGTTTGGTCCAATGTCAGATCATAGTCTAGGTAGGAAGGCCTACAACTTTGTGGTGGTTGATGACTTTTCCAAATTTGTTTGGGTATTCTTTTTTGAAGAAAAGTCTGAAACCACAGATATCTTCAAGACATTTGTCATGCAAATACAGAATGAGTTGAACAGTACTATGGTCAAAATCAAAAGTGACCATGGGACTGAGTTTCAGTCTGAATGCATGACAAGAATCTGTGAACATTATGGGATTCAACAAGAGTTTTCCTCGCCAAGAACACCCCCGTAAAATGGGATAGCTGAGAGGAAGAATATAAATCTCATATAGGATGATAGAACTCTAATAAATGATACTTTTCTCCCAGAATATTTCTGGGCTGGGGCTATAAATATAGCTTGTCATGTCCTTAACAGGGCTTCTATAACCAAGAGCCACAATAAGATTCCCTATGAGATTATGAAGGGTAGGAAACTAAACCTTGCATATCTCAGAATTTTTGGTGGCAAGTGCTTTGTGCTCAATAATGGGAAATCCTATAAAACTAAGTTTGCTGCCAAATCCTATGAGAGGATATTTATTGGGTACAACAATCATAGAAAGGCTTATGGGATCTACAACTTGACAAATCAAGTTGTAGAGGAGTCAGTTAATGTAGTGTTTGATGAAACAAATATGATTAACAATGAGTTGTCAAGCTCTTCTTCTAGTTCTACAGGTACTGAACTAGTATTGAAAAAGCTTACTCTCAAGGAAGCTGCACCAACAATGCAAGACCAAGTAGAGGGTATGTGCATTCCAGAGGAAGCATACGGTTTACAGGAAGTGGATGAAGTTCAACATCATGAAGAACATGATGTTGAAGCAATACTGCCTCCAATAGTAAGACATCTGAGGGATCATCAAGAACATCAGATTATTGGTGATGCAAAACAAGGAGTAGTGTCAAGGAGCAGATGTCTTAACACAGTAATGTACTCTTGCTTCCTTTCATAGGTAGAACCTAAGAAATTTGAAGAGGCTAACCAAGACCAGTTTTGTATTGGAGCTATGCAAGAGGAATTGAATGACTTGATTTCAAGAGCTTAGACACCTAGAAGGGGGGGGGATGAATAGGTTCTAATTTTCTTTAATAGATTTTAGACAATTAACTTGTTCTAACTTAGCACAGATAATACAATTTACAACACAGCAATCACAGCACAGTACAGTACCCCAAATTTATAGTGGTTCCCCAAGTTATGGGTACATCCACTTTCCCCCTTCGCCTATCCAGTAGAGAACTAAATTCAGCCCAACTTCCTTCCACGGACTTAGATCCACAGATCTTACACTCATAACCTGACAGGTTCCTACAGCTCAGACTTATACAAGTCCTACCTAAGATTCTTCTCAAGAACCCTATCTCAGGCAACAGCCCTACCTCAGCCTTTAACACCAGGCTTACAACTCAGACTCAAACAAGTCCTACACCTCAGGCTCTCAGCCCTACCTCAGCCTTTATAAATACAGGCTTACAACTCAGATCTAAGAAGATATTACAATGGAAAAAGAATATTTAGAAGTACAAAAATTTCACCCAGATAAAACTTCTCAATTTGCTGTGAGCTTCTTGATTAGTTCTTGAACAAACTGTATACTTCAGATCCAACCTGACTTAGCTTTTTAAAAGTTTCTTGATTGAACAAAATGAGGTTGATCTGACTTGGAGTAGAAGTTGATCCTCAGACAGCTCCCTTTTTATATTCAGAAATAGATCTGAATCTTTCTTGCAGACTGTTCAGGTTCTGCCTTCTTAAGGGTCCCCCTTTCTTGTTGTTGAATTCTCTCTCTGGGTCCATGTTAATTTGTCCCCTCTTAATTTATTTCTTAATTATTACCACTGATATTGTTGTTAAGGATTAGTCCTTTATATTGAGTTTCTCAATGATTACCAACTGATCCGGTTTGTAACAACCTTCTGATAGTTCTGACAAAGGTGTCAGACTTGTTGTTTATGACAGCTGTCAAGTCTTTAGTCGACAGCTGAGTTTACAATGACTTTATAACTCAGCAGGAAACACTCAACAAATAACTTCACATATGTCGACACAAATATACTAAGTGTCGACACAAGCCTTGATGATGTCGACACAGCACTTAATGTGTTGACGTAGTCATTCTTCTGCTTCTCGAAGCAACTTCTGTTTGTATGTGTCGACGCAAGTCTTGTGTGTCGCCACAACTGCTTCTGGTCTCGACATAATTGATGCTGACAGATGGCGTTGAGTGTATGTCCAGACATTGTTGAGTGTGTGTAAACACAAGTCCTCTATATCGACACAACTGCTTCTGGTCTTGACATAGCTGATGCTAACAAATGGCATTGAGTGTATGTCTAGACATCGTTGAGTGTGTGTTGATATAAGTCCTGTGTGTCGACACAACTTCTTCTGGTCTTGATATAGTTGATGTTGACAAATAGCGTTGAGTGTATGTCCAGACATCGTTGAGTGTGTGTCGACATAAGTCCTGTGTGTCGACACAAGCCTTTCAGACTCAGTAAAGCTGTTGTTGAAAGATGGCGCTGAGTGTGTGTCGATACAAGTCCTGTGTGTCGACACAAACCTTCTTCAGGTGTTGAAATAATTCTTGAGTGTCAACACATGCCTTTCTTCTAGTGTCGACATAACTCCTGGGTGTCGACATAGCTTCTGCTTCAGGTGTCAACACAATTCCTGCCTCAGGTGTCGACATAATTCTAGGTGTCAACACAACTTCTTCTTCAGGTGTCGACATAATTCTAGGTGTCGACACAGCTTCTTCTTCAGGTGTCGACACAATGCCTGGGTGTCGACACAGGCCTTTCTTCTAGTGTCGACACAACTTCTGGGCGTCGACACAATTCTTCACAAGTGTCGACACTTGTACTTAGAGAATTTTCTTGCAAACCTTACACCTGCACAATGAAACTCAAACATCCATCAAATACAAATTGATGTATATCAATGAGTAAGATGAGGCTTCTCCAAATTTGGTACATATTTTTCAGTGTACCCAACAATCTCCCCCTATTTAGATAAGTCATAACCCTTAGTCAAAGATATACAACACTCATAATAAAACACAGAAAAATAGATGTATATACATTTCACTGCAGGATAACAACTAAAGTAAATACTGAAACTGATTTCATTCATTAATCAGAAAATTTTAGGTTTACATGTATTTCTTTAGAACAACAAAAAACAAAAGATTACATTATTCTATACATTAGCCTATTTATCCTAAGATAGACTAGGCTCCTTAATTACAATTCCTTTCCTAGATCTGATCTTAGCCTGCACAGTAAGTTCAGTATCATCAGCTGGTTTCTTTTCTTTCAGATCCTTCTTCTTCAGTTCTTCATCCTTTATCCTTTGCCTTTCAAAATAGTGAAAAGGCTTTGGGAAGTACTTGCTAGGCTCCAGATCATTAGCAGGTATCTTCCCAGCTTTTACACTCCTCCTGTACTGAAGAATGGCTTCTTGCCTGGCTTGATACTTGTTCCACTCTTGCTTAGAATACCATTTACCCCTATCATGGGTCATGTCCTTCACAGCTTTCCAAGCAGTCAAAATAATATTCCTGGAAGTAGGGCTCCACTGCTCAAAATCAGGCTTCAACTCAGCCTGCTCTCTAAACCTTTTCTTGGACAGCTGTGCTTCCTTCTGAGCTTCCTTGGCAGCCTTTGACATTTCTACTTTTTCAATAATAATATTTTGTGCCTCCTGTGGAGGGCTATACATTGTCTAAACTTCTTGTTGGACTATGTCAAAGTCAGCTGGAGGGGAAATGACCTGTGCAACCTCTGACTGATCTCCTTCAATGTAGGCAGGTTGCACTCCAAACTCAACAGTATTATCATCCTCACATAGGGGTGGAAATCCAAGTGTAGCTCTGATGGTATTAGATACCCATTTTGCATGATCAGAGCTTGCTTTGACAAATATTCTCTCCCCCTTTATGACTTCTCTGGCTATATGATCTCTTAGATAATTCTTTTGAAACCTTATTTGATCAGTCAGATATTCTATACCTTCTTTATAGTAGGCTTTGAACTTAGTCAGGTGATCAGAAATTGTCTTTTGAGAGGCTTCAATTGCTGTTTGGACATCAGATAGATCTGCCTGTATGTGCTTGGATACCTCAGTTTTCAGCTCAGTAGCAATATCTCCTAGTTTTTTGAGAATTTCTTCATGTGAGTCCTTGAGGTTTTCATTTGATCTGAACTGATTTTCTAAGATATATCCTTGCTTAACTGTTATGTCCTCAACTTCAGTTTTTATTAGCTATTGTTGTTCAGCCAAATATACTACAGCTTTACCTCCCTTATGGAAGCAATCTGTCATCTCTTTCTTATGCAAATTGACTTCAAATCTAATAGACGTGATGTCCTGTGCTAGCTGGAAGTGCATCTCCTTATGTGCCTCATCCAAATATTTCTCTAAGGACTGCCTTTGTTCATCCAATTTGACTTGCAGTTGGATCAGTAATGAACTGAAGTCCATGCTTGGAGCAGGTGGTGGTGTGACAGTTTGCAAGGCTTTCTTGTAGCCTGAGCTCCTTTTCCTAATTGCAACTATCTTCTTCTTCTTAGCCATAGAGGCTTCCTCATCATCAGAAGATTGTGATGAGCTTTCTATATCAACTATTTCATTATTAGAAGAGGCATTCAATAGCTCCTCCCCCTCAGTTCTTGGCATTTCCTTTTTTTCTATTTGTTGCTCCCCCACAGTCCTTGCTGCAGATAAATCAGGAAACAACTCTTCCATATTTACCTCCTGCTGCATCTGGACAGGAGGAACAAAATTAGTTTGGGAAACAAAAGGTTCTCCCTGGACACCCAGATTTTCGTCCAGGGCCCTCTCTATAAAGGAGATACTTGCTCATCTTGAGCTGTATCTTTCATCTTCACATCTTGTGCTTCCTTCTCAACAATTTCCAGTGCTTCTTTGTTTATGTATGATACAATGTCCATCACTGTATCAACAACATACTCACTCTCCAGAGTTGCTTCAACAATGCCTCCCCCTTGGGCAGGCAGCTCAGATAATTTAGTGTCTTGTACTGCTGGTTTAGGGTGTGCTCCTCCTAGAGTGGAGGCTATCTGTTACTTGGGGTGCTGACTGCTCTCTACTAGATCTTGAGCTTCTTTTTGTTGTTGATCTTCATCTGAACTGAAGACTACCTCCTCTTCAGAATCACTAGAGGATTATTCTTGTTGAATAATTTCTTTCTTTTTCTTATCCTTCTTGACTTGTTTCTGTGGAGTAGAAACCTCTTTGGTCAATACTCTATTCCATCTGGATAGAATCCTTACATTCATCCTCCTCATATGGTTGATCTTGGATCCTGGCAGTTGGTTCATAATATCTGGGATAGTTGAAGCTAGACATAAGCTTAGGATCCTTCCCAGATTTGGCTTCTTGATTCCTTCTTGGATTTTGTTAAATACTACTAATGACCAGTCAGTTTTTACAGTGAATATGACTCTGGTCATTAGGTTGAACATGTAGGCAGATATTCTATCATGTCCACCAGTCTTGCACAGAATTACTTTGCCTATGATTTCAGAAAGAAACTTACCTTGGGAATTCATTCCTTTTCTGGTAATAGATGATCCAACTTTGGTATTAGGATTCAGCCCGCACCAACTTAGTGCATCTTTTGTCATGGATGGAACTATTTCATCATCATCCTTAGTCTTGGGATGTTGGAGCGATTTCCTGATCATCTTAAGTGTGAGTTTTACTCTTGAATCCTGAACTGTGGCTTTGATCTTCTTTCCCTCAGTGTCCACAGTTGTTGATGAGTAGAATTCCAGCACTTCCTTTTTCCAAATTTTTGTTGGTTCTGAGACCAAGAACTCCAAACCATTGTCCGAAATTAGGGTAATTACACTCTGGATTTCTTGAGAAGCTGTCGAGAATCCCCCATGAACCAGCTCATAACCTTCATTCACCTTGTCGTCTTGGTGGGGCGCCATTGAAGAGAGAGAGAGAGAGAGAGAGAGAGAGAGAAAGAAGAGAAGATAAGTGAATATCTATGTCGACACAAGGTCTAGAGTCGAGAATTCTGAAGGCGTAGTCGACCATATTTTGTATTCCCTTATTTATAGTTTACAGGTAAAGGGTAGGTCAAAAGTCATGCCTAACTTAGTCATAATACTAGTCGACATAGTTTTACATGTGTCGACATAAAAGACTTAGGGCTCGACAAAACCTATTTTTAGTCGACATGTCTATGTGTCGACATACTTGTGTTAGTGTCGACACGGGCTAGTCAAGTATCGACAGAGTGTGTCGACACCAATTCTTGTGTTGACACAAATTATGTTTGTGTTGGCACAACATACTGAGAGTGTCGACATAATTTGCTTGTGTCGACACAAACTTTCTTACTTAACCAAATTTCCTGAGAAATTTTGTACTTACATATTCTACTTAGGAAAGCTTGTGCTGACCTATTCTAGGTTCAACATACCTAATTTAATTTTAAAATAATTGAATTTAGTTTCATCCAAAGGTTTTGTAAAAATATCAGCAATTTGATTATTTATGTTCACAAATTCTAGATTAATATCTTCCTTCTCCACATGTTCTCTTATGAAATAAAACTTAATTTCTATATGCTTAGTTCTACTATGTGAAACAGAGTTTTTAGCAATAGAAATAGCACTAGTAGAATCACAGAATAGTGGAATTCTACTTACCTTGATGTCATAGTCTTCAAGTTGATGTTTTATCCACATCAACTATGCATAACATCTTCCTACAGCTATATATTCTGACTCAACAGTTGAGATAACTACACTTGTTTGCTTCTTACTGCTCCATGACACCAGCCTTCCACCTAGGAATTGACAAGTTCATGTGGTACTCTTCCTATCTTCTTTGCACCCTACAAAGTCTGTATTTGAAAATCCTGTTAGTAAGAAATCTCTATTCTTAGGGTACCAAAGACCTAGATTAGGTGTGCCCTTAAGATATCTCAAAATCCACTTGACAGCAGTGTAATGAGATTCCTTTGGGCATGCTTGGTACTTAGCACAGACACATATTGCATACATGATGTCAGGTCTACTAGCAGTCAAGTAGAGTAGAGAGCCAATTATCCCTCTATACAAAGAATCATTAACAGGTTTTTTTGCCTCATCTTTGCCTATAGGCATACTTGTTCCCATTGGAGTTTTCATGGTGGACGCAGAGTCCATACTATATTTATTAATCAACTCCTTGGTGAACTTAGACTGAGAAATGGACAATCCATCATCAGTCTGTCTAACTTGAAGTCCCAAGAAGAACTTCAGCTCACCCATACTGCTCATTTCAAACTTCCCTTACATAATTTTGGCAAACTTTTTACAAAGGTTGTTTTCAGTAGATCCAAAGATAATGTCATCAACATATATCTGGACTAGGATGATCTTGCCTTTAGATTCCCTAAAGAATAGAGTTTTGTCTATCTTTCCTCTAGAGAATTTATTCTCAATAAGAAAAGTAGATAAGGTTTCATTCCATGCCCTAGGGTCATGTTTCAAACCATACAGAGCTTTCCTAAGCCTATATACATAGTCAAGATAGTAAGAGTCTACAAAACCTGAGGGTTGTTCAATATAGACTTCCTCTTTTAAGTCATCATTCAGAATTGCTGACTTTACATCCATCTGATATATCTTCAAATCTTGATAGGCAGCATAGGACAAGAATAACCTTATAGCTTCCAGCCTTGACACTGGGGCAAAGGTTTAATCAAAGTCAATCCCTTCTTCTTGCCAATAGCCTTTTGCTACCAACCTGGCCTTGTTCTTGATTATGGTGCCATTCTTATCAAGTTTGTTTCTGTAGATCCACTTGGTTCCTATCACATTGTGATCCTTTTGTTTAGGGACCAGTTCCCAGACCTTACATCTTTTGAATTGATTCAGCTCTTCTTGCATTGCATCAATCCAGTTTGTGTCTAGCATGGCCTCTTCAATCTTCTTGGGTTCTATCTGTGACAAGAAACTTGAACATAAAACTGTGTTCATGTTCTTGCTCCTGGTTAGTATACCCTGACTTACATCACCAATGATTTGATGAGCTGGATGATCCTTCAGGTGTCTTCTTGCTGGAGGAAATCTGCCAACCTCTTGGCCTTCTTCATTTTCCACAACTTGATGCTCCTCATTGTTTTCTTCATCCAGTGAGTCTTGTTCTTCCCTTGGACAACATACATCCTTTTCTTCATCTAGACTAGAAGGTGCTTCTTCATTAATAGTCAGCTTATCCAGCCTGTCCTTTAAACCTGCAGAACTACCTGAAGAGCTAGACAATTCACTGTTAATCAACTTAGTCTCATCAAATACTACATGGATAGATTTTTCTATAACTTGTGTAATCAAGTTGTAGATCCTGTATGCCCTATTATTATTGCTGTACCCAACAAATATCCCATTTAGGGATTTGGCAGCAAACTTAATTTGGTAGTGCTTACCATTAACTAGGATATAACACTTGCTACCAAAGATTTTGAAGTAGGAAATGTTTGGTTTTCTGCCTTTCAAAATCTGATAGGGAGTCATCTTATGTTTCTTATTGATGGAGGCTCTATTGAGTACATGACATGCAGTATTTACTGCCTCAGCCCGGAAGTACTCAAGGAGAGTAGTGTCACTAAGTAGTGTTCTACTTGCCTCAATTAGAGTCCTATTCTTTCTTTCAACAACTCCATTTTGCTAGGGTGTTCTAGGTGAGGAAAACTCCTGATGAATCCCAAGTTCTTCACAGAACTTTGTCATACACTCAGACTAAAATTCAGTTCTATGGTCACTTCTAATTTTGACCACTGAATTGTTAAATTCATTCTGAATTTGTCTAACAAAGGTCTGGAAAATAGTAGGGGTTTCAGATTTCTGCCTCAAGAAGAAAACCCATGTGTATCTAGAATAGTCATCCATAATAACCAATGTGTATACTTTCCTACCAAGACTATGAATTGGCATAGGACCAAACAAATCCATATACAAGAGATATAAACATCTCATCGAATCTTTTGTATTAAGTTTATGGAAAGAGGACTTAGTCTGTTTTCCCTTTTGGCAAGCTGAACACACACCCTCTTTAATGCACTTGACTTGAGGATCATTCCTCACTAACCCCATGCTGAATAGCTATCCTATTGACTTATAATTCAGATGAGCTAGCCTCTTGTGTCATTTGACACACTGTGATGCTTTCTCACCTACAACTAGACAAATGGGTGAGTTGTTAAACTCACAATCAAGGTTAAGATAATATACATTCCCTTTCCTAGTGCCAGTCAGAATGATCTCTTGATCACTTGACCTCCTTATTTGGCACTCCCCTTTAAGGAAAGAGACGTCATAACCTAGATCACTAAGTTGAATTATGCTAATCGGGTTATGTTTCAGACCCTTCACATAAGCCACTTGAGTGATAGTAATAGAATTACTAGAAATATTACCAAATCCTTTGATGATTCCTTTTTCAGATCCACCAAATATTACTTTGGGTCCATTCTCTATGGGTGCATAGTCCCTCAACATTCTTCTTGTTCCAGTCATGTGCCTGGAATATCCACTATCCAAGTACCATATAGGGGTATGGCCACTTGGATTCACCTGCATCAAAGAAAGATTTACCTATCCTTAGAACCCAAATTGTTATTGGGTTCTAGGTTCTTGTTAGTTTGAAATCTATCATACTTACCTGGAGCTTTCATGACAAGTAAGCTATTCTTATTTTTAACACTTGTGTTGTACAAATAATCTATGGCAAAGTGGCCCACCTTGCCACAACACCAACACTCAAATCTGTTGTATCTTCTCTTAGGTACAGGCTTCTCAACATTATTGCATGCATTCCTTTTAAGAGTTGGTGCCTGAGCAGCATAACCCAAAGATTCCTTAAGAACGTGATGGGTTTGCTTATAGAGTGTCCTATTGGCATATATACCCTTGCCAATGAGATCTCCATACTCACAGTGACCATGAGTAATATGATGATCATACATATTTGTAGGTTGCATCACTTTCCTAAAGGAAATATGGGGTTTTGTGGCTAGTGGCTGAACTGGGCGTTTGACCTTTCCTTAAGAATTGGATGCCCTAGTTCTTTCCTTGAAGCCTAGTCCTGTCTTTACTTTCTGAGATATGAAGTTATCTATTAAAGGCAAGATAGACTTTGGCTTAGAAAATTTAGCCACTAGATCCCTATCTTTCTGGAGCCTTGCCTCCAGATTCTTGATATTATTTTCCTTGAAAGAGATTGTTTCCATCTGAATAACAGTAATGTTCTTCAGTTTGGAAACCTCCTTCAGTTTCAAATCCAACAGCTTGGCTGATTCTTATGCAGCCTGCTTAAGAGATTCAATTTCCTTGGCCTGCTCTTTGATAAGAAACTTGCTCCTCTTTAGATCTTACAACAACCCACCATACTCATCAATGAGTTGATGTACATCCCCCTTAGATTCAGAACCATCCACTTCTCTTGAAGTTGATGCTGCTGATTCTGATATAGTAAAATAATCGGAAGCTAAGAGAGAACTCTATACCTTACTTGGACTAGGCTAATCCTGGCACTGATCATTTCCTGATAGAGCCATCAGCCCTCTACAACAATAGTCTTCAACTCCATTTATGGAGTCCAACATTTGTAGGAATTCTAATTCCCTAGAATCCTCTTCTGTAGAGAACAACCCAACATATGCTTCTGCATCATCTTCTTCTCCTAATTCTGATGATGAAGAGTTTGTCCAACTCTTCTGCTTTTGAGCAACAAGGGATTTCTCCTTCTTGCCTTTTACTTAATGTTTCTTCTAGTCTTTAGACTCCTTCCTCTTGTCAGGACAGTCAGCTATGACATGTCCAGACCTGTTGCAGCAATAACAAACAATCTTAGAATTAGTTTGTTTACTAGGTTTTGAGGCATACATGTCCTCCTTGGGAGTCTTCTTTTTCTTGTAATAATCATCCTTGGAGAAGGATGTTGAAGGATTGATTCTCCATTTCTTCTTTTTCATAAACCTTTGAAACTGCCTTGTAAAGGCAGCAAAGTCCTCGTCAGAGGTATGACTATCTGATGTGTTGTTGTCAGGATTTTCTTCTTCTGTCTCAGCACTCTTTCTGAGTGGAGAAGGAGACTTTCTCCTACCCTTTCTTGTGCCTTCAGTCTTGAAGGCTACTGACTTCTCTTTGTACTCAGACCTATTGCTTTTCTCCTCCTCTTTTATGGCAGTGAGCTGCATTTCATAGGATAGTAGCTTTCCAAATAGTGTGGGTGGAGGTGTATCAGCAAGCCTGACCACCTCTCTGATGGCACATATATTTGTGTCCCAGTCCTTTGTCAGTGATCTGAGAAACTTGTCATTCAATTTATATGTGCTGAAGACTCTTCCATAGGTCATCAGCTCATTTACTATCCTGAAGAACTTCTTGTAACATTCAGCTATGTTTTCAGACTTGGCTTGTCTAAAGCTCTCATATTATTGATTTAACATAGATTTCCTGTCTTCTCTAACTTTTTCAGTTCCCTCCATGTAGACAATCAAGGTGTCTCACATCTCCTTAGAGGTTTTGTAATGCACCAGATTCTGAAATATGGCATCATCTATAGCACTAACAATAATGTTTTGTGCTCTTTTGTCTAATGTTGCCAGGATGATCTCATCCTTGGTCATTTCAGAATAACTCTTTGGGGTTCTAACATTTGCATCTAGAACTGATACCTTCATTGGAATGAAGGGACCTTCTTGTACTGTGATGTAGATTCTTGGATCAGATGCTTCAATGAACAACCTGACCCTTTCCTTCCATATGCCAAAGCATTCTTTCCTGCAGATAGGCAGTTTCATAGATCCAAACTCCTTCTGATTCTCATTTGAACCCATTCTTGAAATCTGTTAATTGCCTTAGAGATTCAATCAGACTGTTTGGTCAATCTTTGAGCAACCTCCCTCTGATACCACTTGAAAGACTTGATTTTAAGAGCCTAGACACCTAGAGGGGGGGGGGGGAATAGGTTCTAATTTTCTTTAATAGATTTTAGGCAATTAACTTGTTCTAACTTAGCACAGATAATACAATTCACAGCACAACAATCACAGCACAGTACAATACACTAGATTTATAGTGGTTCCAATGGGTACATCCACTTTCCCCCTTCGCCTATCTAGTAGAGAACTGGATTCAGCCTAACTTTCTTCCACTGACTCAGATCCACAGATCTTACACTCAGAACCTGACAGATTCCTATAGCTCAGACTTATACAAGTCCTACCTCAGATTCTTCTCAAGAACCCTACCTCAGGCAACAGCCCTACCTCAGCCTTTAACACCAGGCTTATAACTCAGACTTAAACAAGTCCTACACCTCAGGCTCTAAGCCCTACCTCAGCATTTATAAACACAGGCTTACAACTCATATCTAAGAAGATCTTACAAAGGAAAAAGAATATTTAGAAGTACAGAAATTTAACCCAGATAAAACTTCTCAATTTGCAGTGAGCTTCTTGATTAGTTCTTGAACAAACTGTATACTTCAGATCAAACCTGACTTAGCTTTTTCAAAGCTTCTTGATTGAACAAAATGAGGTTGATCTGACTTGGAGTAGAAGTTGATCCTCAGACAGCTCCCTTCTTAGATTCAGAAATAGACTTGAAATTTTCTTGCAGACTGTTCAGGTTCTGCCTTCTTAAGGGTCCCCCCTTTCTTGTTGTTGAATTCTCTCTCTTGTCCTGTGTTGATTTGTCCCCTCTTAATTACTTTCTTAATTGTTACCACTGCTTTGATTGTCAAGGATCAGTCCTTTATATAGAGTTTCTCAATGATTACTGATTGTTCCGGTTTATAACAACCTTCTGATAGTTCTAACAAAGGTGTCAGACTTGTTTTTTATGATAGCTGTCAAGTCTTCAGTCGATAGCTGAGTCTGCAATGACTTTATAACTCAGCAGGAAACACTCAACAAATAACTTCACATGTGTGAACACAAATAGACTAAGTGTCGACACAAACCTTGATGATTTCGACACAGAACTTAATGTTTTGACACAGTCATTCTTCTGCTTCTCGACACAGCTTTTGTTTGTATGTCTCGACTCAAGTCCTATGTGTCGACAAAACTGCTTCTGGTCTCGACATAACTGATGCTGACAGATGGCGTTGAGTGTATGTCCAAACACCGTTGAGTGTGTGTCGACACAACTGCTTCTGGTCTTGACATAGCTGATGCTGACAAATGGCATTGAGTGTATGTCCAGACATCGTTGAGTGTGTGTCGACATAAGTCCTATGTGTCGACATAACTGCTTCTGGTCTTGATATAGCTAATGCTGACAAATGGCATTGAGTGTATGTTCAGACATTGTTGAGTGTGTGTCGACATAAGTCCTGTGTGTAAACACAAGCCTTTCAGACTCAGTAAAGCTGTTGTTGAAAGATGGCGCTGAGTGTGTGTCGACACAAGTCCTGTGTGTCAACACAAACCTTCTTTAGGTGTCGACACACTTCTTGGATGTCGACACATGCCTTTCTTCTAGTGTCGACATAAATCCTGGGTGTCGACATAGCTTCTACTTCAAGTGTCGACACAATTCATGCCTCAGGTGTCGACACAATTCTGGGTGTCAACACAGCTTCTTTAGGTGTCGACACAATTCTTTATGTCGACACAGATTCTTCTTCAGGTGTCGAAACAATGCCTGGGTGTCAACACAGGCCTTTCTTCTAGTGTCGACACAACTTCTGGGCGTCGACACAATTCTTCACAAGTGTCGACACTTGTACTTAGAGAATTTTCTTGCAAACCTTACACCTGCACAATGAAACTCAAACATCCATCAAATACAAATTGATGTATATCAATGAGTAAGATGAGGCTTCTCCAAATCTGATACATATTTTTCAATGTACCCAACAGGAATTGAACCAGTTTAAAAGATGTAAGGTCTAGAAGCTGGTTCCCAGACCTCAAGGGCATAATATCATTGGAACCAAGTGGATCTATAGGAATAAACTTGATGAAAATGTCATTATAGTTAAGAATAAGGCTAGACTGGTGGCTCAGGGATTTAGACAAGAGGAGAGTATTGACTTTGATCAAACCTTTGCCCCTGTAGCAAGACTAGAAGCTATCAGGTTATTCCTTTCATATGCTGCATTCCAAGGGTTCAGAGTCTATCAGATGGATGTGAAATCAGCATTTTTGAATGAAAATTTGAAAGAAGAAGTGTATGTGGAACAACCTCCAGGTTTTGTTGTTCCTTATCATATTGATTTTGTTTATAGACTAAGGAAAGCTCTATATGGGCTAAAATAAGCCCCTAGAGCTTGGTATGAAACATTGTCTAGCTTCCTCATTGAAAATATATTATCAAGTGGGTTGATAGACAAGACTCTATTCCTTAGGGAATCTAAGGGCAAGATCATCCTAGTTCAGATATATGTTGATGAAATTATCTTTGGGTCTACTGATGATAACCTTTGCAGGGAGTTTGCCAAACTTATGCAAGGGAAGTTTGAGATGAGTTGCATGGGTAAACTTAAGTTCTTCTTGGGTATCCAAGTAAGACAGTCTGACAATGGAATATCCATAACACAGTCTAAGTTTACCAGGGAGTTAATTAAGAAATTTGGGATGGAGAATGCTTCCTCCATGAAAACTCCCATGGGATCAAATATGTCTTTAGATAAAGATGAGACGGGGAGACCTGTTGATCAAACTTTGTATAGAGGGATAATTGGTTCTCTTTTATATCTCACTGCTAGTAGGCAGACATCATGTATGCTACATGTGTCCATACTAGTCATCAGGCATACCCTAAAGAGACTCATTTCTCTGTTGCTAAGAGAATTTTGAGATATCTAAAGGGCACACCAGATCTTGGCCTATGGTACCCAAGAATAAGTATTTTGAGCTAATTGGCTATTCAGATGGAGATTTTGCAGGCTGCAGAGAGGACAGAAAAAGTACATCAGGTTCTTGTCAGTTTTTTGGTATAAGGCTAGTGTCCTAGAGCAGCAACAAGCAGACTAGTGTATCTATTTCTACTGTAGAATCAGAATACATAGCTGCAGGAAGCTGTTGTGCATAGTTGCTGTGGATTCAACATCAACTCTAGGATTATAACCTCCAGATAAGTAAAAGCTCTTTGTTTTGTGATTCTGTAAGTGCAATCTCTATAGCTAGGAATCCTGTATCACATAACAAGACTAAGCATATAGAGATTAGATATCATTTTATAAGAGAGCATGTGGAATGTGAGGATATTAGTCTTGAGTTTGTCCCAACAGACAAGCAAGTGGCTGATATTTTCACCAAGCTACTAGATGAAGAAAAGTTCAACACCTTCAAATTTGAATTGGGTATGTTGAATTTGGTATAGCTTCAGTTGTTCTTTATGATTGTTTATAGCAGGAAAATTTAATCTTGCAAGTTAGTGTGGACTAAATAAACTATCAAGAGGATTGATAGTAGTTATTCTTACCGAGGGGGAGCAAGTTCAGCTCTAGGTGTTTCTTTGATCTTAAATAGGGGGAGTAGATAGCATATTGCTCCTAAGCTATTTCACAGAAGTCAAAAAGGGGGAGAAGTAGTACAGGAAGAACAATAGCAAGGGGGAGTAGCTGCAACAAAGAAGCAGCTACAACAAAGAAGCATCTATAGGAAAGGCTTCACAGGTGAAGCAGCTTATAATAGCAGGATGCAGCAAAGCAGGGGGAGCACAAGGGAAAATGTGTTAACAAGGGAAAATGTGGTAACTCTTGTTGTTCTTAGATTAATACAATATTAATATTTTTGCTGCTTAATATTTTTGCTACTTATGTTAGTGTATATCATTGACAAAGAATTCTTAAGTGGTGTTTTGAATTCTTCAAATAGGGGAGATTGTTGGGTCCATTGATCCCAATGTCCTAGATTTGCAAGAAGTGAAATAGGTCAATGATATACACATAGTTGTATTTGATGTATGTTTAAGTTCATGCATAAAGGTTGGTCTTTGTCACAATGATTGGACATATAGTTCAAGAGACAATGACAGGTGGACTCAAAGTGATAGGCTGAAAATTCAGAAAAATGCCTAAGTCCAAAAGCGTTGAGTGCGGCAAGCTCACTCAACGCCATACAACTAATAGCGCTGAGAGAAGGCTGGCAGTCAAAGCTTATAGTATTGAAAAGACAAAAATATAGCTAAGTCCACAAGCGTTGAGTGAGCTCAACTCACTAAATTCCATAATGGCCAGAATCGTTGAGTCAAGGATATTCTATCAATTCTATATGGCCAGAATTGTTTATTCAAGGATATTCTGTCAATGCCAAAGTATAAGGAGACAGAAAATTCTACTAAGTATAAAATCGTTGAGTGAAGCTCATTCACTCAACACCAAGCCAAAAGGCTTTGAGTCTAGTCTTCCTGTGAAGAAATTAGAATTCGCTAAGTCCAGAATCGTTGAGTGAAGCTAGTTCACTCAACGCACTCAATGCCAAACTTCAGCAAGAAGGCAAGATTGCAGAAAATTAGGCTAAGTATAAAAGCATTGAGTGAAACTTATATACTTAATGCTCTCAATGCTTTTAAGCAGAAAGGACAGAAGAATATGGCTAAGGCAAAAAGCGTTGAGTGAAGCTTATACACTCAACACTCTCAACGCTTTTAAGCAAAAAGGGCAGAAGAATATGGCTAAGACAAAAAGCGTTGAGTAATACTCAACGCTCTCAACAGAGTTGAAATATTTTGAAGTCCAAATTCATTGAGTATGGCCTATTCACTCAACTCCACTCAATGCCTAGCAGAGCTGAAGAAAATTCTAAGTCCAGAATCATTGAGTATTGCTTATCCACTTTTTGTTGAGCTGAGCTCTAAGTTCATCGAACTTAGTTTAGAGTTCGTCGAACTCAGCTTTCACTTTTTCATCGAGCTGAGCTCTAGGTTTGTCAAACAGAGTTTGGAGTTTGTCGAACTGAGGATTTTTGTAATCATGCTTGATTTTACTAAGTCCAGAATGATGATGATGTTAGCAAAGTCAACAAGTCAATGAATTTCAGATTCGCTATTTAAATGCTGCAAATCAACATTAACGTCACCGTTAGTCTACAGTGAATCTCAATTTGATTAAGCTGATGTTTTAACTGCCGTTAAAACTTGGACACATGTCAGTCATCCCGCAAATCGATGGGATTATAAATAGCAGCTAAGATCGAGATCAAATTAACTTTCTGATTAACATTAATTCATTCTAAAAATGAGAAGCAGGAGTTTGTCGTCTTTATCCGCCATTGTTACAGATTCAAGAACTTGAAATTGATAAATTTGAAGGGTTTCTGAGTTTGCTGGTCAATCAACATCTGCTATAATAAGTACATAGGATATCTCTGAGGAAGATGAATCAGTCTAGGCAAGCCCTAGCTGAAATAGCTTCATGATTCAATCTGAGCCAAATCTGAAGATCATTTTCTAAATTGAAGAAGGAGAAGATATCTGTGCCAGATTCTTCTTGGACAGAAGAATAAGGTAGAGGAATTGCAATCTGCCTTACATGTTAGCTATTTAAAGATCGTCTTCCCCTCTTTCATCAGCAAGAACATAATCAAGATTCTGAGGAATTTCCAGCACAAGTCGCAGACCATTGAAGATCAATTTTATTGTTGCTGGGAAGTAGATAGGGCTGAGATTTTCTTAGCCCAGGAACAAATCGACTCAGGGAGCAATTCCTTTTGAGTCGAATCAATATTGCTCTCTCAAAATCTGTGGATCTGTGATAGATCTGTGTTAAGGCCTAGATTGATTAGGTTGTGTGAGAGATCTGTGTGATCTTATTGTAAAGCCTAAATTATAAAGGCTGTGAGAAGGATCAGTGAGATCTGTGTTAGGGCTGTGGGCTTGTGATTGGATCCTTGTGTGTATCTGTATAGGGCTATTTCTCCCATCCCGTGTTAAGGGAAGTTGTGCCTGTGTTTGGTAGTCAGGATATTCTTGCGCGGAGGGTTGTGAGCCTGTATTGTAAGTCTCAGCGGAGACTGACTAATTCGGTGGGATTATACTATAATCTCTAAGGAGCCATAGTTTTTTGAGAAGAGCCTTGTCTAACATACTATAAGAAAAGCAGAGAGGGGCAGTGGATGTACCCATATATTGGGGAACCACTATAAAATCTGGTGTGCTGTGTCTTGCGTTTTGCTGTGCTGAGTATTGTGTTCTTGAAAGCTTAATTATGTATACACAGTAGGACATAAGTCATATAAGATTTTGAAGAACTATAAAAGACTGTAATTACCTATTCACCCTCCTCTAAGTGATTAGCTACCCTTGTAATCAAAGACTTTCATAGACCTCTTCTTTTAGGTCACTATTTAGGAAAGTTGACTTTATATCTATTTGGTAGACCATGAATCCTTTATGTGTAGCATATGCAAGGAACAGTCTTATAGCTTCCAATCTAGCTATTGGTGCAAAGGTTTGATCAAAATCAATACATTTCTCTTATCAGTATCCCTTTGCAACCAGTCTACTTTTTTATTATTATAACGCCATTCTCACCAAGTTTATTCCTGTAGATCCACTTGGTTCAAATGATGTTATGTACTTATGGTTTGGGAACCAGCTTCCATACCTTTCATTTCTTGAACTGGTTCAGTTCTTCATGTATAGCCACAATCCAAAATGGGTCTATGTTGGCATCTTCAAACCTTTTAGGTTCAACATGAGACAAAAGCTAGAGTACATAGCAATGTTAAGGATTCTGCTACTTATTGTGACCCCTTGGCTAGCATCTCCTATAATCTGATTTTTGGGATGATCCCTCAAATGCCTGACAGCAAAAGGCATTTTTTCTTCAGCATCATGTTCTTCAATGGCTGGGTCTTGCTGGTATTCACCCATATCCAGTGAACTTTTTCCTTCTTCAAGAATGCATGCACCATCATCTTCTTCTTGGATAGTTGGAGGAGTGTCCTTGAAGTTTAGTTTATCCATCTCCAACTCTACACCTGTAGATCTAGAGGAGCTAGGTAGCTCACTATTAATCATGGATGATTCATCAAAGACTACATTCACAGATTCTTCTACAACTTGATTTTTCAAGTTGTAGACCCTATAGGCTTTGTTATGGTTGTTGTACTTAACAAACATTCATTCATAGGATTTGGAAGCAAACTTAGTCAAGTAGGACTTCCCATTATTGAGCACAAAGCACTTGCTACTAAAGATCCTGAGATAGGCTAGATTTAGTTTTTTGCCTTTCATAAACTCATAGGGAGTCTTCTGGTGATACCTGATGTTAGAGGCTCTATTCAGGATATGACATGCAGTGTTCACTATTGCCTCTACCCAAAAGTATTCTGGGAGGGAATTGTCACTGAGTAGTGTTTTGTCAGCCTCTATGAGAGTTCTATTTTTTCTCTCAGCCATCCCATTTTGCTGGGGTATTCTAGGAAAAGAAAATTCTTGGTGAATCTCTTGCTCTTCATAGAACTAGGGTTTCAGAATTTTTCTTTTGAAAGAACACTCAAGCAAACTTGGAGAAGTCATCAACTATCACAAGTGTGCAGACTTTCCTACCTAACTATGAACTGGCATGGGACTAAATAAGTCCATATGCAAGAGAGACATGCACCTCTCTAAATCTTTGGCCCTAATTCTCTTGAAGGTTGCTTTGATCTACTTTCCCTTTTGAAAATAAGAGCAAATGTCCTCCTTTATACACCTTATATTTGGTCCATTTCTAACTAGCCCTTCACTAAAAAGCTTGCTAATTATCTTGTAGTTCAAGTGAGCAAGCCTCTTGTGCAATTGCACACAATATGAGACTTTCTCATTTGCTACCAGACACACTAGTGAGTCTGTACTTAAATATAGGAAGTTTAAACAATAGATATTCCCACTCCTAGTGTCTATCAAGATGACCTCTTGGTCACTTGACCTTTTGATCAGACACTCATCCTTGTAGAAGACAATGACATGGTCAATGTCACATAGTTGGCTTATGCTAATCAGATTGTGTTGTGATCCTTTCACATAAGCTACTTTTGTGATGGATACTATGCCATTGGTGATCATACCATAACCTTTGGTGACTCCTCTGTCTGAACCTCCAAAGATCACCTTAGGTCTATTCTTCACAGGAATATAATCCTTCAGGTTTCTCCTTGTTCCAGTCATATGTCTGGAACATCCACTTTCCAAGTACCATATTTGTGCATGGGTACTTAGAATATCCTGCAAACACTGTTTAGTTTACCTTATGACCCCAAATGGGATTGGGTCCTTGGTTCTTGTTAGCTTGAAACTGAATATGTCTACCTGCAACACTTCTAACAAGAAGTCTCACTCTTGCGCTTAGTACAATAGGGTTGTGCCAACAATCTATGGTAAAGTGACCCACTTTACCACAACACCAACATTCATGAATGTTGTATCTCCTCTTTTCAACAGCCTTTGAAGTGTGTAAGCTATTTATAGCTGTATGTTAAGAGGGAAGAGCTATAGCCTTCTTCTTGTTTCTTTCAGCAAGAATCTGACTGAAGGAGAGTCTGATAGTAGATGTACTTGGCTTACTCTGAGTTCTGCCAATAATAGTCTTCTTTGTAGTAGATATGTTGTTGATGGCATCAGAGACTTCCAAGTCAGGCTTACTAACAGACTGACCCTTGGTTTGGGTTTTTGCTAGAGGAGCCTGAGAATAGGCTACTCCCTTATTCTTGAGTGTGGGGGATGGAGTACCAAACACAAATGGTCCATAATAGACTATATGGATTTCCTCATGGGGAGCCTTCAGTGCGCTTACACCCATGCCCTTTCTCCCTCCATTATAAGATACCCTTATATTCTTACAAGAAGAGTTCCCATTTTTCTAGTGACCATACATGTTGTCTTGGTCATACCTGTTTGATGGGAGGATTACCTTGTGAAAGTAGGTATGAGACACTACAAGAGCATTGCCTTTCTCTTTGGAATGAGAATCTCTATTATTTCACTTGAACCCCAAACCCCACTTATCCTTTTGTGAGGTAAAGGAGTATATTAGTGGCAACACTATCTTGGGCTTACAGAATTTCTGCCATAATCTTTTTCTCCTTAAGGATCTTCTCTTCAAGATCCAAGATGATCTTTTTCTTCTGGCTTATGGTCCCAATTTGGATAATTGAGATTGTCTTCAACTGGCTAATTTCCCTCCTCATCTGAGCTAGCAAGTGCCTGACTCAGATTGCAGGGAAGTAGCTTGTTATAAGGAGACAATATCCTCAGCTTGTCTCTTGGAAAGTCTTTTGCTCTTCTTCAGAGCATCCAGAATTGCATCATACTTGCCAATCAATTAATTAACATTGTCTTCAGAATCTGATCCCTCTTCCCTACTGGAGGAAGTGGACGCATCAGAGTTTGAGCTAGACTCATAAATAGAAGGAGAGCTTGGGATAGAGTGTACCTCATCAGGAAAAGAAATATCCTGATTATCTTCTGATATGGCCATAAGATTGCACTCATCATACTCTTCACAGTCATTTTCAATTGAGGACAGTTGGGCCTTGATGCCAGATGGGGCAACAAGAAGTTCAGCATCTTCTTCAATCGACATGAGGCCAATATTGGCCTCCTCTTCTTCTGATTCTAAAGATTCAGAATCACTGTCTGATAGGTTGATAATCTTGTTGACCAAGAATCTCTTTTCAGCCATCTTGACCTTGTGATGGTTTTTGACATCAGACTTTATCTGATCCTTCCTCTTAACTAGACAGTTAGAAATGACATGTCCACTCCTATTGCAATAGTAACAAACAACATTAGTCTTACCATATTTATTCTATTTGGAGTCATACCTTTCCCTAGAGGGGTCAATTCTAGACTTGTCTTTACTAGAGTGGGGCTTGAAAGTCTTTAGTTTCAAGAGTAGATAAACACATAGAGGGGGCTGAATAGGTTTTTCAGTCTTTTGAGACTTTTTCCTTGCTTTAGTGTATTGTGAGTTAGATTAAGTTAGTTTTCATGATAATCACAAAGACACAGGAATTTTATAGTGGTTCCCTATATTATGGGTATGTCCACTGTCCCTCCCACCTTTCTAACAGTGTGTTAGACAAGGCACTTCTCCAATCTCAGCTCCAAAGAGCTTACAACACAGATCCCTCAGGATCTCTCAGCCTCCTCCAAGACCAACCTCAGGCACAAGGTTTTACAACTCAGAGCAAGCTTGCTCTGGCAGCTCAGTGATCCAAAGATCACCTACCTCAGACTGAGATAAAATCCTACACTCAGGCTAGGAGGATAGCCCTACAACTTAGAGAGAATGACTCTCCTACAGCTCAGGAACAAAGGCCCTACCTCAGATCCATAGAAGGATCCTATAACTCAGGCACAAAGGCTATATAACTCAGAGAGAATGACTCTCCTATAGATCATACATAAAGGCCCTACCTCAGATGCATAAAAGGATCCTATAACTCTGGCACAAAGGCCCTACAACTCAGAGAGAATGACTCTCCTACCTCAGACAAACTGCCCTACCTTAGATCCACAACAGGGATCCTACCTCAGCCTTTATAAACTAGGCTTACACTCAGATCTGTTAAGATCCTACAGATGAAAGGTTGATGGTTGATGTTTATTTGACTCCAGAGAAATGATCTCTAAGCCTACCTTCCTGGACTGAGAATAACTCAGCCTTAACTTCTTCTTCACGGCTCCAAAAAGTGTTCTTCATGAATGATCTGCTTGGGATGTGAAGTTACTGCAGCTAGGGATTGCCTTACTGCTTCTTCTTTCTCAAAGAATATCTCTGAACTTGCTGCTGCAGGTGAGAATGGCAACAACTAACTTGTTGAACTCTTAGATTAGAAGTTTGAACTCGTTCTTCAGGCTTTACAATAATATCGCGAGGAAGAAGATGAAGTTCAGCTTTTCCAAAAGTTAATTTTCTATTATCTGATCTATCACTTCTTATCTTCAACCATCCAATGGCATTTTGAGTAGTAGGACCCGCTGTAGTTGTTGGCTGCAACTTTGCATTATAAGTAAATGTCGTACAATAGGCATGCATCAACATTTATCGTGTACTATAGACTTCCCACATCGATTTTGAATTATGCTAACTTCAGCATCTGTGGACTTAGCCAAATTCAAGAAATTTGGTATAGGCGTTGAGTGAACAACCTTCACTCAATGCAAAAACACTTACACAATTTTATGTCTCACTAGGCATTAAGTGATTAATCATCACTCAATGAATTTGGACTTATATAGCTAATATTTCTGTTGAGGAAACGTTAAGTGCATTAGCTTCACTCAACGCTTTTGTCCTTAAACAAACTTTCTATTGATAGGCGTTAAGTGTGTTGACTTCACTCAATGTTTTTGCCATTAGTCAAACTTTGTGTTGATAGGTGTTGAGTGCGTTGACTTCACTCAACACTTTTGTCCTTAGACAAACTTTCTATTGATAGGCGTTAAGTGCGTTGAGTGATCCTTCATCACTCAATGCATACTTGACTTTCCAGTCATCTTGATGTGGTGTTGAGTGAATAGCCTTCACTCAATGATTTTGTCCTTAGATAATTTCTCTGGTGAGTTGGCATTAAGTGAACTGTCCTGACTCAACGCTTATAGACTTTGATAGATTTTCTGTCTATATCTTCTGAGGCTTTGACTGAATCTTGTTCTGTCAACGCTTCTAGAGCTTAGCGTTAAGTGAACTAGCTTCACTCAATGCTTCTGGACTTAGCCAGATTTCTTCCTTGCCAATGCTGAAGCTTTGACTGTCTGAGCTTTACTCAATGCTTCTTTCTCTGGCATTGAGTGAGCTTCCCTCACTCAATGCTTCTGGACTTAACTATAATTCTTCCCTATCAATGCTGAAGCTTTAACTATCTTGTCTTTACTCAATGCTTCTTGCTGTATGGCTTTGAGTGAACTGCCTTCACTCAATGCCTATGGACTTAGCAGTACATTTGCTTCGCAAACTGTTGGGCTTTGACTGTTCATGCTTTACTGATTGCTTTTTGACATCTGGCGTTGAGTGAACTGGCTTCACTCAATGCATGTGGACTTAGACAAATTTTTGTCTTTCTAGCATTCTTCCTTGACATCTGGCATTGAACGAACTGGCTTCACTCAACGCCTGTGGATTATGATAAATTTTTTTCTTTCCAGCATTCTTCCTTGTGTCCACCTGTCATTGTCACTTAGAACACCTGTCCAATCAATGTGACAAAGAACAACCTACATGCATGAACTTGAACTTACATAAAATACACCTATGTGTATACCATTTGCTTGTTTGACTTCTACAAATCTTGGACATTGTGATCAATGGACCTAATAATCTCCCCATATTTGAAGAAGTCAAAACTCTTAGTGAATGAAATAGACCGACATATGCAGCAGATAAAACATTATATTTATATTTGAAAAAGAGTAATAAGTATAAGTTAATGGTTACCACATTTACCCTGCCTGCATAGTGATCATCATTTCCTACTCCCCCTAATCGCTTCCTATCCCTGATCATGAAACCACTTAATCATTGTATTCTCTCCCTTGATCATGTTCCTCCCACTTGATCATGTTCTTCTCCCCTTTTGACTTCTTCAGAAGTAACTATAGTCAGGGAGGTGTTGATCTTCTAGCAGTAGCATTCCATCTCTAGAGCAGGGAGTGCAGAGTTAATCTCCTTCTCAGCCTGTGCATTATCCTGAGGACAAAAAGATTAGTAGTATTGATCTTGGAATTCCACTGATGCAGTTTCTTACTCCTTCTCAATAGGAAGCTGAACCTATTCCTGCAAGTGTTGTACTTGCTCCCCCTCAATAGGAGCATCTTGACTAGCTCCCCCTCAGTAGGAGCATCTTCTATCATTCTCTCTAATAGACACTTTAGTCCTTTTCAGTCTTGATACCACTAAAAGTCTTAACTGCCTGCAAGAGGAGTAATTCCTGCAACAAAACAAGATAAGGAGAAACTGAATCTATACCAAGTTAAATATACCTAACTCAAACTTGAAGGTGTTAAACATGACTTCATCTAGTGACTTAGTGAAGATGTCATGCACTTGCTTGTCTATAGGGACAAACTCAAGACTGATGTCTTCCTTCTCTACATGATTCCTAATGAAATGATACCTAATCTCAATATACTTAGTCCTGCTATGAGAGACAGGATTCCTAACAATGGATATTGCACTAGTTAAATTATAGTGCATGGGGGTGTTAGTTATCTTGATATTATAGTCTTGGAGCTGATGATGGATCCATAGTAACTATACACAGTAACTTCCTGCTGATATATACTCTTACTCAATTGTGGAAATAGCCACATTGGTCTGCTTCTTGCTGCTCCAAGACATAAGTCTTCCTCCTAAGAACTAACAGGTGCCTGATGTGCTTTTCCTGTCCTCCTACAACCTGCAAAATCTGCATCTGAATAGACAGTTAGTTCAAAATACCTATTCCTAGGGTACCATTAACCAAGATATGGTGTGCCCTTAAGATGTCTCCAAATTCTCTTAACAGTAGAGTGGTGATACTCTTTAGGGCTAGCCTAATATCTAGAACAAACACATGTAACATACATGATGTATGGCCTACTTACAGTAAAATATAAAAGGGAACCAATTATCCCTCTATACAAAGTTTCATCAACAGGTTTCCTTGCCTCATCTTTGTCTATAGACATACTTGACCCATAGGAGTTTGCATTATAGAGGCACTATCCATTCCAAACTTTTTAATTAACTCCTTAGTGAACTTGGACTGGGATATGGACAATCCATCTTTAGTCTGCCTTACTTGGAGGCCCAGAAAGTACTTAAGCTCACTCATACTGCTCATCTCAAACTTCCCTTGCATAAGTTTGGCAAACTTCTTGTAAAGGTTGTCATCAGTAGACCCAAAACTTATGTCATCTACATAAATTTGGACTAGGATGATCTTTCCCTTAGATTCTCTTAGGAATATGATCATGTCTACCTCCCCCCTTGAGAATTTGTTCTTAATGAGGAAGCTATATAAGGTTTCATACCATGCCTAGGGGATTGCTTCAACCAATATAGAGCTTTCCTAAGTCTATACACATGATCAGGAGAGTTAGAATCAACAAAACCCGATGGCTGCTCAACATAGACTTCTTCCCTTAAGTCATCATTCAGAAAGGCTGACTTGACATCTATCTGGTAGACTTTGAATCCCTTATGCATAGCATATGTAAGGAATAGTCTGATGGCTTCCAATCTGGCTACTGGGTCAAATGTTTGATCGAAGTCAATACCTTCTCCTTGTCTGTATCCCTTAGCCACCAGCCTAGCTTTGTTCTTGATTTAATGCCATTTCATCAAGCTTGTTTCTATAAATCAACTTGGTTCCAATGACATTATGTCCTTATGGTCTGGGATCCAGCTTTTAGACCTTACACCTCCTGAACTAGTTCAGTTCCTCTTATATTGCCATAATCTAGAACTGGTCTATGTTGGCCTCTTCAAATATTTTGGCTCAACTTGTGACATGAAGCTTGAATACAAGGTTGTGTTGAGACTTCTGTTCCTTGTAATAACTCCTTGGTTAGCATCACCAATTCTTTTGTGTCTAAGATGATCCCTTAGATGCCTAACAGTTGGAGGCAATCTTCCTTCAGCATCTTGAGCTTCAGTGGCTGCATCTTGTTGATCTTCATCCCTATCATGTATGCCTTGTACTTCTTCTATAATTTGTACTCCATCATCTTCTTCTTGGACTATTGGAGCATCATGCTGATCTTCATCCTTAATGGTTATCTTATCCATCATCAGTTCTATACCTACAGGTCTAGATGAGGAGCTTGGAAATTCATTGTTAATCATTGTAGACTCATCAAATACTACATGTACAGACTCTTCTATAACTTGATTTTTTTAAGTTGTAGATCCTATAGGCCTTGCTATGATTGTTGTACCTAACAAATTTCCCATCATAGTACTTTGCGGAAAACTTAGTCACATAGGACTTCCCATTATTTAGCACATACCATTTACTACCAAAGATCCTGAGATAGACCAGGTTTGGTTTTCTGCCCTTTATAATCTCATAGGGAGTCTTCTTGTGGCTCTTGTTGATAGAAGCTCTGTTTAGGACATGACATGCAGTATTTACTACCTCAACCCAGAAATATTTTAGGAGCGATTTTTCACTTAGCAAAGTTCTACCAGCTTCTATTAGAGTTCTATTCTTCCTCTCAGCAATCCCATTTTGCTGGGGTGTTCTTGGAGAAGAAAATTCTTGTTGAATCTCTTGCTCTTCACAGAATCTTTTCATGTCTTCAGACTGGAATTCAGTCCTATGGTCACTTCTATTTGACCACAGTATTATCTAACTTATTCTGAATCTGCTTGACAAAAGTCTTGAAGATGTCAAGGGTTTCATACTTTTTCTTAAGAAAGAAAACTCAAGCAAACCTAGAAAAGTCATCAATAACCACAAGAGTGTAGACTTTTCTACCTAGACTATGAACTGACATAGGACTAAACAAGTCCATATGCAGGAGGTATAAGCACCTCACAGAGTCTTTGGTCCCAATGCTCTTGAAGGAATCTTTGGTCTGCTTGCCCTTTTGGCATGCAGAGCAAATGCATTCCTTGGTGCATTTTGTCTTAGGACCATTCATAACTAGCTCTTCACCAAAGAGCTTGTCAATGGTCTTATAGTTCAAATGAGCTATCCTCTTGTGACATTATACACAATATGAGACTTTCTAATTGCAACTAGACATATAGGTGAGTCTTTACCTAAACAAATAAAGTTTATACAATACATATTTCCTCTTCTAGTGCATGTTGATAATACATTTTGTAGTTTAAACTACTATGGTAATTACAAGTTTTTATTATAAAATCATATCTTTTAAAGCTTTATTTTGACCTCCTATTGTGTATACTAATAACATTAATGATTGTTTTCTTTCTTTTCAGGTTTGCAGGTTTTTAGGAATTTCGTCGAGCTCAGCCAATTTCGTCGAACTCAGCCAATTTCGTCGAATTCAGTCTTTTCGTCTAGCTCAGCCTTTTCATCGAGCTCCGCCTTTTCATCGAACTTAGCCAATTTCGTCGAGCTCCGCCTTCATTCTATGTTCGATGAACTCCTCCAATTTCATCGACCTCCTGTTCACTTTCTGCGTTCGACATTTTCCTCCATTCGTCGACCTCGCCTTCAGTTCAAAGTTCGTCAATCCCGTTTTCCACTTTCTGCATTCGACATTTTCCTCCGTTCGTCGAACTCCCGTCCACCTTCTATTTTCTACGTTTGTCGAGCTCTCCCTCCTTCTCCTCTGATTTCATCGAGCCCTCTCTCCTTCTTTCGTCGAGCTTTCCCCGCTTCTAGAGACAAGTCCTGTTTTTTCAGGAAAGCCTGCTGCCGCCATAAATGCACGTCACTCATACCGAGGAAATAATCATTTCCCGCCAGAATTCGTACAAAAGTCAACTCTCGTGCATGGCTGGAGGCATGGGCATATCCTGCTTTTTGAAGAATCAATAAATAGAGCCCCTCCCCTTGTGTAAAAAGATAGAGAACTTTGGAGAGGGAAAGTGTTGCCATTTTCAGTTCTTCCTTTTTGTTCTTCCTCTCTCCTTTTCTCATTTCAGTTTTTCTTAATTTAGTTTCAGTTTTACTTTTCTGTAATAGTTCTTGAATTTCTTTTATAGTTTAATTTTAGTGCTAGCTTAGTTTTTCATTTCCTGCAAGTGTAATAGTTTTTATATTTCAAGTTGTAATCTCTCTGTTTGTTTTAATATAAAGTCTATTTGCTTTTACATGTCTCTATTTTATTTCCATGCACGCCTACTCATCTCTCTTCCTCCACTTCACCATGAGTAACTAATCCTCCTTGTACTCGATCTTGATAATCCGAGGTTCGAGTTGATTAAGTTCTAATGCTCTAGTTTGCTTTTTCTTTGTAAGGTTTAGACCTTAATTTACTCTTGAATAATCATGTTTGGAGTTATATCATAGATATATAATTTCCATGTTTTTTTTCACTCTTAGCTAGCCGAGAGGCTTGTAGTTTGAAGTGAAAACTCAAGAGTAAATAGAGTTGCATGCACCCCTTGTGAGAGGCAGACTTTAAATCTCCCAAATTAGAGTGAAATCCAATAGCTGGGTTCACAGCGTAAAGCGAGCTTTAGGCCTCCGATTTGGATGAGAGTTTAGTAAGACCTTCCTAAACTCTGGTGGGCACGTCTTTGAGAGAAGTGTGTTCATGCTTTAGGAACCTCCACGGTCAAGGTCTTTTGCCTTATTAAGTTAGAGTTTATTATCGCATTTTTGATCAACTTAGGACGAGGTGATTCTCGATCCAGTGCTTTTCTTTATCATTGTTTAACCCCTCGTTTTAATCGCTGGTTGTGGTCTCTCTCTGATTGAGTGCAAGTGCTTTTCTTTATGTAAGTAGTCTCTTCTTTTAATTTAGTTAACAACCATAAAAGTTTCTTCGATAAGATAATAGTCTTCGTGTGAGTAAGATTACTCAATGGTTCCCGAATTTTAATACAACACTTGTGTCCCCTAGCTACAATTCGATAGGTATACTTGCCTAATTGGATTGTAGTTCGGTTTTATTCTCTTCACGATTAGCAGACACCAAGTTTTTGGCGCCATTGTCGGGGACTTAACTCTTGTTGATAATTCGAAAACACGAACCTATTAGTTTTATCACTTCTCTTTCTCACCCTCTTTCTTAAAAATTAAAAAATTCAAAAAAAATATTAACGCTCTTAATAGAAACCCACATCATAATTTTTCTACACCACCTAATTCTCTCGAAAAGGGCAATGTGGCTTAAATACCACTATCTTGTCTAGTACCTTGCGAACCCTTTATCGGGTAGCCCTTGGGAAGTTCAGGAGTTGAAACATTAAAAAAAATCTACTCCAAAAAAAGTAACTCTTTTTCTTGTTTATTTTTCTCTTTCTTCATCTTCTCTTCTGCTAGTGCATGACCCGCGGAAATCCGTTAGATATTTTGGAATTGGACCACAAAATTGAGCGTACTCTTCAGAGAAGATCACAATTTCAAGGTCTTACTCTCTAGCTGCCGATTGAGGATTCCGAGTCTATTTCTACTACAAGAATGGAAGAGCCCGTAGTAGAGGAAGCCTTGCATAGGCCTATGTCCTATTATGCATGGCCAAATCTAGAGGGTACAGAATCAAGCATAGTTTGCCCTGCTATGGATAATAATTTCGAACTTAAGCTAGCATAATTCAAATGGTGCAGCAGTATGTGCAATATGATGGACTTCAAGATGAAGATCTGAACTCGCATATAGCTAGCTTTCTTGAGATTTGTGACACCTTTAAAATCAATGGTGTTATAAATGATGCTATTAGGCTAAGACTCTTCCCTTTCTACCTAAGAACCAATGCTAAGCAATGGCTGAACACTATACCAAAAAACAACATCATTACCTGGAATCAACTAACTAAAAAATTTCTGGAAAAGTATTTTCCTCCAGCTAAAACCGCAAAACTTAGGAACGATATTTCTGCCTTTAGACAAATAGACTCTGAAACCTTGTATCAAACCCGGTAAAGGTTTAAATAACTCTTTAGATGATGCCCCCATCACGCACTGCCTGTATGGTTGCAGGTGCAGACGTTTTATAACTGGCTAAATCAAAGCACAAAGCAAATGATAGACGCAACTTTCGGTGGTACCATAAACCACAAAACCACGGAAGTAGCTCTTGAACTTTTCGAGAATATAGCCATGTACACATATCAGTGGAATGTTCCTAAGTTCCGCCCAAACAAACTTGCAGGGATCTTTGAAGTAGATAATGTCTCCCATCTAGCTCTACAAGTGGAATTATTAAGTAAAAAGATAACGGATATGACTGCTGCCTCCTCCCCTCAGGCATGGGAATCTGCAACTCCTTCTCCCGAACAATTAGATTATTTTAATAATATGCCTAGAAAAGCTTTTCATAATTTTTCTTCTGCTAATTTTCCTGCTCCGGGTTTCACTTTTCCGAATAGTTATAATCCCGCTTTACCAAACCACCCAAACTTTTCATGGAGTAATCCCTCGAACGCAATGTGCCCGCCACCACAAAATGATTTTTATGCACCACCACCACCTCCTCAAAATTTTCCAAAAACTCAAAGTTTGGAGGAAATATTTTCAAAATATATGAGTGTTAATGACGCTACTATAAGAACCCTAGCCGGGACCGTTAAAAGTTTAGAGAATCAAGTAGGACAACTCGCAAAAATTATTTCTGAGCGACCCGCCGAGTCTCTTCCTGCCAATACTGAGCCCAACCCGAGAGAGAAAGCAAAAGATATAACTCTTCGGAGTGGGAAGCAAGTTTCTGGTATGGTTAGCAAAGATCCCGAGGCAAGCTCCACCCCCATTTTAAAAAATCAACCCTCCGCCGAGAATTTTTTTATCATTTCACCCTCTACTGAAGAAGAAGTTATCACCCCTCTCACTGTTGTAGAAAAAGATCTCATTCTACCACACATCTTTAAAAATGATCTAACTCAACAATACCCTTCCGAACTTAACAAGCAACATCAGAATGATCAATACTCCCGCTTCCTAGAAATATTTAAGCAAATCCACATAAATCTACCCTTCCACGAAGCTATCTCCCAAATGTCGAAGTATGCTAAGTACCTTAAGGACCTCCTGACTAATAAAAAGAAGTTAGAAAACTTATCGCATGTCACACAAAATGCCGAGTGCTCTGTGGTCTTGACAAACGGTTTACCAAAGAAGATCAGTGATCCGGGTAGTTTTCTATACCGTGTGTATTTGGTGATCTTTTAATCAAGCACACATTGGCCGACTTAGGTGCGAGTATCAACCTGATGCCCCTCTAGTTATTCAAGAAGTTAGGAATTTATAGCCTCAACTCCACACGCATGAGTATCCAGCTTGCCAATAGATCAGTTAAGTACCCGTTAGGAATCATGGAGGATGTCTTAGTTAAAGTTGAACAATTCATCTTCCCAATGGATTTTGTCGTATTGGACATCGAAGAAGATGTCGAGGTTCCCTCGATCCTTGGCTGACCATTCCTTGCCACCTCCTGAGCTATCATTGATATAAGCAAGAGTAAGCTCTATCTACAAGTAGGCGACGATGAAGTGACCTTCTCTATAACCCCCTCAATGAAGAATACCCTAGAAAATGATGACTCATGTTTTTTCTTAGATACCTTGGGTGAAGAATCTTACTACCGCCTTTCTGAAAGTGAAAGTGAGATTTCTGATTTTTGTTTTTCTTCAACTCTTCCAAATGAATTTCTGCAAGAAACGGTCATGGCCGTGGACTCCACCCTTTCCAATTTTTCGTATAAAGTTAAAGTCTACGAAGACATTGTTTTTGAAAAAGAAAGAATTTCCAAAACGTCATATGAAGAACACCCTACCCTGGAATTAAAGGAACTACCCAACATCTTAGGTATGCCTTCTTATAAATGGACTCCAAGCTACCAGTAATAGTTTCGGCCTACCTAACTGAATTACAAAATGACAAACTCCTTCTTGTTTTACGAAAACATCACCGAGCTATTGCTTGGCAGATATCTGATATCAAGGACATATGCCCATCTTTCTACACCCACAAAATCCTAATGGAAGATAATTCGCATAATTCAATCCAACCTCAGCACCGTATAAATCCAAATATGAAAGAAGTCGTAAAAAGCGAGGTCATGAAACTGTTAGATGCAGGAATTATCTATCGTATATCTAATAGTAAGTGGGTTAGACAAGTCCCGGTAGTCCCAAAAAAAGGAGGGATAAATGTAGTTAGTAATGAGAATAATGACTTAATCCCGACACGGACGGTGACGGGGTGGCGAATGTGTATTGACTATCGTAAGTTAAACGATGCCACCCGCAAGGACCACTTCCCCTTGTTGTTCATCGATCAAACCTTAGATTGATTATCCGGCCAAAGCTTTTACTGTTTTCTCGATGGCCTATCGGGGTATTTTCAAATCCCCATCTCTCCCGAGGACCAGGAGAAAACTACGTTTACTTGTCCCTTCAACACCTTTGCTTATCGAAGAATGTCGTTTGGGTTGTGTAATGCGCCAACTACATTCCAACAATGTATGCTCGCTATATTTGACAAGTACGTAGAAAGCATTATGTAGGTATTTATGGATGATTTCTCAATGTTCGGCCATGCCTTTGATAGTTGCTTAGAAAACCTCGAAAAAGTCTTAGAAAGATGCGAAGAAACTAACCTTGCCCTAAATTGGGAAAAATGCCATTTTATGGTAAGGGAAGGGTTAGTTTTGTGTCATAAAATTTCTACTAGAGGAATTGAAGTAGACATAGCTAAGATAGAAGTTATCGAGAAGCTGCCACTGCCTATGAACGTCAAAGCTATAAGAAGTTTCCTAGGACACGCATGCTTCTACCGCCGTTTCATAAAATACTTCTCCAAAATCACCAAACCCCTTAATCATCTTCTGGAAAAAGAAGCCATGTTTATTTTTGATGACCTTTATCTGTTTGCCTTTGAATTAATAAAGGAAAAGTTAATTAATGCCCTTATTATAATAGCTCTGGTGAGGGACCTTCCCTTTGAAATTATGCGCGATGCGAGTAGTTTTGCGGTGGGAGCCGTACTAGGATAGCAAATATCTATAAATTTCCACCCCATCTATTATGCGAGTAAAACACTTACATCGGCACAAGAGAATTATATCACAACCGAGAAGGAGCTCCTAGCTGTTGTTTTCTCTTTTGATAAATTCCGTCCTTATATTATGCTTTCCAAAATTATCGTTTTAACGGACTACTCGTCCCTCAAGTATCTTCTTGCTAAGATGGATACCAAGTCACGCCTGATTCCCAGGGTCTTACTCCTCCAGGAGTTTGACTTAGAAATCCGTGATAAGCAAAGAGCCAAGAATTTTGCTGCCGACCATCTCTCACGATTAGATAATCCGTATATAGAAAAATTAGATGAAAAATCTTTTAATGATTTCTTCCTCGATGAGAAGCTGCTTTTAATTAAGACATCCCCTTCTCCTTGGTAAGCACACATTGCCACTTATTTAGTGGCTCGTGTACTCCCAAAAGAGTTCTTTTCTCAATAAAAGAAGAAATTCTTTTCTGAGTTGAAGAACTATTTTTGGGAGGACCCGCATCTTTTTCGAGTCTATGCGGACCAAGTGATAAGGAGATGTGTCTCTTTTGACAAAGGATTAGATATTTTAAAACATTTACATGAAGGACCGACTGGTGGTCACTATCAAGCTGCTCGCACTGCCCACAAAGTGCTTTGCGCGGGTTTTTATTGGCCTAGCATGTTTAAAGACGCGCAAGCCATTGTGAGTAGGTGTGATATTTGCCAACAGTCGGGAAATATTTCCAATAAAAATTAAATGCCGCAAAATTATTTCCTTGAGTGCGAAGTTTTCGACCATTGGGGAATTGATTTTGTTGGCCCTCTTCCTTCTAGCTTCAGGAACATGTTTATTTTAGTTGTTGTAGATTATGATTCATGATGGGCTGAAGTCCAAGCTCTTCCTACTAACGACGCTCGAGTCATAATTACATTTTTGAAAAAATTATTTTCTCGATTCGTTACACCATAGGCCATCGTTAGCGATAGAGGTTCACATTTTTGTAATGCGCAGTTTTCTAAAATTCTTATTAAATACGGCATTACGCATAAGCTTTCAACTTCCTACCACCCCCAAACTAACAGACAAGTGGAAGTAGTGAACATAGAGCTTAAATTTTTTTTAGAAAAGATTTTTTTCACCTCTAGAAAAGACTGGTCAACCAAAATAGATGATGCTCTATGGGCCTACTGAACATTGTACAAAACCTCCATCAGATGTACGTCGTATCAGTTGGTTTATGGAAAAGCATGTCATTTACCCGTAGAATTAGAACACCGCGCTTTTTGTGCCTTGCGATTTTTAAATTTCGATCCCCACTCTGTCAGTGACCTTAAAAAATTTCAACTTATCGAACTCGACAAGTGGCGCTCTTAAGCATATGAAATTAACAAGTTTTATAAAGAGCAGACAAAGTGTTTCTTGATAAGCACCTAAGGCACCCAAAAACATTTTTGCCGGGCAACCAAGTTCTTTTATATAATTCACGATTAAGTTTATTTCCGGGCAAGTTAAAATCACGTTGGTCTGGGTCATTTACTGTTAAAGAAGTTTTTCCGTATGGAGCGATTTTAATTTCACATCTTGATAAAGGTGAGTCCAAAGTGAATGCGCAGTGTCTTAAACTTTATTTCTGTAGTGATGTCAGTCCGAACAATGTTAAGTTACTTCTGCATGAACTTTAACTAGCTTAAGACTTTTTATTTTTGTTAAAAACTTTAAATTTTATTTTTGATTTTATTATTATTATTATTGGACAAACTATTTTTGGACAATATTATTTTGTTGCGTCGAGCTCAAACAACGTTTTAAACAAAGGGCACTCTTGGGAGGTAACCCAAGTTATTTTTCTATTTTCTTTATTTTGCACTTTTTTCTCCGGATGGCTTCGACAAGTTGAAGCCTCTGTGATAGCCTATTCCAGCACTGCTGAATCCATCACAAAGTCCAAAGAAGACATTTCATGAAGTTCCAAAGCGCAAGCATGAGGGAGCGGCATCACGCAACCTTCCGCGACTCGGAAATCTGGGAAGTACCTGTTTTCAATTTTGTACTTTTATTTCTATTTTAATTTCTCTCTCTCCTTCCCCTATTTTCTCCATTGAGGACAATGCCCATTTTAAGCTTGGGGGAGGATTTCCTCCTTCTCTTTTCTTTATTTTATTTCTTTGAAAAAAAATAAATCAAAATCAAAAAAAAAATAGTGCTTTCTCCTTTTTCTTCTTAAAGAAAAATCTCTAAAAAAATATAATATCTTTAAAAATCCAAAAAAAAGATAATATCTTTAAAAATCCAAAAAAAGAGAATATTTCAAAATCAAAAAAAATATTATGTTATTTGTTTTTACTTTAATTGTTTAAACGAATTTTGGTATTTCATTAGTCCCCCCTTGCTTTTTTGTTTTGTTTTTCTCAAAATTTCCTATAACAACTTAGCTAATTATAATCTTTCTAATCGCTCTTTTTAATTATGTTTCACAAGTAAATTGTTAGCCATGTTGTATTCCTAATTCACGGTAGCATGTTGATGTGAAATATTTTTCTAAAACTTGCATTTTTATTATGGTTTTCGTTATTTATTTTCTTTAGTTTCTTAAAAATATTTCATCCACTATTTTCCTTTTCATTTTTGGATAATTTTTGTAATGTCAATTTTTTATTAACGTAGTAGATGTGAACGATCCAAGTCGCTTATTATTTCTATTTTCAAGATAATTTCATTAGTCTTCATTTATTATCTAGGATTTGCTTTTTGATATTTTTCAAAACTATGCTTTAGATAAATTTAGAAGCATGAAAATGATTTAGGCCATTTTTGTTCTCGTTTGAGCCTTCTTGCCAACCTAAAAATTTTCATCCCTAGTTAGCGCTTTTGAGCCTTTTTCCGATTTCAATTGATAGCTTCACTTATCATTTCATTTTCACCAAAGCTAAAATCTTCCAACCTATCTAATCACATTAACCTTTTGAGTTTCATTAAAAATTTTCATGATTATAATTGGATTGTTTTGTGATATATTTGGAGAATATTTTGAAACAATATGCTCAAAAGAAGTGTTTACTTTTGTTTGACCAATTTCAAAACAAAAAGGAAAATTATTTCTGGCCTTTGTTTTGAAAAGAAAAAAAAGGGAAAGAAAAAAATGGAAAAGAAAAGAAAGAAAAACATTTTATTTTTGATGAAATTTTTGAAACTCTTTATTTTGGTTTAGTGTGATTTTAAAGACTCCATGTTTATTTTTGAATTCCACTCCTAATCATAATCCTAAACCAAATGTTTCGGTCCTAATAAGTCCTTTTGATTCATGCTTTTGAATTTTATTTATTAGCTAAGTAAAGAAGGAAAATAAATTAGTATAGTTTTGGATTTAAATTTAGATTTTTGTTATTTGAATGATATAATTATAATATGTCCCTTGGATCTAGTAACAACTCAATGCGTTTTTTTCATTTTGTTGCTTTGCTTAAATTTATTTAAAGAATTTTCTTAAAATTTTGGATGATTTATTTTAGTTATTAAAGTTTATAAATTGTTAAACCATGCTTAAGTAACTGTTTTAGGATTATGTTTCACCTTCTCCCTACTTTGAATTTCACATTGTACTTGTGTTAGCATAATTAGAATTTTCCTGATTAGTCACTTTTATGTTAGCTAGTTTTTATATTTTTGCTTGAGGACAAGCAAAGCTTAAGCTTGGGGGAGTTTGATAGTATGTATTATAGTTTAAACTATTAGGGTAATTAAAAGTTCTTATTATAAAAATCATATCTTTTAAAGCTTTATTTTGACCTCCTATTGTATATATTAATAACACTAATGATTGTTTTCTTTCTTTTACAGGTTTGCAGGTTTTCAGCAATTTCATCGAGCTCAGCCAATTTCATCGAGCTTAGCCAATTTCGTCGAACTCAGCCAATTTCGTCGAACTCAGCCTTTTCATCGAGCTCAGCCTTTTCGTCGAGCTCCACCTTCTCATCGACTCAACTAATTTCATCGAGCTCCACCTTCATTCTGCATTCGACGAACTCCTCCAATTTCGTCGAGCTCTACCTTCATTCTGCGTTTGTCGAACTCCTCCCTCTCCTTCTCTTCACCTTTTTATCGACCTCCCATCCACTTTCTGTGTTCGACGTTCGTCGACCTCGCCTTCAGTTCAATTTCGCCGAGCTCTGCAATTTCGTCGAGCTCAACCGAATTTGTCGACCTTAGCGTTCGTCGGCCTCAACATTCATCGAATGCATCTTCTGTGTTCGACGAACGTTTCCTTCAGCCCCTGTTCGTCGAGCTTGCCAGAATTCGTCGATCTCAGCATTCGTCGAATGCATGTCATGCTTTTGACGAACGGTTCCTTTAGCCCTAGTTCGTCGAGCTCGCCAGAATTCGTCGACCTCATAGTTCGTCGAACTCCCCTCCACCTTCTGCGTTCGACGTTTTCCTCCATTCATCAAGCTCTCCCTCCTCCTATGATTTCGACGAACTCCTTCAATTTCATCGACCTCCTGTCCACTTTCTACGTTCGATATTTTTCTCCATTTGTCGACCTCGCCTTCAGTTCAAAGTTCGTCGATCCCACTTTCCACTTTCTGCGTTCCACGTTTTCCTCCATTCATCGACCTCCCGTCCACCTTCTCTGTTCTCCGTTCGTCGAGCTCTCCCTCCTTCTCCACTGATTTCATCGAGCCCTCTCTCCTTCTTTTGTCGAGCTTTCCCTACTGCAAGAGACAAGTCCCGTTTTTACACAAAAGCCTGCTGCCGCCATAAATGCACATCACCAATACCGAGGCAATCATCATTTCCCACCATAATTCGTACCAAGGTCAACTCCCGTGCATGGCTGGAGGCATGGGCATGTCCTTCTCTTTGAAGAATCTATAAATACATCCTCTCCCCTTTTGTAAAAAGATATAGAACTTTGGAGAGGGGAAGTGCTGCATTTTTCAGTTCTTCCTTTTTGTTCTTCCTCTCTGCTTTTCCCATTTAAGTTTTTCTTAGTCTAGTTTCAGTTTTACTCTTCTGTAATAGTTCTTGAATTTATTTTGTAGTTTACTTTTAGTGCTAGCTTATTTTTTCATTTCCTGCAAGTATAATAGTTTTTATATTTCAAGTTATAAGCTCTCTGTTTGACTTAATATAAAGTCGGTTTGCTTTTACTTGTCTCTATTTTATTTCCGTGTACTCCTACCCATCTCTCTTCCTCCACTTCACCATGAGTAACTAATCCTCCTTGTACTCGATCTTGATTATCCAAGGTTCGAGGTGATTATGTTATGATGCTATAGTTTGTTTTTTGTTTATAAGGTTTAGACCTTGATTTACTCTTGAATAATCATGTTTGGAGTTATATCATCGATATATAATTTCCATGTTTGTTTTCACTCTTAGCTAGACGAGAGGCTCGTAGTTTGAAGTGAACACTTAAGAGTAAAGAGAGTTGCATGCACCCCTCAAGAGAGGCAGACGTTAAATCTCCCGAATTGGAGTGAAATCCAATAGCGGGGTTCACAGCGTAAAGCAAGATTTAGGCCTCCGATTTGGACGAGAGTTCGATCGGACCTTCCTAAACTCAGATGGGCATGTCTTCGAGAGAAGCGTGTTCATGCTTTAGGAACCTCCACGGTCAAGGTCCTTTGTCTTAGTAAGTTAGAGTTTATTATCGCTTTTTGATCAACTTAGGCCGAGGTGATTTTTGATCGAGTGCTTTTCTTTATCATTGCTTAACCCCTTATTTTAATCGCTGGTTATGGTCTCTCTTTGATTGAGTGCAAGTGCTTTTCTTTATGCAAGTAGTCTCTTCTTTTAATTTAGTTAACAACCCTAAAAGTTTCTTCGATAAGATAATAGTCTTCGTGCGAGTAAGATTACTCAACAGTTCCTGGATTTTAATATGACACTTGTGTCCCCTAGCAACAATTCGATAGGTATACTTACCTAGTTGGATTGCTAGTTCGGTTTTATTCTCTTCACGATTAGCAGACACCACCTGTCAAGATAACCTCTTGGTCACTTGACCTCTTAATTTGCACATATTCTTATAGAATACAATGACATAGCCAAGATCAGAGAGTTGGCTTATGCTTATCAGGTTGTGTTGAAATTGTTGGGTAATTGGGGATGGCACAACACTTGTGCACGCAGTAGAATTAAGAACAAGAAATACCCAAACGAGTTCAGATCTAGCAATATTCATGAATCAAGAAGTAAAACATGTTGTAATAAAATTACTTTTGAGTGATTGAGTCAATACTCAACCTAAATGCTCCAGAAAAATTCCAACTGGTCATTAGCGGCTTGAGTCTTGAGTGTAGAAAGTATATCCATGCCTCTATAGGAAATCCACATAATCGGGAGAACCTGTAGCAACTTGTCGCACAAGATCTATGTTGGGAGAGGACACTCAGTGTATCCACAGAAAGCAAGGTCTGTTGAAGGAGAGGCGGCGAAGACACTCGCTGGGATCGGGATCAAGCTTTGTGACGGGATCGACGGAACGCTTCCGTCGGCTTTTAAGGTTATCGGTCTTTCGCACAGTGACGGCTCGTGTGCTTAGATAGAAGAGTGATTGCATACAGTTCAAGCCCTAATGTTTCTTATTTATATCCAAAAGGAATAAACAAATCAGCCCATCGCTAATCACAGATCAAGAACTTAGACAAAATAGACCTTCAGCCAGACAATAGTTGGTCTGGACGAATCGTCGAATATCTACAGGATATACGACAAATCATCGAGTATCAATTTATACTCGTCAAATCATTGAGTATCTTATAGCATATACGATGAACTCAATGACATCCTCAATTAAGTCAATGCTTGACTCCACAAAGGCGTTGAGTGGACTCAGTGCTCTCAACGCTTTCTGCACCAAAGGCCAGATTCATCGAACAACATTCGTCGAACTGCATTTGTCGAACAGCATTCGTCAAACGACATTCGTCGAACCGCATTCGTCGAACTGCATTCGTCGAACGACATTCGTCAAACGGTGCATGACTTCTGCGCCAAAGGACAGATTTGTCGAATGGCGATGAGTGAATACAATACACTCAATGCCTAAGTGTCAGATTTGCCAAGTAAACCCTTTACTTGACGAAGGCATTGAGTGCACTCAACGCACTAAATGCCTAAGACCTAGAATTATCATGTAAGCTCCTTTACTCGACGAATTGCTAAGTGGGCTCAACGCACACAATGCTTAAGTGCGACAGTCGACGGATCAACACTTGATACTCGACAAATCGGTGAGTCAACTCAACACACTCAACGCCATCATTCGACGAGTTAACACTTAACTCGACGAAAACGTTGACTGGTCTCAACGCACTCAACGCTTTTGCCTTAGAATATTTCAGTCACTTTTGCTCATCATATGAGCTATATCATACAAATCTAAACTCCCAATTTCTCCACAATCTTATGTGCGACCCTGATAGGCTCATACTGAGTTGGCAGTGAGGCTACATGCTTGATCACTTCCAGATCACTGTGGTAGCACCAACAGTCTCCCACTTGATCTAGAAAGTATCAAACAAAAGCTTTGCAAACAATGAACGACATCTAGCAATACATCATTGCTCCCCAAACAGTAAGAGTTTATAAACTCATAAGCCATTGTGACCAATGTTACAGTGTTGTCATGTCCCTTTGTCCCTTACATCCGAATAGAACTAGAGATATAGACCGTGTCACCCTCATAATTGTTCAATACCAGTTTCCTGCTCTAGAGTTGAATTTCAGAAATTGGTGAGCCCAATATTATATATTGACTCAACCAAGCATGACCATGTGTTTTCTCAGTCACATTCCATCAATGGGCCCATGGATGCAACTCCTATCATATAGGAGGACAAATCCCATCTCTGCTCACACGCAAACATCCAAATGATTCGTAATGTACCCAATAACTACCTTTATCATCCAACTTTCTCAATACTGGAATTTTGATGGCATCAAAGCATGCACTTCCTCACTCAATGAAAGATGTGACTTTAGGTCAAAGGACCACGAACACCATTGCCACTTGAGCCATACTTGTGACATGTTTATATAACTATCCACAAAGTATTCTCACGTTGGGTCTGTCCAGTACAACTTATTCATAACAAGTACCTATGTGATAACTTGATATCATAATATCATGACCTATGAGGACGGGTCATCAGTCAATACACATGCTAGTCTTAAAGACATCATCATCACCCTTAGATTCTAAGATGATACAACAATCAAGGACTCTTTAAGAATGAAGCTTCTAGGATCATAGGTTCTCCCTTCAAGTCACTACTTGACCTAAAGAAGAAAACACTCTAAGGGCATTTATTTTAGTTAACTATTCTATCACAATAGAAATAATAACATAATAAAATAATATGCCAAAATATATAAATGAAATGTATACAGTACTTTTATTCATCAAATGAAATATCTAACAGACAACAAACATACAATCCATAAGAATCAAAATAGAGTTGATCATTCAGGTATCGTATACCCATAGATCTAACATGACCATCATGCTTTCTCTGTGCGAGAGGCTTCGTTAGTGAATCTATAATATTTTCATAAGTCGGCACTCTGCATATGCTCACATCTCCTCGATCGATAATCTCTCGAATTATATGAAACCACCGAAATATGTGCTTGGAGCGCTGATGAGATCTAGGTTCCGAAGCAAGTGCAATTGCACTGTTGTTGTAATAGTAGAGAACTACGGGACGAACAATGCTAGGAACTACATCTAACTCGCCAATGAATTTCTTAATTCATATAGCCTCCTTCGCTTCATTTACAGCAGCAATATACTCAGCCTCAATTATAGAATAGACAACTATATCCTGCTTGGAACTCTTCCAGCTAATAACACCTCCATTCAGGCAAAACACAAAACTTGACTGAGACTTTGAATCGTCCCTATCAGTTTGGAAGCTAGCATCCGTGTAACCACTTACAACGAGCTCTTCCTCTCCGCCGAATACCAAGAATGTATCCTTAGTCCTTCTCAAGTACTTTAGGATATTCTTGAAGGCTATCCAGTGACCTTCACCGGGATCGGACTGATACCTGCTAGTCAGGCTCATAACATAATAGACATCAGGACTAGTACATATCATTGCTTACATGATTGACCCAATTACCGAAGCATATGGAATCAACTTCGTGCGGTCCTTATATTCACAAGACTTAGGACACTGGTCCTTAGAGAGACTCACACCATGAGATATGTGCAAGAATCCTTTCTTGGACTCAAGCATGCTTAACCATTTCAACACCTTATCAATGTACGTACTTTGGGTCAAACCCAGAAACTTCTTTGATCTATCTCTATAGATCTTAATACTACGTATATAAGTCGCTTCCCCTAAGTCCTTCATTGAAAAGCAGTATCCTAGGTTATTCTTAACAACTTGCAGGGTCGGTTTGTCATTTCCGATCAACAGTATGTCATATATATATATAATATTAGGAAGATAACTATGCTCCCACTAATCCTTTATAAACACACAGTTCATCCTTGTTTTTGATAAAACCAAACTCTTTGATCTTCTCATCAAAATGAAAATTCCAACTTCGAGAAGTTTGTTTCAATCCATAAATGGATCTCTGTATCTTGCATATTTTAGTGGCTTCTCCTAGAGATACAAAATCCTTGGGTTGTGTCATGTACACTTCCTTAAGGAGGTTCCCATTAAGGAAAGTTGTTTTGACATCCATCTTCCAGATCTCTTAGTCATAATACGCAACAATAACAAGCAGAATTATGATGGACTTAACCATGACAACAGGGGAAAAGGTCTCATCATAGTCAATACCATGAATTTTCTTAAAACCCTTAGCCACTAGTCGCCTTTTGAATGTCTGTACATTCCCATACATGTCTATCTTCTTCTTAAAAACCCACTTGCATCGTATGGGTCTTACCCCTTCAGGTGGTTCCACCAAAGTCCATACTCGATTTTTATACATGGAGTCCATTTCAGATTTCATGGCCTTAAGCCACTTCTCGGAGTCCGGTCCACACATAGCCTCTTGGTAGGTTGCAGGATCATCACTCAACACATTACCTATTTGAGACACGAGAAATCCATATCTCTCTGGCTCAAACATTAGTCTACTAGATCTATGTAGAACTTCTGTTTCTTGAGCAGTCTCTCCGGCTACAACTTATAGTCCTAACTCAGGTTCCAATTCCGGTTCATTCATAGTTTGTGGTTCCTGAACTTCTTCAAGTTCTACCCTGGCTGTCTTTATACTTAAGAACTCTTTCTTAAGAAAGACACCAGTCCTCATGACAAACACTTTGCCCTCGGACAGCAGGTAGAATTAGTACCCTTTGGTTTCCCTAGGATACTCCACAATATAACACTTATCTTATTGGGTTCTAGCTTATCAGGCATTTGACGTCTCACGTATGCCTCAAAGCCCCAAATCTTAATGAATGACATACTGGGATGCTTCCTAGTCCATATCTCATATGGTGTCTTTAGAACCGCTTTTGTTGGAGCATGATTTAATGTGAAAGCAACAGTTTCTAGAGCAAAGCCCCAAAAAGAAATAGGCAGATCTACATGACTCATCATCGATTGCACCATGTCTAATAAGGTTCAATTCCTCCGCTCAGACACACTATTATGTTGTGGTGTTCTAGGTGGAGTGAGCTGTGATATAATACCACACTCTTTCAGATGATCACGGAACTCATGACTTAGGTACTCGCCACCTCGATCAGATCGGAGTGCTTTAACATTCTTGCCCAAATGGTTCTCTACTTCATTCTTAAACTCTTTGAACTTTTCAAAGGATTCAGATTTGCACTTCATAAGATACATATATCTGTATCTACTGAAATCATTAGTAAATGTAATAAAGTAGAAGTACCCACCTCTAGCCATAGAACTCATGGGTCCACATACATCATTATGTACTCTACCTAAGAGATCATCAACCCTCTCATTGAAGCCAGTGAAAGGGACTTTATTCATCTTGCCTAATAAATAAGATTCACATCTCTCAAATAATTCATAATCAAATGAGTCCAGTAGTCCATCTTTATGGAGCTTGGATATGCGTTTCTAATTTATATGGCCCAAACGATAATGCCAATGGTACCTGGGATTTGAGTCATTCATTCTTAGTTTTTTTAGTATTTTCAATATTATAAATCAGATGGTCTAAGTTCAAAACATACAGACCATTAAACATTTGGGCTACACCATAACAAATATCATTCTTAAATATTGAACACCAATTGTTTTTAATAATAAAAGAAAAACCCACCAAGTCCAAACATGAAATGGACATAATGTTTCTAGTTATGGAAGGAACAAAATAATAATTATCTAATTCTATTACAAGCCCACTGGGCAACGCAAGACGATAAACCCCCACGGCAATAGCAGCAACTATTTCTCCATTGCCAACGCATAGGTCCACCTCTCTTTTACTCAGCAATATTCTCCTTCCCAGTTCCTGCACATTTATACAAATGTGAGAACCACATCCGGTATCTAATACCCAGGATGAAGGAACATAAAGGTTTATCTCTATAACATATATACCTGAAGCTGAAGTCATACCTCCCTCATCTTTTGCAGACCCTCAATGTATGAAGGATAATTCCTCCAATGACTAGCCTTGGCACAGTTGTGGCACTTTCCTTCTTTCCCTGAGCCTTTCCTTTTCAGTGCAGAAGACTTGGGCTCTAGTCCAGACTTGGGTCCTACCTTCGTCTTCTTGAAGCCGTTGGCCTTGCCCTTGCCTTTATGCACCATCAATATGGGGCTAGCAGGCTTGAACTTCTTCATGTTTATCTCAGCAATTCACAACATACCTAGGATCTCGGGCAGTGTCTTGTCTATTTCATTCATATTATAGTTTAAGACAAACTGCTCATAACTGTCCGGAAACAATTGCAGGATCAAGTCTGTGGACAACTCTTGGCCCAGAGGGAACCCTAGTCTTTCAAGATTCTCGATATACCCAATCATCTTGAGTACGTGAGTCCCTACTAGGTCTCGAGATCCCATCTTGCATTGGAATAATGCCTTGGTGACATCAAATCTCTCTTAACGAGCTTGCCCTTGAAATATTTTCTTGAGATGCTCGTCAATTTCCTTGCAACCCATGCTCTCAAGTTGCTTTTGGAGCTCAGAGTTCATGGTCACAAGCATGAGACATTCGACGTCTAAGGAGTCATCAAGATACTTCTTATAAGCATATTTATTAATATGGGACGCATTCCTGACAAGCTAATTAGGGGATACCTCTTCCAAAACATAGAGCTTGCACTCTTGCCTGAGAACAATTCTCAGGTTCCTGTACAAGTCCAAAAAATTTGTTCCACTCGGCTTTTCCTTCTCAAGGATCGCTCTGAGGGACAGGGTGGAGTGTGAACCACTTGTCATGGAAAATCTAAAAGGATACAAGCAAAGCAAATTAATACTACATTTCAAAAATATAATTTTATTCTTTCGATTTGTACTTTAATCAAAATAACTCCCACTATTATTATCAAACGGATAACCCTCAATATCAATTCGAAGAGTTTAGTGAGTAACTCTCTTAATGGACAAGATCCATATATCACTAACATTATGAGTTAGCTTTGGATTTTCTCTCACAATGCAACTATTTAGGTACGCAATGCTTGCCAATTACATCACTATGCAATTCATGTATGGCTGGTGAATAACTCTTTATTCGCATCCATCATATGGTGCATACCAACCCCATGCCTCTGGGCACTCAATCTTTGAGGTCACCCAGTTAAGCTTGAGCCGATGTCGATAATGGGATATCACAATTATCCGCTCGCACCCTTACCAAGATAGATTACACTTCATCGATCGAGGCAGGAAGAGTGTCATCCATTGGAAGGCATCCAAAAACTTAATATTGCTTAAGGTATTTTTGATATTCGATTAACTCTTTAATCATGGTTAATATTTAACCAGTGTGCACATCAAGAAAAATAAATTCAATAAGCATAATCCAAATGCATCTCAGATGTGCATAAGAATCATCAACACTTGATGAACTGGGCTAGGTCTGAACATCTAGAACATTTTTAAATCTTTAGACCTATATGCATAGGACATGAGCAACACTAACTCCACTTATACAGTAGACAAGCTCGTCACTTCATGTGAGATTCAAAATCTAACACATGCTTATTTTCACAAACCAACAAAGTGACGGTTACTGTTGAGTAAACTTCAAAGAAAGCACATGCATTCTTGGGAAGATCCAAGACTAGACTTGGGCATTTAGAACACTTCTAAATCTCCAAATCTACACGCCATGGATTTAGCAACTTCTGAAACGATGAATATGTTGGGTTTTTGGGGATGGCATAACACTTGTGCACGTAGCGAAAATAAGAACAAGAAAAACAAAAAACGAGTTCAGATGTAGCAATATTAATGAATCAAGAAGTAAAGCATGTTGTAATAAAATTACCTTTTAGGGATTGAGTAAATACTCAACCTAGAGGCTCCAAAAATTCAAACCGGTCACTAGTGGCTTGAGTCTTGAGCATAGAAAATATATCCGCGCCTCTACAGGAAATCCACACGATCGGGAGAACCCGTAGCAACTTGTCGCATAAGCTCTAGGTTGGGAGAGGACACTTAGAGTCTCCACAGACTGCTAGGTCTATTGAAGGAGAGGTGGCGGTGATACTCACCGGGATCGGGATCAGGCTCGGTGACGGGATCGGCGGAATGCTTCCGTCGGCTTTTAGGGTTATCATTCTTTCGTATAGTGATGTCTCGTGTGCTTTGACAGAATAGTGATTGCATGCTGTTCAAGCCCTAATGTTTCCTATTTATACCCAAAAGGAATAAACAAATCAGCCCGTCGCTAATCGCAGAACAAGGACTTAGACAAAATAGACCTTTGGCTAGACAACAGTTTGTCTGTACTAATCATCGAATATCTAACACATATACAACGAATCGTCGAGTATCAATTTATACTCGTCGAATCGTTGAGTATCTTATAGCATATACGACGAACTCAATGCCAACCTCAGCTGAATCAACGCTTGCCTCTGTGAAGGCATTGAGTGGACTCAAAGCTCTCAACGCTTTTTGTACTAAAGGCCTGATTCATCGAACGACATTCGTCGAACTGCATTCGTTGAACAGCATTCGTCGAACTGCATTCGTCGAACGGTATTCGTCGAACGATGTACGACTTCTGTGCTAAAGGCCAGATTCGTCGAATGGAATTAAGTGAATACAATACTATCAACGACTAAGTGCCAGATTTGCCAAGTAAACCCTTTACTCGACAAAGGCATTGAGTGCACTCAACACACTCAACGCCTAAGACCCAGATCGTCAAGTAAACTCCTTTAGTCGACGAATCGCTGAGTGGACTCAATGCACACAATGCTTAAGTGCGATAGTCGAAGAATCAACACTTGATACTCGATGAATCAGCGAGTCAACTCAACACACTCAATGCCATCATTCGACTAGTTAACACTTAACTCGACGAAAGCGTTGACTGGTCTCAACGCACTCAACGCTTTTGCCTTAGAATATTTCAGTCCTTTTTACTCATCATATGTGCTATACCATACAGATCCAAACTCCCAATTTCTCCACAATCTTATGTGCGACCCTGATAGTCTCATACTGAGTTTGTAGTGATGTTACATGCTTGATCACTTCCAAATCACTATGGTAGCACCAATAGAAACCCTTCAACATAAGCCACTTTTGATATGGTGACTATGTCATTGGTAATCTTACCATAGCCTTTGGTGACTCCTCTGGCTGAACCACCAAATATTACATTGGGTCAATCCTTCACTGGAGTGTACTCTTTTAAGTAGCTCCTTATTCCAGTCATGTGTCTGGAACATCCACTGTCCAAGTACCATATAGGGGTATAGGCAATTGGACTAACCTGCAAAACATGATTTTAATTTACCTTAGGGCCCCAATTTTTATTGGGTCCTAAGTTCTGGTTAGCCTAAAATAGACCTTGTCTTCCTGTAGATTTTCTGACATGAATACTACCACTTACTCCGGGAACAGTAGGATTATGCCAGCAATCTAAGGCAAAATGCCCCACTTTGCCAAAACACCCGCACTCATGAATATTATACCTTTTTTCTTAGTAGGTTTGGTAGCAGCTAACTATTCAGAAAGAGGAGCAGCAGCCTTCTTCAAGTTCCTTTCAGCAAGGATCTGACAGAATATGAGTCTTCTAGTAGGCTTTCTTGGCTTGCTCTGAATGCCATTAACAACAGTCCTCTCTGTAAAGGACAGACTCTTGATAACATTAGAGATAGCCAAATCAGTCTTACTGATATACTTTGATGACGACGTTGTCTCGCCACTTGCTCGTGATGATCGTGACCATTTGATTGGTGGCGATGATGTTCCGCCATTTATTAGTGATGACACTGTAGATGGTGATAACGAGTTCTTTGGCAAGCTCCATGGCAATGCCAGGTCCATGCATTATGTTGATCACCGCCGCAACCGTACGTTTGAAGACTTGGATGGACGATGCCGCAACAATTATTTCGATGCACGCCATCTCCGATACAATGCCATCGCCGCGACAATTATTTTGCTACAACGCCATCGCCGCAACAATAATTTCACTACAATGACATAAACGCTACAACGCCATCGCCGCTACAATGCCATCGCCGCAACAATAAACTAATAAGTATAATGTTTTGTTATATTTATGTATTTCCTTGTTGACTTATTTTAATTTGGGATTATATTTATTTATTTCCTTGTTTTTTCTTTTATTTAATATGAGCTGCATATAGCCATCATATATTTATTTATTTTTTGAATGGAGGAGATTAAGTGGTGTAGCCTATATATAGGCCATGTTATGAAGAGTTTATTAGAAGATTGATGAAAAAAAGAAGCTAACCCTAAATTGAGATTTCCCTCACATTCTACTCCACCTTTGGCCGTCGGCCTCTCCCCTCTCTTCCTCTTGTAGTTCGGCCACCTCTTTCCCCCTCTCCCCTCCTCTTTTCTCCACCTTAATAACCCCTCTCCTCTCCAACTCCCCACAAGGATTCGAAGGCTAAACCCCCTTGAGGAATTCAGCCATCTTTTGGCTTCTCTCATAAGATTCGGCCAACCAACTTCATCCCTTCTTGGTGGAGTTTCGGCCAAGACCAAGATCAACAAAGAAAACAAACCTTCTCCGGCGTGAAGCAAGGAAGGCAGGCGAGTTTCTCTCCATTCAGTGTGACTCCGGCGGAACCATAGAAGAGCAAACCATTTTTTTAAATCGGAATCATCCATTCCGATTGGGTAACAAAATTTCTACCTTAAGTGTTTCCCTCCTAGATTAATTCTTGTGGTGGTTTTACATTGGCGTGGCTTTCAAAATTGTGATTCCATCGTGGTTTTGATCCAAAATGATTTCGTGTTATCTTTTGATCTATTTAAGTTCGTGAGGATTGGTGGACCTCGTTTTTTTTTGTTGGGAGAGATCTACCATTTTTCAAATCGTTTAATTTCGGTGGATCTCTTTTGGTACAACACACGCTCGACCGGATCGGGTAGATCCCTTTCGCTTGAGAGGATATTAACTTATAGCTTCTATTCGATCTCCAAGGGTGTGGCGAACCCGTATGTTAGCATTTGATTAATATTATTGCAAAATTGGGTGTGCTGTGTTTTAGTTTGTGAGAGCGTAGAATTGGAACGTGAGAGAACTAATCAGTGTCGTTTGTCCGTTGTGGTTCTTTGGGAGACGTAGGCTGCATCAATTTGGTATTAGATGGAGGTTCACGTCAATATCCTAATTGACACCCTCCCCCTTTTATTAGTATGCTAACACACACTTGCACGTTTCATTACCTAAATAATAAAATAAAATTTTAATTTTTGGTCTGCAAATAGCTGTTTAATTTTTTTTCTCTGCAAAAAAAAATCAAATCAAATTATTTAATAATCTTCATATTATCTTCAGCAAGAAAATCCAAATATATATATTTATTACCTTAGTTATTAAGCGGGAATAAATCTATTTTTCTAAATTTATATGGGTCAGAATCCTTAATTCATTGCATGTGCATAAGAATCGGATCGAGTTTACTCTCCGTTTCTCACTGATATTGCCTATGACATTCACGTTTTCCTTTTAGACTATTGGTATTATAAAGCCATAGCTAAACACACCCCACCCTTTCCTTCATACCATAGGAATACCAACCGTCCCCATGCTTATCCTCCCACTAGAATTGAAGCACCTACTTATGATGGTTTAGGGTGTCCCCAAGTTTTCCTAGACTTGGTTAAAGAAATAGAGTGATACTTTAAGTGGTACAAATTGACTGACACGGATAAGGTGCGAGTGGCGAGAATGAAGTAGTTAGTAGAGGTAAGATATTCTGGTTGAATGAGGAACGACGTCTTAGAATCGAGAATGGTGAATTACTCATTGGTTGGGCAGTCATGAAGGCCATACTGACAGAACAATACGTCCCTACATACCATCGAACACAAATGTTAGATGATTTGGCTACCCTTAAACAAGGGAATAAGTTGGTATCTGAGTATATGAGTCTTCTTAAGGATATGATGGTTAGGTGTGGTGTGAAGGAGATGCCAGAGCTCACCCTCTCTAGGTTTCGTAAGGGGTTAAACCCAAACATCCAGGGTAAATTACTGCGTTATGGTCACACTGACCTAAACACCACTTTTAATGCTGCATTGGATATTAAGAAGCACAACGTTCATAAGAATAAGACTCGCTCATTTCAGAAGGGAGAGTCCGTCTTTGGACCACCACCCACTTTTAGGGAAACAATTCCTAATAGGTCTTATGTCTTGGACTCCAAAAATTTTACTGCTAGGGTGTTGCGTCAGTTAGCCTCGACGACTGAGCCTCCTAAGATTGTGATTGAAACCAATGACGATTCTGATGTAGATGTGGTATCTCTTGGTTATGAGGATGACACCGTAGATGAGAGTATTCTGACATGTACGTTAGGGCCCGACGATTCTGATGAGTCTGAAATTGAGGGAATACCTAGTGATTTAGAAGATGATGTATGGGATGATGATAGTCCAATCTATGAGAGTATTCCGTTGCCTATTATTTTCCCTGCTAGCGTTGTGTCTTACCACCCTAGTATTGTGTTCCCTCTCAAGGATACGATCCCCATCGTGTTACAGCCTACGATTACACCCACTGAGATTGTATCTGAGTTATCTGAGTAGTCTGAAAGTGAGGATGTCCCTATTTTATTGTGGATGAGCTACCATCTGAGGGAAGGGTATTTTTGGATGATTCTTTGGTTGTATACCCGGATGAGAGTTCTTTGATGTTGTCACCATTGGGTGAAATCAATAATGATTCAGATTTTATCCCGGGTTTGATTTTACTGACCCTGCCCCTATTTATTTGCCCACATTAGTTGACTTTTTAGGATGTGGAACTGATAGACCTAATCCGAGTTTTTGTGTCAAACCCACTTTATTAGTTCCTACATTGGCATTGTATCAGTGTATAAATATTAGTATGTTGAGCGCACTAGTATTTGGACTTTTCACTGCACCTCATAGACATGACTACACACCACTTTTGATAGCTTATTTTTGTGTGTGTCCGACTAAGATTTCTTCCTCTACTACGACTGATTCTTATTCTTTAGCAATTGTTCCTCTGGTTGTGGTGTCCCCTATACATACTTATATACTACACCCGGTCGCACACATTTACCCACCTCCTTTTGATGACCCTCATTTCCACATATTAGTGACTATTGAAAGGCCCCTTGAGTTGTATCGCTCGCACATCCTTTCACATCCGGGAGCATCCAACTCCATTATTTATGATGAGGGGTTCTCTTTGGCATATCTTTATGCCAAGCGTGAAAATATTAAATATAAAATTAAAACTGCGAATTTGGAGTCTAATAAAATCATCTTTGATTATAAGTCTCCCGTGCCATCTGACTTAACCCCCTTATCCTCTGTATTTGGGTCAAGTCATGTAGCACATGGGTTCTCTCCTCACGATAGTAAGATACTTAGGCGCACTTTTAAAAAATTACTCAATCAAGTTGCGTCTTATTACTTACATGCTAGCTTATCCCCCAATGAAATCATGCACGACTATAAGGCACTTGCACCACTTGATTTAATTCCATTACCACGATCGTATAAATCAAGTGATTTCGCACAGGAATTCGCTCTTCATGTTCCCAATTTACATAAGCACATTCATGAAATGTTAGTCGCCCAATATGCATTTTATAAATCTCATGCTAGCGTGCATAAAAGAGCATCTCACTTTAATGTTGATGATTTAGTCTTGGTGCGTCTCATCCCTGAACGGATGCCTTCGGGCTTCATAAAAAAGTTGATGAATCGGTGAGCCGATCCTTTTCGAATTTTAAAGTGGTTGAGAAAAAACACATATCGTTTGGAGATACCCACTAATTGGGGTATATTCCCTATTTTCAATGTTTCGGATTTAACGCCTTATGTTTCTCCACCACTTGAATTATCTTCCTCTCCATTTTTTCTGTCAACTATATCTTCTAATGGGTTGAGTGGTGAGCTGGGTCCTGGATTGCTCCTCCTATGGTCTCCAATGGAGGTATGTTGAAACTTTTTCTCCTTCTTTGACTAATGCTTTTCCAAGATTCCCCAAGACCTACTTTCTGCCTGATAGGTTCTCTTTGATGTGGGATGACCACGCTACTACGACTTGGATTATGGGGCTGAATTTTCCCCGTATTGCTGCTGCTTTTGACTGTTCTCCCCTCACGGGCCACTCATCGGTGATGAGTAATTTTGAGTGGGGGAGGATTGATGGCGATGTTGTCCCGCCACTTGCTCGTGACGATCGTGACCGTTTGATTGGTAGCGATGATGTTCCGCCATTTGTTAGTAATGACGTTGCAGATGGTGCTGACGAGTTCTTTGGCAAGCTGCATGACGATGTCGGGTCCATGCATTATGTTGATCGCCGCTGCAATCATACGTTTGAAGACTCGGATGGACGATGCCGCAACAATAATTTCGATGCACGCCATCGCCACTATAATGCCATCGTCGCGACAATTATTTTTCTGCAACACCATCACCGCGACAATAATTTCTCTATGACGCCATCGCCGCTACAACGTCATCGCTACAACAATAAACTAATAATTATAATGTTTTGTTATATTTTTTATTTCGTTGTTGCCTTGTTTTAATTTGGGATTATATTTATTTATTTCCTTATTTTTCTTTCATTTGATATGGGCTGCATATAGCCATCATATGTTTATTTATTTTTTGAATGGAGGAGATTAAGTGATGTAGCCTATATATAGGCCATGTTATGAAGAGTTTATTAGAAGATTGATGAAAAAAATAAGCTAACCCGAAATTGAGATTTCTCTCTCATTCTCCTCCTCCTTTGGCCGCCGACCTCTCCCCTCTCTTCCTCTTGTGGTTCAGCCACCTCTTCCCCCCTCTCCCCTCCTATTTTCTCTACCTTAATAACCCCTCTCCTCTCAACCTCCCTACGAGGATTTGAAGGCTAAACCCCCTTGAGGAATTCAACCATCTCTTGGCTTCTCTCATAGGATTCGACCAACCAACTTCATCCCTTCTTGGTGGAGTTTCAGCCAAGATCAAGATCAACGACGATGATGAACCTTCTCCGGCATGAAGCAAGGAAGGCAGGAGAGTTTTTCTCCATTCGGCGTGACTCTGGCGGAACCATAGAAGAGTGAACCATTATTTTAAATCGGAATCATCCATTTCGATTGTGTAACGAAATTTCTACCTTGAGTGCTTCCCTCCTAGATTAATTATTGTGGTGGTTTTACTTTGGCGTGGCTTTCGAAATTGTGATTCCATCGTGGTTTTGATCCAAAATGATTTTGTGTTATCTTTTGATCTATTTAAGTTCGTGAGGATTGGCGGACCTCATTATTCTTTTTTCTGGGAGAGATCTACCATTTTCTGAATCGTTTAATTTCGGTGGATCTCTTTTGGTACAACACACGCTCGACCGGATCGGGTAGATCCCTTTCGCTTGAGAGGATATTAGCTTATAGCTTCTATTCGATCTCTAATGGTGTGGTGAACCCGTACGTTAGCATTTGATTAATATTATTACAAAATTGGGTGTGATGCGTTTTAGTTTGTGAGAGCATAGAATTGGAACGTGAGAGAACATATCGGTGTCATTTGTCTGTTGTCGTTCGTCGGGAGACGTAGCTTGCATCAGATTTACTCTTGGTCTGGGTCTTTGTTGGATGGTCTTGAGAGTTGGCTACTACCACATTCTTGAGAGTGGGGGCTGGAGCACCAAATACAAATGGTCCATGATGGTCCTTTTGAATTTCTTCATGGGGAGCCTTAAAGACACTCAATTCCATTCCTTTTCTCCTTCCATTGGAAGATACATTTGTATTCTTCCAGGAAGAATTCCCATTCTTCCAGTGACCATACATTATGTCCTGGTCATACATGTAAGAAGGGAGCATTACCTTTTCGAAGGCGATGGGAGGCTGAATTGGAGCTTTTCCCTTTCTTTTGAAAGGGGAAGATCTAGTGTTTCCCTTGAATCCTAAGCCCCTCTTGTTTCTCTGAGATGAGAAGGAGTCAATTATGGGCAATACAAACTTGGGCTTAGAGTAACTAGCCACAATCCTTTTCTCCCTCTGGAGTTTCTCTTCAAGATCCCTAATGAGACTATCCTTGTATCTAATAGTCCCAATCTGGATGATTGTGATGTTTTTTCAGTTACCTAACTTCCCTTATCTTCTGCTCTAGCAAGGATGCTAACTCAGACTGTAGGGAAGCAGCAAGTTGTAGGGAGGTGATCTTCTTAGCTTGCTTCTTCGCCCACTTCTTGCTTCTTTGCCGACTTCTTGCTTCTTTTCAAAGAATCCAGAAGGTAACCATACTTGAAATTCAATTGATTGACATATTCCTCAGTTGGTGAGTTATCTTCATCACTGGATGAGGATGCATTAGAATCTAGACTTGTCTCATAGCCAGTATCAGAAGAAGAACTAGATAGAGAATGTACCTTGTCTAGACCAAGTTGATCCTGGCTGGATTCCTCATTTGACATGGCTATCATCCTATAACAGCTATTGGCATTTTCTTCAACATCCTCCTCCTCTGAGTCACTATCTGAATGTGACAAAGGCGCCCTAATCCCTATCCTAGAAACAGGATAGTCTTCAGCTTCTTCAACAGCAAATAGCCCTATATAGGCCTCTTCTTCTTCAGACACTGAGGAAGATGAGTAAGACTGACTCCAGCTCTTCTTATTCTTTGTAATGAAGGTACTTTCCTTCTTGCTCTTGTGTTGGTGGACATTTTTCTTTCTAGAATCTTTTCTCTTTACTAGGCAGTCAGCAATTACATGCTCAGGTTTGCTGCAGGAATAACAAACAACTTTAGAAGAAACATGTTTACTAGGTTTGGATTCATGCATGTCTACCTTGGAGTGTTTCTTTTCAGCTTTGTAGTGGTCCTTCCTATGATGAGATGAGGAGGAAGGTCTGCTCCTCCACTTCATCCATTTTATCAACTTCTGAAAGTGCCTAGAGAAGGCATCAAAATCTTCATCAGACATACTATTATCTGATGTGCTTGGCTCTGAGCTATTTGATACAGCAGGCCTCCTTAGAGTAGAGGAAATCCTCTCCTTGCTCTTCTTAGTGCCCTCAGCATTGAAGGCCATAGTCTTTTCCTTATCCTGGGATTTGTTAATAGTCTCCTCCTCCTTCCTGGCAGATAGCTACATCTAATAGGAGAACATCTTTCCAAATAGTGTGTTAGGGGGAGTATTAGCCAACTTTGTCACCTCTCTGATGACACAGATCTTTGTGTCCCAGTCTCTAGTTAGAGACTTGAGGAGCTTGTCATTCAACTCATAATGGCTGAAGACCCTCACAAAGTTCCTTAGCTCATTCACAATTCTGAAAAATCTTTCATAGCATTTCTACAATACTATCCTTCTTACTCTGTCTGAAGGCCTCATACTCTTGGTTGATTAGAGATTTCCTATCATCCCTGACCTCCTCAGTCTCTTCCATGTAGACCACCAAGATATCCCACATCTCCTTGGAAGGCTTGCAGTGAACAAGATTTTGGAAGGTAAAATCATCAATAGCACTAACTATGATGTTCTTAGCTCTCTTGTCCAAGGTGGCTAGACTGACCTCATCCTTGGTCATTGTTGAATACTTCTTGGGTGTCTGGACAGTTGCATCCAGAGCTGAGACCTTCATGGAGATGAAAGGTCCCTTTTGAACAGTTATGAAGATCCTTAGGTCAGATGTTTCCATGAAAAGCCTGACCCTCTCCTTCCAGATCCCAAATCTTTCCTTCCTATAGATTGGAATCTTCATAAAACCCAGCTCCTTATGGTTCTCTCTTGAACCCATAAGTACAATCCATTTATCTACCCTTGGAGATAAACTAAGACTTTTAAGTCCTTTTTGAGCAACCTCCCTCTGATACCACTTGAAATTCTTTAGTTTCAAGAGTAGCTAAACACCTAGAGGGTGGGTGAATAGGTTTTCCAGTCTTTTGAGACTTTTTCCTCGCTTTAGTGTGTTGTTAGTTAGATTAAGTTAGCTTTCAGGACAATCACAAAGCACATAGAAATTTAATAGTAGTTCCTCAGATTATAGGTACGTCCATGATCCCTCCCATCTTTCTAACAGTGTGTTAGACAAGGAACTTCTCTAATCCTGGCTCTAAAGAGCTTACAACACAGATCCCCCAGGATCTCTCACTTTCCTCCAAGACCTACCTCAATCACAAGGCCCTACAACTCAGAGCAAGCTTGCTCCTACAGCTCAGTGATCCAAAGATCACCTACCTCAGACTTGAGTACAAGCCCTATACTCAGGCTTGGAGGATATCCCTATAACTCAGAGAGAATGACTCTCCTACAGCTCAGGAACAAAGCCCTACCTCAAATCCATAGAAGAATCCTACAAGTCAGGCACAAAGGACTTACAACTCAGAGAGAATGACTCTCCTATTGCTCAGGCACAAAGGCCCTACCTCAGATCTATAGAAGGATCCTACAACTCAGACACAAAGGCCCTACAACTCAGAGAGAATGACTCTCCTACCTCAAGCAAACTGCCCTACCTCAGATCCACAACATGTATCCTTTATAAACTAGGCTTACACTCAAATCTGTTAAGATCTTACAGATGAAAGGTTGATGATTGATTTTGATTTGACTCCAGAGAAATGATCTCTGAGCTTACCTTCCTGGACTGAGAATAACTCACCCCTAACTTCTTCTTTACAGCTCCAGAAAGTGTTCTTCAGGAATGATCTACTTGGGCTGTAAAGTTGCTGCAGCTAGGGCTTGCCTTGCTTCTTCTTCTTTCTTAGAGAATATCTTTGAACTTTCTATTATAGGTGAGAATGATAACAGCTAACTTGTTGAACTCTTAGATAAGAAGTTTGAACTCGTTCTTCAGGCTCTACAAAAATGTCGTGACGAAGAAGATGATGTTTAGCTTTTCCAATAGTAATTTTCTATTATCTGATCTGTCGCTTCTTATCTTCCACCGTCCAACGGCTCTTTGAGCAGTGGGACCCGCTGTAGTTTTTGCCTGCAACTTTGCTTTATCGGTAAATGTCATACAGTAGGTTTGCGATATTGTTTGTCATGTACTGAAGACTTCTCACAATGATTTTGAATTTTGATGACATCAGTATTTGTGGACTTAGCCAAATACAAGAAATTTGGTATAGGCATTGAGTGAACAACCTTCACTCAACGCAAAAACACTTAGATAGTTTTTTGTCTCACTGGCGTTGAGTGATTAGTCATCACTTAATGAATTTGGACTTAGCCAATATTTCTGTTAAGGAAGCGTTGAGTGTGTTGGCTTCACTCAACACTTTTGTCCTCATACAAACTTTCTGTTGATAGGCGTTGAGTGTGTTGACTTCACTCAATGCTTTTGTCATTAGACAGACTTTCTGTTGATAGGCGTTCAGTGCGTTGACTTCACTCAACACTTTTTTACTTAGACAAACTTTCTGTTGATGGGCATTGAGTTTGTTGAGTGATCCTTTATCATTCCACGCATACTTGACTTTCTAGTCATCTTGATGAGACATTGAGTGAACAACCTTCACTTAACGCTTTTGTCCTTAAACAATTTCTCTTTTAAGTTAGCGTTGAGTGAACTGTCCTCACTCAACGCTCTTAGACTTAGACAGATTTTCTGTCTACATCTTCTGAGCCTTTGACCGAAGCTTATTCTGTCGACGCTTTCAGAGCTTGGCGTTGAGTGAACTCGCTTCACTCAATGCTTCTGGACTTAGCCAGATTTCATCCTTGCCAATACTGAAGCTTTGACTATCTGGGCTTTACTCGACGCTTCTTTATCTGGCGTTGAGTGAGCTGTCCTCACACAACACTTCTAGAATTAACCAGAATTCTTCCCTGCCAATGCAGAAGCTTTGACTATCTTGTCTTTACTCAACGCTTCTTGTTTTATGTCGTTGAGTGAACTGCCTTCACTCAACGCTTGTAGACATAGCCGCATATCTGCTTTGCAAACTGTTGGGCTTTGACTATCCATAATTTACTCAGCTCTTTTTGACATCTATCATTAAGTGAACTAGCTTCACTCAACGCCTTTGGACTTAGATAAATTTTTGTCATTCCAGCATTATTCCTTGACATCTGCCATTGAGTGAACTGGCTTCACTCAACGCATGTGAACTTAAAAAAATTTCTGTCTTTCCAGCATTCTTCCTTGTGTTCACCTGTCATTGTCACTTAGAACACCTGTCAAATCAATGTGGCAAAGAATAACCTGCATGCATGAACTTGAACATACATCAAATACACCTATGTGTATACCATTGACTTGTTTGACTTCTACAAATCTGGGACATTGTGATCAATGGATCTAACATGGCTTTCTTGATGAAGAGCTTGAAGAGGCCCTATTCTTCCACTGTCTTCTCCTGTTCAGTAACTTCTTGAACTGCTTGGAGAACAGTGCTAGTTCTCCATCTTACAGTTCATTCCCAGAGGAGTTGGGTTCTTAGCATTCTAACTCAGCAACTCTCCTTGGAGGAGAACTGGTCTTTTTTCAGCTTCTTCGTGTGACTTCACTCTAAAGGCCACTGTCTTCTCTTTGTTGAGAGATCTGACTGCATCATCTTCAGTCTTCCTAGAGTTCAGCTGCATCTCATGGGATAACAGCTTTCCAAACAAGTTCTGAGGCAGAGTGTATGCCAGGTTACCAACTTCTCTGATGGAACAAATCTTGATATCCCATTCCTTGTTTAGTGATCTACAGAACTTGTCATTCAACTCATAACTAGTGAATTGTCTGCCATATATGATCAGACTATTTACTATAATAAAGAACTTCTCATAATATTCAGCTATAGAGTCTTTCTTCCCTTGCTTGAATGCTTCATCCTATTGATTCAGGAGGGATTTTTTGTTATCCCTCACCTCCTCTATCCCCTCCATATAGATAATGAGAGAATCCCACATTTCCTTAGCTATCTTGCAGTGGACAAGGTTTTGGAAGGTGGAGTCATCTATGGCACTGACAATGATATTTTGTGCCCTCTTGTCCATGGTTGCCAGGAAAACCTCATCCTTGGTCATCTTTGAGTATTTTTTGGGGTTTATACACTTGCATCTTGGACACAGATCTTCATGGGAATGAACGGTCCTTCCTGAACTTTCATGAAGATCCTAGGGTTAAAAACTTCCATGAATAGCCTGACCCTCTCTTTCCAAATCCCAAAATTCTCTTTTCTGCATATAGGGAGCTTCATGGAGCTCAACTCCTTGTGGTTCTTACTTGAACCCAAGGAGCAAATATTTAGCTACTCTTGGAGATCTATTCAGACTGTTAAGTCCTTTTTGAACAACCTCCCTCTGATATCACTTGATAGTCTTTGTTTCAAGAGCAGCTAAACACCTAAAGGGGGGTGAATAAATATTTATGTCTTTTGTGACTATTATTTAGTTTGGTGAGTTGAGTGATTTACTTTATATTAGCTTTCAAGAATTGACACCAGCACACCAGTATTTATAGTGGTACCCCAAGATATGGGTACATCCACTTTCCCTCCCACCTCTCTAATAGTGTGTTAGACAAGGCAATCTACACCAAGAATCAGCACAATGAGCTTACAAAACAGATTCCTCAGGATCTCTTAGACTCCTCCAAGTCCTACCTTAAGACCAATGCCCTACACTCAGAGATAAAATCTCCTATAGCTCAGTGATCCTTCTAATCACCTACCTCAGACTTAATCCAAAGTCCTATACTCAGGCTAGGAGGATAGCCCTACACTCAGATCCACCACAGGATCCTACCTCAAAGAATAAATCTCCTATCTCAGGCACACATGCCCTACCTCAGATCCATAAAAGGATCCTACAACTCAGCCTTTATATTTTAGGCTTACAACTCAGATCATGAATGATCCTACAGAAAGAGTGAGTTTGTTGTTGATGACTTGCTCTAAAGAAAGTGTTCTCTTAGGCTTCTCTCTGGACTGAGTGAGCTCAACCCAACTTCTTCACATCACTAAGGAAGTAGATCTTCATATTGGTTTAGCTTGTGCTGGGAAGAATCTTAGAAACTGGAGCTTCTGAATTAGCTGATGAAGACAAAATGATATTATTGTGCTTTATTTCTTCAATCAACTAACCTAGTCTGAAGTCTTCAAACTTATTGTTGAACACCAGTTGCAGATCTCTTCTCGTTTTTCTGGAAGAAGATGATCCAGAATTTTTTTTTACAAAAGTCAAAAAAGCCTTTTTAATTTCTTAAAACTCTCCTTTTATTTCCCGCAAATCCAACGACTCTATGTGTAGTTTGGACCCCTGGAATGGGCAACTGCAGCATAACTTTTGCATTAACTGTAGTACTAAAGGCAAGCGGTGCATTTTGTCTTATAGCATGCAAAACCCGTGATATTTGAATTTCTGCTGACGTCAGCATGACTCGGCTCCTATAGACTTAGCAAATTCCAGACAATCTACACAGGTGTTGAGTGAAGCCTTGTTACTCAACACAAAAGTACTTAGCTGAATTCTGCATCTTCAAGCATTGAGTGAACCTTCTTCACTCAATGCATTTGACTTTTATTGTCTAACTATTAAGACATTGAGTGACCCTTCATCACTCAATGCTTCTGGACTTAGTTGAAATTTCTCTGCATGATGGTATTGAGTGAAGCTTCTTCACTCAATGCTTCTATCCTTGGCTTGGCTTCTTGATGAGGCATTAAGTGGCCTGTCTTCACTCAACTCTTATATACTTAGATAAAATTTATGTTGAGTAGGAATTGAGTGAAATGTCTTCACTCAACGCTTCTAGACTTAGCTAAACTTCTTATCTGTACCACTGGGGCTTTGACTGCTCGAGTTTCTATCAACGCTTTTAGCCTCTTGGCGTTAAGTGAACTGCCTTCACAAAATGCTTCTGGACATAGCCAGATTTCTTGTTTGCCAGCATCCTGTCTTGATTCCAACTATCATTATGACTCAGATTACATGTCAAATTAGTGCAACAGGGAACAACCTGCATACATTAAACTTAGAGCATGCATCAAATACATTCATGTGTATACTATTGACTTATGGGCCTTCTTCAAATCCAGGACATTATGATTAATGGACCCAATAAGCATTACCAAAAGATATATCAAGAGAAGTAGAGTTCTTTGAAGTAGTATTACCTGGAGTAGGGAGAAGATGAGGATGCTTGACCCATCAACGATCAACAAGGTAACCAGTCTCTCCATAATGAGAATAGAGAAATATAAAGGGGCCACGACGACCAGAGCGGCCTCCACGACCACTAGGAATAACACGTTGAAACTGATGAGAAATAATGTCTGAAGGAGTTGGAGAGGAAAGCAAAAGTCATTGGAGTAGAGTAGTAACAACATAAATATGCAAAGTAGTAGCATCTAGAGTAGGAGTATCAGTTTCTCCAAGAATTTGCTGTCAAATCATATCATAAGAGTCAGGCAAGCGAAGTAAATGACAAACAACTAGAAGCTCCTAAAAATGTTTATGGTACTTGGTAAGATTATTAGAAAAGGGGCGATGTTAAAAAATCTCAGCACCAAGAGCTAACACTTCCTAATAGGCAGCAGTAGGAGTCATGATAGGTCGGGAAAAAAATCTACATAAAACGTATATATGTGGGAAGTTTGAGCTCCTTTGGAGTATAGTTCAAAGATGATTCCATACAGCCTTAACCGTTGCATCATGTCGAATGACAGGAAGACACTCATCAGATAAACTATTGGCAAGCTACATTCTTACCAGAGTCTCACTGGAATCCCAATCATCAAAAGCAACAGACCCACAGGCAGGAGGGTCATTAGTAATAAGATGACACTTATACTAAGAACATAGTAGAAAGACAAAAGGAAACACTACAATCTTGATAATTCGGTCTAGTGAGTCTGGAGGAAGTACCCAGATTGCAAGAGGTAGTGACAGGAGCGGGTAGAACCAGAGGACAAGATAGAGTAGAGGATGAAAAGTCTGAGTTCTCCATAGAAGAGAAGAAGCTGAGAAGAAGAGACAAGCCGTGCAATTAAAGAAGAGATGTCGCGCGGTTAAATAAGAGAAGCCGAGCAGAAGAGGTAAGCCGCATGATTAAAGAAGAAAAGTAGCGCAGTTAAAGAATAAAGGTTTTGCGGACACACATGACAATCCGCACGGACACAAACAACATGTCGCGTGAAAAAAGAAGACCTACAGAGAGACTCCAATCGCACGTTTGAGAGGAAGAGGACGGAAAAGAAGAGTCCACTGAAAGCGAACAAAGCAAGACCACACGAACAACAACAAAACCGCTTGAAGAAAGCAAATCACAAGAAGTGCAACAAAGGGAGGGAGAGATATCGCGATTATGGAAACAACGGGTGAGAAAGAAGAAGACGAGTTGTGGTTAAGAAATAAAACCATGACAAAGAAGAGGAGGCGATTAACGAAACAGTTACCGCTTGTACCGTTGCTTGCCCAAAAATCAAACACCGGAGCAAATAGACCGAAAGCTCAGATACCACGCGAGAAAACAGGTAAATAACATAACTTTATAGCTCCAAAAAGTTATATAAAACATGGGTATGCCCCATATTTATAGAAAAGGGAGAGGAGAGAGAAAATAAAAGAGATAAAATAAACAATATCTTTCATATGCGACTAGGCAGTTACACAAAAATTTAACCGCTCAGAACATGCGGTTAAAAGAAGACTAGTTGTTCAACTACAAAACTCTAATGCTAGCTTTGCCATCTAACCGGCTCCATTGCTATAGCTGCGGTTAGCATAACCTAACCGCTAGATAAATCTGCGACTAGACAACATCTATCCGCCAGAGCGCATTAGAGATGTTTTATGAGAACTCTGAACACTAATGCCTGGCCGTCAACTAGTTCTGACCTCAGTAGTCTGCATAACTATCTTAGAAACATTGGCTGATCGCCAGAACGGTCTGCATATCCAGACCTCCAAGACTGTACCTCCACAAATACAGAGCACCATTTAGAAAATTAACTGCAAGGGCTCTAGTCAATAAACCGCCAATGCTGTCCGCCAGTGCTACCCGCCAGACCGCCTAATAGCACAGGTTCCAACACCGCTAAGCTACCACGGACAAAATGCTACTACATACTATCTGTTCGTCAGGTATGTCCGGTAGGGTTAGTTGCCAGACCGCTAACACATGTCCTCCATAATTAGTTGCCAAACTGCTAAACTATACAGGTTTTGACACATTTGAATAAAATTCCTAAACTTCCTTCCTCAGAATAACTGAAAGCTCAGACAGTGCAAATTCGAGGCAAATGACATCGAGTTGCCTGATTATTGACCTGATTTCTTCTGGAGCTTTCTGAAATCCAAACCTAACCACCTCATTGCCCTCATATAAGTAATCCTTTCTGTTGGGAGCCATTTCTAAGAGAGCTTGTAATAAAAGAAGGTCAAGAGAAATGGAGAGCGTAAGAAGGAGACTAGGGAAAGGATGTTTACATTTTAAACCTAAACCCTTTTACACTAGTAAATATGTATATATATATCTAAAGAAATAGAAATGAAGTGTCACATACCAAGATAGGAGATCTATTTAAATCCAATGGCTGAGATTAATTTGAGAAAAATAGAACTCTAGTAGCATGACAGAAATTTGTGGTCTTGATCTGCCAAGACGAATAAGACGATGAAAATGATACAAATCAATTCGTTTTGATGCACACGATGTTCAAAATGATACAGTCGATAATGATCCAATTGGCTAAGTGTGTACTTTTTGACCTTCGTATGGGTCAAAACGATAAGCACACCTCCTGTGTGTGAGTCATTTGACTCATCCTTAGATGTTCCTGCATACAATGTTAGACTAATATCATCTACTATATACTACATATAACATGATCTAACGGTTGCAACCAAGATAAACAGAGAACAACTGAGCATGCAAAATCAGAGGTGTTGGTCTCAAAAGATTCTGACTCAGTAACCCTTCTAGAAGGAGAGGGAATTCTTTCCTTCTTCTTGTGCCTTCAACTTTGAAGGCCATAGACTTCTCCTTTGAGTGAGATCCAATAATAAAATATTTCTCCTTCCTTGTTTTGAGTTGTATCTCATAGGAGAGTAATTTCCAAAAAAGAGTATGAGGATTCATGTTGGATAGATTCCCCATTTCCCTAATAACACATATCTTATTATTCCATTCTCTGGTTAGGGACCTCAAAAACTTGTTATTGAGCTCATAATCAGTGAAGACTCTTCCATAGGTATTCATCTCATTTACTATTTTAAAGAACTTCTGATAGCATTCAGCTATAAAATCCTGATCCATTGCCTGAATGCCTCATATTCCTGGTTTAGAAGGGATTTCATGTCATCCCTATCCACCTCTATACCTTCTATTTACACAATTAATGTATTCCACATCTCCTTAGAGTTTAGCGGTTGATAAGGTTCTGAAAGGTTGAGTCATCAATTGCACTGACTATTATGTTCTTAGCCTTTTTGCGATAGTGGCCAGAACTACATCATCCCTTGTCATTTTAGAGTATAGCATGGGAACTTTCATATTTGCATCAATAGAGGAGATCTTCATGGGTTTGAAAGGTCCCTCCTCAATAGTGATGTAGATTCTTGGATCTGAAGCTTCCATGAATAGTATGACTCTCTATTTCTAGATACAAAAGTTTTCCTTTCTGCATATAGGAAGCTTCGTAGAACTCATCTCCTTATGGCCTTCACTGGAAGTCATGGTGATTGACTAACTACCCATGATAGGAACTTGGTTAGACTGGTAAGTACTTTTAAACAAACCTCCCTCTAATACAACTTGAATGATTATGAATAGTCTAAGTCACCTAGAAAGGAGGGGGTGAATATGTGCTTTGCTGATTTTAGCCTTTTTGAACAATTTCAGCTAACTACTACAAAGAACATAAAATAAAGCACAACACAAATAAGCACACATTCTTTATAGTGGTTCCCCAGAGTATGGGTACATCCACTACCCCTTACCACCCTATCTAGAATTGTGCTAGACTTGGCAAAGCCATCTAACTTCTTACATCAAAGATCTTACAGCTCAAATCTACTACAGGATCCTACCCCAGGTCTTCAACAAGACCCTACCTCAGATTTCAACAAGTCCTACCTCAGGCTATCAATAGCCAAACCTCAGACTGCAAGCACTCCTACAACTCAGAGATCCGGATGATCTCTTACCTCAGATCCTCTCCTAGAATCCTACACTCAGACTCACAACATATTCTTACACTCAGGCAGATAACACAACCCTACAACTCAGATCTTAGTGAGATGTTACACAGCAGATGAGTTTAAAATTAAATTACAGTAAATGACTCAAGTAAAAAATTACTTTTAAGCATGGAGTCTCTTTGAGCTTTCTAGAGAGAAAGCTTTTTTCTCAACTCCTAAATGAACTTGATTTGATCTTGATAGTAGGTTCAGGGTTGAGTGGCTTGAATGAAGAGATAACTTGATCTTATTCTTCTATAGCACGAAGGTGAGCTTCCTATTAATTTGATGTGTGAGTAAACTTGCAACACAAGGATCGCAGAGTTCTTGTTGCTACTAAATTTTTACTTAATGGAGTTTGTAAGTAATTAAGATTTCTTACTTGGAGAGTTCTCTTTCTTATAGGGTCCTTCACTTGACTTTTATAAGTTTGACTTCTCAAATAGATAAAAAGTATTTATGGTAATAAGTAAAAACACCTTCCATATGGTACTGACGTGACATGCTTTCGGTGCCATGAAGATTTCAAATCCCACCAATCTGGTCAACAAGACAGTAAACTATCATTATGAAGTCTTCTAACAAAATAGTATCATTTTGTTCTCTATACACATCAAAACCGTATAAGTCAGAGCTTCTCAAAACAACACTTAGAACAATTTTGAGCTATACTTTAGTTCAATTTGGGTTTGAACTAGTACCATTGAGTTTAATAACTATTGAGCCTATAAACATATGCAAAGATAAACATCAAATATATAATGCACTTATCATTGCACAAGGCACTTCTTCAAATCTAGGAAAATTGAGGGCATATTCCCAACAACCTCCTCGCTGTAGCTTGAGTGTCTTCGCTATAGGCATCCACCCATCATTTATAAGAACTAGTTCCAGACTCAAAATACTCATTCTTTGAGATCTGATGCCAAAATAAGTAACCTGAACCACCACCTCAGTTTAAACTCTACGGAATCAGTATTTGGGTTTCAACATTTTTTTTTGGTGCGGTGAGCATGAGAAAGATTATGTATAGTCTAAGTTACCTAGAGGGGGGGGGGTAAATAAGTGCATTGTTGATTTTAGGCTTCTTGAATGGATTCAGCTAACTATTATAAAAAAAACAAAAAGTAAATCACAACACATAGAAGCACACAGGATTTATAGTAGTTCCCTAGAGTATGGGTACATCCAATGTTCCTCACCACCTATCTAGCAGTGTACAAGACTCAAAAAGTCCTCCAACATCTCAGATAAAAGATCTTACAGCTCAGATCCTTTCCAAGATCCTACCTTAGGTCTTTAGAAAGACCCTACCTCAGACTTCAGCAAGTCCTACCTCAGGTTGTCCATAGCCCTACCTCAGAGTACAAACACTCTTACAGCTCAAAGATCTAGATGATCTCCTACCTCAAATTATCTCCTAGAATCCTATACATAGACTCACACCAGAGTCCTACACTCAGTCCCTTTATATAGCCCTATAATCTGACTGGCAAAACAACCTACAACTCTGATCTCAGTTAGAACATTCACATCAAATGAGTATAATGAATATTACATTAAATGACCCAAGAAAAATATTACTTTTAAGCTTGGAGTCTTCTTGAACTTTCTAAAGAGAAAGCTTCTTATCAACACCTAAATGAACTTGATCTTCTTCTTTTACAACAGGAAGGTGAACTTCCTGTTGATTTGATCTGTGAGCAAAATTGTAGAACCAGGATCATAGAGTTCTTGCTGCTAACTTTTTGCTTAATGGAGGCTATAAGAAATTAGGGTTTCTTACTTGGAGAGTTCTTCTACTTACAGAGTCTATCTCTTGGCTTTTATAAGTTTTACTTTTCAAATAGTCAAAAACACTTCCAAGAATAAGTCAAACCATATGTCACACATTACTAATATGACATATGCTTTCAGCACCACGCAGATTTCAATTCTTGCCAATCTGGTCAATAAGATGGTAACTATCGGTGTGAGGTCTTCTAACAAAATAGTATCATTTTGTTCTCTTTACTCATCAAGACGGTATCGTTTTGATGTTTGTACCCATCAAAATAGTATAGTCCAGAGCTTCTCAAAATATCACTTAGACCAATTCTAAGATATACTTTAGTTCAAATTGGGTCTGAACTTAACTCCTGTTCTATTAAGTTTAATAACTATAGAGCTTATAAACATGTGAATTGATAGACATTAAATATAGAATGCGCTTATCATTGCATGATGTACTTCTTCAAATCTAAGAATATTGAGGGCATATTCCCAACAACATGGTCTGATGGATTGGGAAGAAAATTTCTCGTTATGACCTCATGTTAGAACATGGTTGTTAACCCAAATCTTGCGACAATAGTGGAGAGCATCCGTCAGGTGTAGACAAGGTTAAAAAGAAATTTTTTTAGAGGTTGTTGACCTCTCAGGTGGATATTGCAGAGGCCTCGCGGGTATTACAAGGGGCATGACAATGTTTGACAAGGATAGGCAACTAGAGGCCTTCGGGTTGCATCTCAAGATGTTGTGCGGAAGTTTCGAACGGTAGTGCGCGCAGGCAATTCAGCCAAGACCGCGCAGACTCATTCTAAAGATTGAACTCTGTCGTCCCCACATGGCTTTGCTCGACCACACTTTTAGTGTTTGCCTCACAACTCTTCATGTTTTTTGGGCGGCTGTGCATTTAATGTCGCAATTTATAAGGCATTAAATGATCGTTGATTCATGAATAGTCCACTCCGCTGACCCTCTAGTATAAAAGGAGGACCAAGGTGGTTTGGATGGACACACCAGACTTAGCCGAAAACCTTCCCAGTTGTAGGTGCAGACACTAAGCACCAGTATTTCCTCCTAGTCTCTTTACGTGTGCGCACCCCACGGGTGGCCACACCATACTGTAATTTTTTCTTAAGATAAAGAAAGAGAGATCCATCACAATAGATTCATTTGTCACAGCGATTCTAATCGGGTGTATGCCGCTGAAAGCGGCCTCCTCCTTACTCATTCTTTGTACAATCCACAGTAGCCAGTCACTTGTGAACCACTTTCTCTCCTCTGCCAAACATCCTACCCCGAAGTAGTACACAGAAAGTTGGTGACCATTTTTGGTTCCAATAGAATTTGGTGCGGTGAGCGTGGACCAAGTGATTAGTTAAATCGATCCCGCCATGAAAAACTAAATGGAGCGTTCAGACAAACCCCCGTGACTTTCATATCTCGACAGTCGATTAAGTTTCCCGGTGCCCGTCCGAGCTGGGCAGTAACTGCAGGATGACCTTAAGAGAGATACCACCGACCTCCCCTTAGTATGAATGTACACTCGCAGAAGACCAGGAAATCAGTATGAACGCTCAGCAATGGTTTGTATCCCGAGAGGGGGGGGTTACATCTCAAGCCCGCGTAGGAGGTTCAGGAGATACTAGTTCAAGGAGGAAATAGAAGCAGGACTGTCTCGGTCAATGTAGAGTTGGAAGAAAATAGAAAAGTGTTTCTAATTCAATGCTTGCTTGACAACCTTGATATCTTTATGTGGGGGGCCTCTGACATGCTTGGAATCAGTCCTGAAGTCGCATGTCATCGGCTCAATATTGACTCTAATAGTTAATAGTTTAGTAGTCAAAATCCCCTAGCGGGGGGGGGGGGGGGGTGAATAGGTTGTTTGTTGCTTTCTTGTTGTTGCTTTGTTTTTTAGGCTTAATCAAACAAACACAGAAAGCACACAATTGTTTATAGTGATTCCCCAAAGTGTGGGTACATCCACTCAGCCTCCCACCTTTCTAACAGTGTGTTAGATAAGGCAAACTTCTCAAATACTCAACTCAAAGATATTAAAACACAATCCCTCGGGATCTCTCAGGCTTCCTCCAAACCCTACCTCAAGCCACTTCCATACACACTCAGAGTAAGCTATTACTCTTACAGCTCAGTGACCCTCCAAGTCACCTACCTCGGGCCTATCAAAAAGCCCTACAACTTAGGCTGGAAGGACAACCCTACCTCAAGCATACATTCCCTACACATTCAGAACATAAATATTCTTACCAAGATAGAAAGATTAGATTGCAATAGAAGTCATTAATGAGTTTAACCTTCAGCTTTATGGTCTTTTGTTGATAATGAGTAGAAGAGAGCTGTCTAGGAGCAGGGTAGGAGATTTGATCATAAGCTTTATTCCTAGATCCACCTTGACCTTCTGACTTTAGTAGAAGGTGGGAAGATCAACCTCTGATTCCAGATGGACACAACTTATTCTCCTTAGATCAGATCAGGGAACATCTACTAGAAGCATAAAGCTTTAGCTCCATTTCAGCACTTCTAGTTCGCAATAGCAGCTCTAGCACTTCACAACACTTCTCCATGTTTTTCTTTGCCATAGCATATGCTTTTTATATTCCTCACCAATTTGCAACAGCTCTTCAGTTGATTTGACATCACAGAGTCAAGAATGGAAAGGGCTATCCTTCTTTATTAGCTTTCTGCCAAAACCGGATCGCTCCAAGTAAATGGCTAGTTTTGAATTTGTCTCAATGATTGGGCTGGATAGGCTTCTGTCTTAGCGGCAGATTAACTGTCTCAAAGATTTCACTAAGACCAGTATGCTTTCTCAGCATGGCTGAGATATGCAGTTCTCTCAGCTGCAAATGTTTGCATCCCAGTAGTTCCGCTGTGACCAAACAGTCTTCTCAACATTTTTTTACAAAAAAACTGAGACAATGACAGTCACTTCCAGCAATGTTCTAACCATGTTTAGAACAACTTAAACCTGTAAAATAAGTAGAAGGTTGGCATCCCTCAGCTGATATGCAGTTCTCTCAGCTGCAAATGTTTGCATCCCAGCAATGTTCTAACCATGTTTAGAACAACTTAAACCTGTAAAATAAGTAGAAGGTTTATCAAATACATTATGCACTTAGCATTTATGGTGATGCCTCTTCAAATCCAAGGAACATTGAAGGGCAATATTCCCAACAATCTCCCCCTATTTGAAGAAGGCAGATCACACATCAATGCTAAGATGCATTAACACATAAAACATATCATGATGAATTGGAAAACTAGATTTATCGGTATCATGACAACATTGCAGTGAACTGGCTAAATATAAGTAATAATCAATTATATTTAACCAACCGTAAATCAAACTAAACTATTACATGCTTGTTTAACAAATATAACTTGTTCAAAGTTTCCAGGTTTGATACAATGAACCAACATATTAAGGTTTACAGATAATTTTCAACAAAAGTTAACTATACTACAATTTAAGGTTTAATAGATAGTGTTCAAGCAAAAATTAAAAGAACTATAACTAAGATTAAGATTTTCTCTTCTTTATTGCGGATCTTGAGCCTTCATCTTGATCAGCACCTAGCAGGTTTGCACTCTGAGCTTCATTCTTCTGCCTCTTGAAGTAGAAAAATGGTTTGAGTAAGTATTTGGGAGGAATCTTTCTAGGATTGTTCCTCACCAAATTATCTTTGAAAATACTTTCTTTTAGAGAATTCCTTTCCAGATGCTTGATCCATTCTTTAGAGGAGTACACACTATCAATGTTCTTGAGTAGTTTACCATGGCTCAACCAAGCATTGATAATGATCTTCTCTGAATCATCACTTAGATATTCATAATAAGGATCATCTGCATTATCAGCTCTCCTCTTAGCCATGAACTCTTCATCTAATAGAGTTCCCTTTCTTTTCCTCCTAGCTGCAAGCTATGCATCTTGTGCAACTCTAGCTTGAGCAGGGAAATCCAGATCTTCTGGCCTAGATCTGTCCAATAAAGGCAGGCGTAGAGGAATTCTTGTATCTTGAAGCACTTTGAAGGCATGCTCATCAATGATTTTGGCCATCTTTGCATTGCTCTCCTCCCCTTTCTATATTCTTCAATGAGCTTGTTATCCAGTATTAGGGTGTTGGCTTCAATCTTGCTGGACAGTGTTTGAAAACTATTTTCATTGTAAGTTAACAATTCATCTTTGAGTAGAATTGCTTCCTCCATTATTTTGATTGCAGTATTAGTGATGTGGGTGTTGAAATGATCTATTGTACCCCTGATAACATCATCAGTTTGACTCAAAAAGTTCTTTATATTGCCCATGTCAGTTGTAGAGAAAAGTAGTCTTTTGTCCATGGATCTGAGAATGGAGAATTGGGCCCAGACTGATTGAGCTGCTTTATCAAAATAGCTGGTCACTTTGCTGTTCAAGTGAATAGTTTCATCCTTGGTAGCTGTTGGAACACCCTATTACTAATTTGGGCAAGGATCATTATGTTTTTAGGAAATCAGTTTGACCTAGATGTATAGTTTAAAAGGTCAAGTTAGAATGAGTCTAGGGCTTAGAACTTAGGTTTGAAGCTGCCCCTAGGACCATTCATTGTTCAAGACTTAGAGCTGAGGCAAAGGCAGTTTTCGTCGAGCTCAGGTCGACGAAACATCAAACTCCGTTCGACGCTCTCTGAGCTCAACTCTGCTAAGTCGTCGAACTCCGGTCGACGATCTTCGAGCTCAGATCGACGATCTGCCTTCAGCTTGTTTCCAAGTCGCTGAGCTCAGTTCGACGATCGTAGAGCTCAGGTCGACGTTTTCTGTCTGATGTTCAATCCAATCTCTGAGCTTAGGTCGACGATCGTAAAGCTCAGATCGACGTTTTTCTGAGAGATCGACGACTTTGAGAATTCAAATTCAGTCAGCTTCTGGAATGTTTTTCAAATTCTCTCAGCATTTATTTCAAGAGATTTGCTAGCCGTTTTCATTTATTCTGGAGCAAGTTTCAAGGGATTTCTCAGAGAATGTCTATTGGACTTTCCTCCTGAAGACAAAACATTTATGGAAGACATTTATTGACTGCTAACGGCTATCTTGGACAAAGGATCATCAAAAAAATAAAACATCCTACAGCAGATCAAGAGAAAGACAATCTATCTATCACTCAATACAGACATACACAGATAGTCAAAAAAACTCAGAGGAATATCAAGTGATCAATCCTGAAGAGTTTGATTGAAAATTAGCATACTGTAAAGTGTTCATAGCTTCAACATCAAAGACTCAAGACAACTCACATTTCAGCCTCTGCTGAAATCATCTTCTGCTGGAGATCTGAAGCTTCTGAAGGCCTATCACCCTAGCAAAGCTCTCATCTCTGAACCATCTACATCTCAGGGGGAGCTTTCACAACACAATCAATCCAATAAGTCTTCTCTCAGTGATTGAGATAGAGAAGACAACTTCACCTCTTCCTTTTTCTTTTCCTGCTGTAAAAGGGTTATCAAAACTTCCTTCAAAAGTCTTGAATCTGGTTCTGAGAGCCTAGTCAAAACTAAGTGGTGGCAAGACACCTGATCAAAAAATCCAATTTGGTTTTTGAGCACCTTATCAAAAGCTCATTGGTGCCCAGGACACCTGATCAACTCATCCTGCAGTGGATTCCTACCAAGGGTGGTAGAAGAGTGGATGTACCCAGGTTTTTGGGGAACCACTATAGTTCCTTGTGTCTTCTGGTTTCTTGTGCATATTCTTTGTTGTGTGCTGTGGTTTTTATTTTACTGCTTTAGTTTTATTTCTACATCAAAGCACCTTACACCTATACATAAATTAAGCCTTTACTGCTGTGTAATTTTAAATTGTAAATTTACTTTAAAATACTCTATTCACCCCCCTCTAGAGTTAAGATAGATCTTACCCTCACTTTCAATTGGTATAAGAGGGAGGTTGGTTGTTCATACAGGCTAACACCTGAACCAAAAGATCCTTGATAAGATCAATCTTTTAAGAGGGTTATTTTCATTATATTTAATTTTATATAAAGACATGGCACAAAACAAAGAATATTCAAGCACTAGGCCTCCAATGTGCAATCTATCCAAGTTTGCACTTTGGAAAGCAAGGATTAGACTTTATATAAATTCTATTGATGAAGACATATTTAATTCTGTTTTGACAGTGTGCCCGAGTCTACCAGCAAACACAAGTACAAGTGATGTTCCACCTCCTTCAGGAACAGATGCTGAAATAAAGAAGTGGAAGACTGCAGATGCCAAGGCCATGAATATCTTAGCTCAGACAATGTCTGATGAGATATTTCAGAAGGTAGCTGAATGCAACTCAGCCAAAGAAATTTGGGACAAACTTTCTGAGATTGTCTCAGGATCTACTGATGAGAGAAAAGACAGAAGATCCCATCTCATATCCCAATATGAGAACTTCAAGAAAGGAGAAGTTGAGTCAGTTGCAGACATGTACAACAGACTAAGTCTGATTGTCAATGAGTTAAAGACTCTGGATAAAGAAATCTCATTAACTGAGCTGAATGACAAAATCCTAATATGTTTCCCCAGCACTTGGGATTCAAGAATCTGGCCAATCAAAGATGCCAGAAGTCTAAATGAGATTACCACTGAAGCTCTCCTGGGCAAGCTCAAATCTTATGAGCTGCTCATTAAAAATAGAGAAGAAGAACAAAAGGCTACTTCTCCAGTCATCAGAAAGGAGAAGATTATAGCCTTCAAAGCTACAGAAGAGGAGCATGAAGATAAAGCTACAGGAAATGATGAGCTCCTAAGTCTACTGGCCAAAAGTTTCTACAAAATGGCCAGAAAAGACTTAAGAAAGAGATCATACAAGGGACATGATAAGCCAAGGTATGATAAATCAAATAACAACAAAGAAATTATATGTTTTGGTTGCAGGAAACCATGCCATATTGTGCCTGACTGTCCAGAAAACAAAAACAAGGACAAGAAAGATAGAAGAGAAAGAAGAAAGGAGAAAGACTTTAAGAAGAACACCTCAGACAAACCCTCCTACAGCAAGAACACACATACAAGGAAGGGATTTGTTGCTGAGACATGGAGTGAAACTGAAGAGGATTCTGAAGCCTCATCCAGTACCAGTGATAATGAGGATGATGCTGATGAAAAGAAATTTTGCATGATGGCTATCAATGCTTCTCAAACAGATTTAGAAGCAGAAGAGTCAGAATCAGATTCAGAAGTTCAACTAGAAGAAGATCAGGTAATCAATTCATTTGATTTCAGTTCTGAGGACTTTAGACATGAGTTTAAAGTACTATGCCTAGATCTGTTGGAGTCTGAGAAGGAAATCACTTCCCTCAGAAAACAACTGTCTGAGTATAGCACTTTAAAATCAGAGAACCTCAAACTCTCTGAAGAGTTAGAATGGTATAGGGAGGAGATAGCTTCACTGAAGAGTGAACTATCCAAGGCCAAGCAGTTTGAAGAATCCCTTAATGGGAGAAGCATCAAACTGATAGATATCACAAGCACAGTGAACTCTAGACTTAATAGTACACTGGGCTTGGGAGATTCATCCAGCTAGCCTATAGTTCTGACAACTCCAATCAAATTTATCTCTGATAAAGGGAAGGAAGTTGTAGAGGTAGCTAGGAAGAATGCAGATTTGCCAAAGAAAGATATAGTTCAACAGAATGCGTCGAACAGAGCTCGACGATCATCGAACGGCGCTCGATGATCCAAGAAACGATCGTCGAACTCAGCTCGACGACACCTGAACTCTGAACTCCAGGAGAGTCGATCTTCGAACATAGATCGACGATCTGACCCAAGATCATCGACCTCAGCTCGACGATCGTCGAACATAGATCAGGACTTTGAACAATCCTTCAAAGGTACATCTAGATTCAATCCTAGAAGTCCTACATCCCAAGGTTTCAACCCCTATACTGAATGGATAGTACCTCCTAGGAGATACCATCCTGAAGGTTATAAGAGTCAACCTGGGATGTCTTTCATTTCTGAATTTAAGGGATATCAACCTAGGCCCAAGGTAAACTTGGTCAAAAACATATAAGCTGTTTATGTGCAGGTGAAGACCTATCCAACATCAAACCAGCCATAGTATCTGGATAGTGGGTGTTCAAAGCACATGACAAGGAACAAGGACAACTTCACATCCTTTAAAGCCAAGCTTGGACCCAAAGTAATCTTTGGTGATTTAAACTTTGGAACAACAAAAAGATATGGTGCAGTCCAAATTGGAACAATCACCTTCAAGAAAGTAGCTTATGTTGAAGGACTCAAGCACAACTTGATAAGTATCAGTCAACTTTTTGATGAAGGATATCAAGTGACTTTCAACAAAGCTATATGCAAGGTCAAGTCAGAGGACAACACAATTGTGTTGACAGGTAACAGAAAAGGTAACATTTACTTAGTAGATTTTCATTCATCTAAAGTAGATATTTGCCTGTTCAATTCCATATCTAGACCTAATATTCTATGGCATAAGAGACTAGGACATATTAACCTTAGAACCATTGCTAGGCTATCCAAGGACAACCTTGTTAGAGGACTACCTTCTGGCCCCTATAAGAAGGAAGGACTTTGCAAGGCTTGTCAATTAGGCAAGCAAACTAAAAATAGTTTTAAGTCACTTAACAAGAGTGATTCACCTAGGATTTTGTATCTGTTACAGATGGATCTTTTTGGACCCATTACAGTACAAAGCCTAGGAGGGAAATCCTATACTTTAGTGGTTGTAGATGACTTCTCAAGATTCACATGGGTGTTCTTTCTGAGGAAGAAGTCTGATAACTTCAAATGTTTGACAGAGTTTCTCAAATGTATACAGAGTGAGTTCAACACTCATATTACCCTGATCAGAAGTGATCATGGGACAGAGTTTGATTCTCTTCTTATGCAAGAGTTCTGTCAGAGTGAAGGGATCAGGCATACATTCTCAGCTCCTAGAACTTCTCAACAAAATGGGGTAGCAGAAAGGAAAAATAGAACCCTAATTGAATCTGCAACTACATTGTTGTCAGATGCTCACCTTCCTCTATCCTTTTGGGCTGAGGCAGTGAACACCTCCAACTATGTACTGAATAGAAGTTTGATACATAAACTGAAGGGCAAGACTCCCTATAAATTACTCAAAGGTAAGAAACCTAAAGTAGATTACTTCAAAATCTTTGGTTGCATTTGTTATATTCACAACAATGACAAGATATATATAGCAAAATTTCAAGCAAAAGCTGATGAAGGAGTGTTTCTGGGATACTCCATGATCAGTAAAGCTTATAGGGTTTATAATAAAACTACTATAAAAATAGAAGAATCTTTTCATATTTCTTTTGATGAAACTAATATGTCTTTCAAGGAGAAGAATGCTTCTACCATAGAACATTTGCAGGTATATTCTCTAGTTGAAGACCTGGACAGATTGCAAGTTACTAAAAAGGATGAAAGTAGTGAAGATGAAGAAGCTACTCAACATCTAGAAGAAAATCTTCTTGAAGAGCCAGTTGCTGTTCCATAAGAGGAAACAGCAATACAGGTTAGTGAACAATCAACACCCCTTGTTGATTTAGTAACATCAAGAGATCATCCAATCTCCCAAGTGATTGGAAACATCTCAGCTGGTGTGCAAACTAGAAATCAGGTCAACCAAAAACTGATGCACACTTGCTTTCTCTCTCAAATTGAACCTCAATCCATTCAAGATGCAGAGCAAGATCCATACTGGATCATTGCTATGCAAGAGGAGTTGCATCAATTTGAAAGAAACAAAGTCTGGGAACTAGTGCCTAAGCCAAAGGATCATTCCATTGTTGGAACAAAATGGTGTTCAGAAACAAATTGGATGATCAAGGAATTATTATAAGGAACAAGGCAATGCTAGTTGCTCAAGGATATTCTCAAGAAGAGGGGATAGACTATGACCAGACCTTTGCACCAGTTGCAAGGTTAGAGGCCATAAGAATCTTCCTGGCTTATGCTGCTCACAAGGGATTCAAAGTCTACCAAATGGATGTGAAGAGTGCTTTTCTCAATGGGGAGATCAAAGAAAAAGTCTATGTCAGACAACCCCCAGGTTTTGTCTCTCCAACTCATCCTGATTCTGTTTTCAAAATGCATAAAGCATTATATGGTCTAAAGCAAGCTCCTAGAGCATGGTATGAGACCCTAGCATGCTTTCTTCCGGAAAATGATTTTATTAGGGGGAGAGTAGAACAAACTCTTTTTATTAGAACCCATAAGTCCCATACCCTACTAGTATAAATTAATGTAGATGATATTATATTTGGTTCTACTGATTCAAACTTGTGCAAAAAGTTTTCCAAGCTTATGCACTCTAAATTTGAAATGAGTAGCATGGGTGAGCTATCCTTCTTCTTAGGATTGCAAGTCAAACAACATGCTGAAGGCATATTTATTTCTCAAACCAAGTATGCAAAAGAACTGGTTAAGAAATTTGGTATGTCTGATGCATCATGTATGAAAACACCCATGCCTACCAATGCTGTATTGGATGCTGATGAACATGGGAAACCAGTTGATCAGACAACATATAGAGCAATGATTGGCTCTTTATTGTACCTTATAGCTAGTAGGCCTGATATAATGTTTTCTACATGTATATGTGCTAGATTCCAAGTTAGCCCTAGAGAGTCACACTTAACTTTAGTAAAGAGGATTCTTAGGTATGTTAAAAGCTGTCCAAATCTAGGTCTCTGGTATCCAAAAGATTCAGCATTTGACTTAATTGGATTTTCAGATGCTGATTATGCTGGATGCAGAATAGACAGGAAAAGAACCAGTGGAACTTGTCAGTTTTTTGGTGATAGACTTGTCTCATGGTTTTGTAAGAAACAAACATCTGTGTCAACTTCAACTGCTGAAGCTGAATATATGGCTGCAGGTAGTTGTTGTTCACAGATCTTGTGGATTCAAAATCAACTCCTAGATTATGGTTACAACTTAGAGAAGTCTAAAATATTTTGTGACAACACCAGTGTTATTTCCATTGCACAAAATCGAGTCCTCCATAGTAGGACAAAGCAAATAGAAATTAGGCATCATTTTCTAAGGGATAATGTTGAGAAAAATAAAATTGAACTTCAATATATCCCAACTGATTTGCAAAGGGGAGATATTTTCACCAAGCCTTTGGATGAAAAGAAACACAACTTCTTCCTCAATAAGTTAGGCATGTTAGATGGAGGAAGCCTAAAATAAATTATAAGATTTTGAAAAACTAAAAACAGACCAAGATTAGGCTAAAAACTCATTTCTTTTTGTGTCTGTGGGATAGTTTCTGTCTCTGAACTGCGCTCGACGTTTTCCCCATAAATCGTCAAACATCGATCGACGCTTTCCCAAAAAATATCGAACGGAGATCAACGTTTTCCCAAAATGTCAACCGGAGTTCAGAGCTTGTCAGATAGTTGTATACTATCTCTTTCAGGCCTTCGATCATCGAACTGAGCTCGACGTTCTCTAGATCGTCGAACTGAGATCTACGATGTTGAAGACCTTTTCGCTTCCCTTAGGAGTTCTGTCGTCGAACGGAGATCGACGATCCTTCCTTTTTCGCGTCGAACCCTAATATAAAATCATTTTTCGGCCGCCGTTCGTCGTTTACGCTTTCATACTCTCTGCAAATTTTTCTCTTTCCCTCCAAACTCTCTACACTTGGTCGTGTTTGTTGAATCTTTGCAGGTACAGATGGCAGTGTTGGTCGCCGCTCTTTCCAAAATGAAATTTGATACAGGTTTTTACATAGATATAAACTCCTTCGATGGCAGCGATCAGCGGTTCAAAGATATTCTGAATCTTTTCCGCGAACAGCAGTTAGTTCAGTTGATGACCACCAGAATAAAGATTGCAGCAGATGAAATAAAGGAATGGATTTTTACTGCAACAACTGAGAATGAAAATACTATTGTCGGCACGATCAACGGGACTAAGGTACCATTGTCCCCTAATATTTTGACAGAAGTATTCGCCTTAAGTACTGGGAATGACTCCATTGATTTGTCTGGAGAGGAATATGATTCGTTGTTAGATCGAATGGGTCACTCTGCTGTGAACCCTAATAAGCTTTTGAAAAAGAATCTATCAATTGAATTTCAATTTTTGGCTGATGTTGTGGGAAAAGTGCTTCTGGCAAAGCACTCAGTTCATGATACCATCTCAAGGTATCAGTTCTGTTTAATGGGAGCTATTGTTGACAAGAAACATTTGGATTGGGGGTCTATCTTCTTTGACTTGCTCAAGAAGAAAATCAACAAAGGTTGTGTATTCTTTGGAAGGATTCTAGGGGTTTTCTTTCATTCCAGGTGTCCTGATTTATTGGTTTCAAATGGTATGCACATCAATGCATCCAAAAGGCTAACCTGTGCCCTGTTCAGCAAATGGGACAGACAGATTATCAACCCTAACAGGGCTGCTGCAGCAACATCTACTTCAGGCACAAGGACTGCTTCAGTCTCTTCCCCTATAGTAACACTTGCCCTCATTGAGAGACTGTTTGCCTCCTCCTCTGCTCCTCCTTCTCCTCCTCCTATTGTTTCTGCCTTACCTTCCTCATCAACCATCCAATCAGCCATCTCCTCCCCCATCACAATTTCATCACCTATTTCTCCTCCTCCAGCCACCACCTCAGAACCATTACATCCTTTGTACTACTATCCATCCATTGACTCTTCCATACCATCTTTCACCATTATGGATGACTCCTTCATGGATGTTTCCCCCTCCTCACCTCTTGAGCCTCCATCATCCTCCTCTTACCAACAGCTCCTCAATGACATCCTTGATCAACCATCTTTCTCACCATCCATCTCCACACCTATATCATCTATCTCCTCTATCCCAATATCTCAGCTATCCATCCCTCCATTCTCATCCTCACCTCATGCAGCCATTCCATCAGTTCCAGCCACATCTTCCTTCACCTCTACTCAAGTATACCTTGAGCAAGTGGATCTTTTTGGTCTGGCAGATAGGCTTTATGGGATACTGGCCCCCAAGCTAGTAGCCTTGCTGGAGACCTCCTTGGCTCCACTCCTAAACTCTATCCAGGAGCTATCTAACAGACTGTCAGCTCTCTCCTCTCCTCAGGCAATTCCTTCATTTGGGTGCCTTGATCCAGCCCTGCCTGCATCAAGCCAGGGGAGATGCCTCATGAATCTCATGAAGCTGAAGAAGTGCATGCTGCTGCTGCTCCAATTCCAATGTTTATAGTGGACCTCAGGTCACTGCTAAGTGATTTTGATTCTCTTCACAAAAGATTTTCACCAGTTCAGCAAGTTGAAGACCTTACTAAGGCCATTGTGCCTATTTTAGAATGTGATCCCAGTCTGATTACATCTTATGTCAACTCTTTTAAGGCTGTGGATGTTGTTGTTTCTGTTTGTACTGATGCTGCTGATGTTGTTATATCTGCTGGTTCTATAGACATTGAAATGCTGCCTGTTGATATGCCTGCTGTTATTTATAATTCTGCTGATGAAGAATTGGCCAAATTTTTGGAAGTGCAAGTATTTGAGACTCCTGCCATCTCATTTGCTCCTGTTGAGAGTACTGTTGAGATTTCTGTTTTTGTATCAACATCTCTTGCCCCTGTTGTTTCTAAGAAATCCAAAGTTCAAGAGGAATATATCAAAAGTATAGATGATTTGTATGACAGACCTCAAAGCTCTGAAAGTGATCAATTCAATACAGAATCTGATGACTCTTCTGGTACTATTGCAAAGAAAAGGAAAGCAAGAAGCAAGGCCATGATGAAGGTCCCTCCTACTAAGGCCAAGGATGTTAATGATATACCCTACTATATTCTACATGATTGCCAGATAACTGAACCATGGATGCAATATTCTAAAAACCAACTAAAGGCCATGAAGAAGAAAAGAAAGTTTGATAAGTATGAGAAAGGTTCATCCTAGTTTCAGCCTCCTCCTCCTCCTCCTCCAGATTCAGGATCAGGTGGAGGCTCAACTTCTCTAACCTCTGCTCCAAAGCAAAGCCCCACCCAGTCTTCACAAAGATATCATCCCAGAGGGCAATGTCAAAGAGGTTATCAGTCCAGAAGGGGACAATACAGAGGTAATCAGAGAGATCATTGGATTCAATCAAGACATCAAAGGGAAGGACAAAGACATTTGGACTCATCTCAAGGTCCTTTCCCTTATAAGCTCAGAGAAACTGTTGATGCAAGGACTGTTGCTGCTTCAGAAACTTTTAATAGATATGAACCTGCAATCCCTTTTGAAGATCCAGAGAATAATCCTTTATCTTGGACTGCTAGGATGAAAGAACTTGCTGCCTTAGATCAGTTGAAGAAGGCCAGAGAGCAAGGAAAAGACACCTCCAACATCACTACCTTGTCAGAGCAAAGAAAAGCAGAATTGGAAAGATATGCCTCAAGGAAGTTCTTTGACCCAGTGGATTACATGAAACTGCATCCTGAGGATGTGGTTCCTAGGGCAAGATCTCAAACCTCCTTAGGTGCAGAGGATGACAGAAGGTCAAAGAAAGAAGCTCTCAATCCCAACAGGGAAATCTTGTTTAAGAAAGGAAGTGAAAAGAAGTGATCTCTGTAAGCAGACAGTTCATTCTTTTTAAAACTCTTGCTGATGTTCTATCTGAATGCTGCTATGCTTCTTGTTCTGCTCTGTTGCTTTAATTCTTTTTGCTTGTCTGTATTTGCTTTTGTATTTATTTCTGAGCTATGTAAATAGTAATCCTAACCCAAATAGGGGGAGATTGTTGGAACACCCTATTACTAATTTGGGCAAGGATCACTATGTTTTTAGGAAATCTGTTTGACCTAGATGTATAGTTGAAAAGGTCAAGTTAGAATGAGTCTAGGGCTTAGAACTTAGGTTTGAAGCTGCCCCCAGGACCATTCATTGTTCAAGACTTAGAGCTGAGGCAAAGACAGTTTTCGTCGAGCTCAGGTCGACGAAACGTCGAACTCCATTCGACGCTCTCTGAGCTCAACTCTGCTAAGTCGTCGAACTCCGGTCGACGATCTTCGAGCTCAGATCGACGATCTGCCTTCAGCTTGTTTCCAAGTCGTTGAGCTCAGTTCGACGATCGTAGAGCTCAGGTCGACGTTTTCTGTCTGATGTTCAATCCAATCTCTGAGCTCAGGTCGACGATAGTAGAGCTCAGATCGACATTTTTCTGAGAGATCGACGACTTTGAGGATTCAAATTCAGTCAACTTCTGGAATGTTTTTCAAATTCTCTCAGCATTTATTTCAAGAGATTTGCTAGCCGTTTTCATTTATTCTGGAGCAAGTTTCAAGGGATTTCTCAGAGAATGTCTATTGGACTTTCCTCCTGAATACAAAACATTTATTGAAGACATTTATTGACTGCTAACGGTTATCTTGGTCAAAGGATCATCAGAAAATAAAACATCCTACAACAGATCAAGAGAAAGACAATCTATCTATATCTCAATACAGACATACACAGATAGTAAGAAAAACTCAGAGGAACATCAAGTGATCAATCCTGAAGAGTTTGATTGAAAATTAGCATACTGTAAAGTGTTCATAGCTTCAACATCAAAGACTCCAAACAACTCACATTTCGCCTCTACTGAAATCATCTTCTGCTAAAGATCTGAAGCTTCTGAAGGCCTATCACCCTAGCAAAGCTCTCATCTCTGAACCATCTACATCTCAGGGGGAGCTTTGACAACACAATCAATCCACTAAGTCTTCTCTCAGTGATTGAGACAGAGAAGACAACTTCACCTCTTCCTTTTTTTTCCTGCTGTAAAAGGGTTATCAAAACTCCCTTCAAAAGTCTTGAATCTGGTTCTGAGAGCCTTGTCAAAACTCAGTGGTGGCAAGACACTTGATCAAAAAAATCCAGTTTGGTTTTTGAGCACCTTATCAAAAGCTCATTGGTGCCCAGGATACCTGATCAACTCATCCTGCAGTGGATTCCTACCAAGGGTAGTAGAAGAGTGGATGTACCCAGGTTTTTGGGGAACCACTATAGTTCCTTGTGTCTTCTGGTTTCTTATGTATATTCTTTGTTGTGTGCTGTGGTTTTTATTTTACTGCTTTAGTTTTATTTCTACATCAAAGCACCTTACACCTATACATAAATTAAGCATTTACTACTGTGTAATTTTAAATTGTAAATTTACTTTAAAATACTCTATTCACCCCCCCCCCTCTAGAGTTAAGATAGATCTTACCCTCACTTTCAGTAGCCATGATCTCTGTCATCAACTCAGCTTTGACTTTAGAAATGGATTGGTCTATGTAGGCCTTCACTGATGTGGTTTGTTCATCTAATAGAGCCTTTATAGTTTTGAGGAGATAGTCATCTGTATTAGTTGAGGGTAGAGTAAGGATTATGGGTAGACTTTTCTCTTGGTCCTTTTGACTATCATACTCAGGAAGAGTTGATCTCTCAGCCAATAGGGTTGATGGAATGGCCTTATCCTGAGTAGGGATTTGTGAAGGCTCCCCCTCAATTTCAACATTATCTTTTGGAAGAACTTCATTCTTGTCCAAATCTACAACAATATCTGACTCATCATCTTTAATTGAGTCAATATCATGTCCTATAAATACATGATCATTATCTGAAATAGCCAATATATCAGTATTAATCATAACTGTATCAACATCAATACTTAAGTTAGCAACATTACCTGTAAGATCAGTGGAATATGCATCAGCCATAATTCATTTAACCAATTGATCAAGAGCTGGCTCATTTATTAGCCCAAGCTCCCCCTCAGAAGGTGCATTCACCTATTCTGGTATAGAAGATTCTACGTAATCTTCAAGGTCTTCTGCTGGACCAATGATCTTTGCTTTGTCATTTGGCATATTTGGTGCAGCATATTCTATAGGAGTGTTCTTAGACTCAAGAGTAGCATGGATTTCATTAACATGCTCTTTACCAACTTGACTACTATCAAAGTTCAAAGGAACATGTATGCTAGCAGAAGAATGACTGGGGTCAATATCAACCAGAAGTTCAACATCTGTAGGAGATGAAGATTCTATCTCATAACCTGAACTCGAAGAACTAGTAGATCCAACTATCTGCTTTCCCGTGTCCTTAGACTTAGGCTTCTCCTCAGATGGTTGACTCATTGGAAAAATTATTATAAATTTGTCCAAGGTCTATATGTCCATCCTTTTGAGATAGTGGATTCTAACACCTTGTTGCTGGTTAAAGCTGTTAGGATAGGTGTTGATCTTGAATAGGGATAAAATTCTTCCCAAATTAAGTGTCAGTAGACAGTTAACTAATCTTTGGAAGATGATGTTGTTCCACGAGGTCTGCTTTTGCAGATTATCCTTGTGATAATCTCAAACATTGGTTTGGAGATAGTGTCATGAGACTTAGGCTTGCATAGTATGGATTTCCCAATAATGTCAGCCAATAATTTGCCACTTCGGTTAAAGATACAACTTTGGCATCACTGTACTCACATCTTTTCAGTGTTGTATCTTTGTCTTTGTTGTAGATAGCTTCTTCTTCATCACTATCAGTGGAGGGCAGCTGAAGGGCCTTACCTAATTTCCTTGGAGTAATCTTGATCTTCATCCCTCCAATCTTGGATTTAAGTGATGTATTCGAAGTAGAAAGCTTAACATTGGAGAAAAATTCCAAGCAGTCATCTCTCAGAATGGGGGAAGGTTCAAAAAGAATATATTCCAGTCTTAGGGCATCCAACATCCTAATCACTTTTCAGATTTATGTTAAAGCATATACTAATGCGTTCTTGATAATCTCATAACCTTCCTACATAACTTTTGAAAATTTTGGCACCTTTAAAGCTTGAAGTCTAGACGCTGAGAAGGGTTTTAGTCTCGATGGCGAGGAAAGAGATTAATGTTTAATGACTTTTTTTTACTATGTCTTTATATATATGTGATTTTGAACTTGAAGGGATGACCTAGATTATTAAATCGACTAATTTTATAGTTAAAATGAGTTGATTTAATTATAAATGGCATGTCTCAATGGATACGCTGAGACAGTAAAATAAGCTGTTGGGATAGGGTTATTCATATACTTGTGAGAATCGTTGAGACTATCTCAGCGGTTCAGCTAAATCTTTTTTAGCTGATTCAACAAATCTCACTGATTTCCATTGAATAATGTCAAAACAAGTTTAACATACATTAACAATTAATTTTGCCATTTTATCAAATTAATTTGGGATTAAGTTTGTTAACTTAACATGCTGATAGGGATGTTTTAGCAGCTAATTATTTTAGTAGTTCAACTAGTTAAACTAGCTAGTTAAAGTGATTAATAACTATCTATCTAACATCATAGCAGATTGATTTCATCATAAATTGAAAAAAGAGGAATAGACAAGTAGATCTATAACTGAAAAACTAGATGTACATGAGTCATTCAACATTAAGCATTCCTAACTCAATTTTGAAAGAATTGAACTTAGCCTCATCCAATGGCTTAGTGAAGATATCATCAACTTGATTGTTAGTGGGGAAAAATTCAAGGCAAATGTCTTCACTTTCTATATTTTCTCTAATAAAGTGGTATTTAATTTATATATACTTAGTCCTGCTATGTGAGACAGGATACTTAGTAATAAAAATGGCACTAGATGAGTCATAATATAAAGGTGAATGACTTACCTTGAGATTATAGTCCTCTAACTAATGTTGTATCCATAAAAGTTGTGCAAAGTAGCTCCCTACAAAGATGTACTCCGACTCAGCAGTGTATATAGCCACACTGGTCTGCTTCTTGCTACTCCATGAAATCGGACTTCTCCCTAGGAATTGAAAAGTTCCACATGTTCTTTTCATATCTTCCTTGCAACCTGCAAAGTCTGCATCTGAATAGCCAATTAGTTCAAAATCATTATTTTTAGGGTACCAAAGGCCAAGGTGTTGGTTGTCCTTAAGATGTCTCAAAATCATCTTTATATCTGAGTAGTGAGATTCCTTAGGGCATGCTTGGTACCTAGCATAAAGAAATGTTACATACATAATATCTTTCCTACTAGCAGTTAAATATAGTAGGGATCCAATGATACATCTATACATGGATTCATTGAAGGGATTGCCCTTCTCATCCCTATTCAGGGAAGTATTGGACCCCATGGGAGTTCTCATGGTAAAAGCTGATTCCAGCCCAAATTTATTAATAAGCTCTCTAGTGTACTTGGTTTGAGAGATAAAATCCCTTCATCAGACTGTTTCACTTGGAGGTCTAAGAAGTACTTGAGCTCTCCCATGCTGCTCATCTCAAACTCCCCTGCATAAGGTTAGTAAATCTTTTGCAAATGTTGTCATTAGTATACCCAAATATTATGTCATCCAAATAAATTTATACTATGAGACACTTGCCCTTTATTTCCCTAAGAAACAATATGCTATCTACCTTTTCCCTCAAGAATTTGTTCTTGATAAGAAAGGTTGTCAAGGTTTCATACTAAGCTCTAGGACCTTGCTTTAACCCATATAAAGATTTCTTTAATTTGTAAACATGATCTACAAGAGTAGGGTGTACAAAACCTTAGGGCTTCTCTACATATACCCCTTCCTTTAGATTGTCATTCAAAATGTTGACTTGACATCCATCTGGTAGATTTTGAATCCCTTGTGTGCATCATATATAAGGAACATCCTTATGGACTCTAACCTTATAATTGAGGCAAAGGTTTGGTAAAAGTTTATTCACTCTTCTTGCTTATAGCCTTTGGCTACTAGCCTTGCTTTGTTTTTGATAACAGTCCCATTCTCATCAAGATTGTTCCTATAAATCCACTTGGTTCCAATAATATTATGTCCAGGTGGGTTTGGCACAAGCTTCCATACCTTGCATCTTTTGAATTGTTGTAACTCGTTTTGCATGGCATTAATACAGAAGTTGTACTTGTTTGCATTTTCAAACTTCTTGGGCTCATTTTTAGATAGGAAGCTTATGAACAATTCTTCATTGTGAATCCTGCTCCTTGTGATTACACCTTGATTTTCATCCTCAATGATGCGATTTCTTGGGTGATCTCTCAGGAGACTGGGTGTAGCAGGCAACCTATCTTCATTCTGATGTACATTGTCTACAACATCTGCTTCTCCTTCAATCTAAACACCTACGGCCTCATCTATGAGTGCCTCAACTTCTGAAGTGACTTTGATGGGGCTGGGTGTGTCCTTAACAGTCAACTTTTGCAACTGTTGGTCAATAACTGCAATAATAGGAGTGTTGCACCAGCCCTTATAAAGTAGGCTAGTCTCATCAAAAACTACATGCATTGATTCTTCAACTACATGACTCTTCTTGTTGAATACTCTATAGGCTCTACTATGTGAGCTATATCCTCCAAGTACACCCACATTGCATTTTTCAACAAACTTTGTAAGTTTGAGATTTCCTATTATTCAAAATATAACATTTGCAACCAAAGATTCTAAAATATGAAATAATTAGTTGTTTGCCTTTTAGAATTTCATAGGGGGTTTTATCATGGGCCTTATTAATGGAGGCTCTATTCAAAACATAGCAATCTGTATTGACTGCCTCAGCCCATAAGTATTATGGTAGAGAGGAGTAAGTAAACAGTGTTTTGCCATCCTTTATTAAGTTCTTCTCTAAGCCACTCCATTTTATTATGGGGTTCTAGGAGAGGAAAACTCTTGGGTGATACAAAAATCTTAATAGAACTATATTATGGCCCCAGATTAAAACTCTGTACCATGGTCATTTCTGGTTTTGACCACTATATATTGTAATTTATTCTGGACCGCCTTGACATGGTTCATAAAGACACCTATGGTATCTGACTTCTTCTTAAGGAAGAATACACATGTATGCCTAGAGTGATCATCTACAATCACTAGGGTATACAACTTCCCTCCTAGGGTTTGAATGGGCAAAGGACCAAACAGTCCATATACAATAGATAGAGGCATCTTTCAGTGTTTTTGGAGCTAATAATTTTAAAGGTAGCCCTTGTTTACTTGCCTAGTTGGCATGCATGATATGGAACACTTTTAACACATTTTAAATATGGGCTATTTCTAATAAAATTTATTGAAAATAATTTGTTCATTGTCTTATAGTTAATATGGGCAAGTCTCTTGTGCCATTGAACACAAAGAGACTCTCTCTCATTAGCTAGAAGACACACAGGAGATAAGGAATTATTGCAAATAAAATCTAAGCCATATATATTTCCACCCCTAGTGCCTGAGAGGATGACCTCTAAGTCAACAGACTTCTTGATCAAGCACTTTTCATTGTAGAGTTCAATGACAGCCCAAGTCACATTGTTGACTTATGCTTATAATGTTGTGTTGCAACCTTTCCACATACGCTACCCTTATTATTTATACTATGTGATGTGCAAAATTTGTGATTAATAATATCTCCAAATTCTACGAACTATAGGCAAGAGCACCTATCATTCATAAAATAGGATATTTTAAAACAAAATATCAAGTATCGTATTATTCTAAGCCTTTTGACTACTTCCACTCACGCAAATTAATATTATTTTATCGAAAAATGAAAAGAGCTATTTGATTAAACTATTGAAAGAAAATGAAATAAATTATAACGTACACTTGATCTAGAATCCCTTTGGATTAAAATAAACTTTTGTGAAAAAGAAAGCTTCTAATTACTTACTTCGATCGTGGAGGTTCCCAAACTACAAAAGGTCCTCCCTCGAGAATATGCTCTCGACTAAACTTAGGTTGATCGATTAAGATCCCTTGGCCAGTAGAAACCTCTAAGCTTGCTTTAGGCAGTGAACCCCACTATTGGATTTGACTCAAATCTGTAAGATTTATGTCATCCTCTCTCGAGGAGTGCATGCAACTCCTTCAACCTTTGAGCGATCTACTCGTATCCACAACCTCTTGATAAATCTAAGATACAGATCTAGGGTTGAAAACATATTCATGTCATATGAATTTGACGTAACTAAAATAAAAGATAAATCGAAGTGATTATAGTAGGGCTTGATAAATAAAAGAAGTTTATTTTATTCCAAAGTTTATCAAGATCAAGTACTAAATGAGATTAGCTACTTAATAGGATAAAGGGAATACATAAAAATATAGAAAAGGACATGATTGCTAAAGAAAAGAGAACTTAAATTAAAATAATAAAGCTGAAAACTACTTTATGAAATGGAAATTATAGAAATAAATACGAAAATACCAAGAACTAAACCTAACAACTACTGACTCCTAAACTTCTGGCATTGTCTGGAATTTATAATAAATTTTCTAGAGAGTCATGCCCCTAGGTTATGCCCGTGACCTAGGGCATATAAGCTCCGAAACTGTCGTCTTGAAAGCCTGGGAATGTTGGGGAAAAACATCCAAAAGTTGTTGTTTTGTGGGTCACGCCCCTAGGACATGCCCGTGACCTAGGAACGATTTAGATCAAAAACTATCTTCTTAATGTTTTATCACACCTCTGAGCTGGCTGATACGCCTAAGGATCATGCCCGTGCCCTAGGCGTGTAACTTTAAACCGACGTGTCAATGGAATTTAGAGATCTTTTGGCGGGTCACTCCCGTATCCTGTGTCATGCATCAAGTCACGCCTGTGACTTGGGGGCATGGAACTTTAAATGACATGGAAATGACATCTGAGACATCTAGAGGGGTCATGCCCACTTGGCATGCCCATGGCGTGTACTCGTGATTTTTCCAGTTTTCCTCAGATTTTCTCCTGATCAGTCCTGTCAGATTCAAATTGATAATTGCAGCCCAGATTAACCAGAAATTAGAAAAGAAATAAATTAGAAAGTTAATTAATAAAATATAACTATAAAATAATTAATTATTTAAATTAAAACTATATAAAAATAATGATAAATATAGAGTAATCAAATACCCTCATACGTACTTGTTTGCTAGTCTCGAGCAAACAACTTTCCATAAGGAGTAGAAAACTTTCAATGCTAGAAAATAAAATTGAACCTAAGGAGTAAAATGCAAAGTCTTATGCATATGCGTGTAGCTATTTTAGTAGAAAAACCTACTCAAAATACAAATTAGCTTATATTTTTCAAAATTGTGTTTCCACTTATTATTTCTACTTTGAAATTGAAAATTTGGTAAATCCTAAAATTATATTTAGGGAGAAGGTAGCATGTGTACTAAGATCAACATTACACAAATCGAAGATCGGGATACCCTCCAAAGAAATCCATCAATGTCGATAGCCATAGGGTTGCCCTTTCACACTCTCGACACGACACTAGTCGAACTCATAAGCATAAATCAATCAGACTTAACTAGGTTGAAACGTAGGCTAGGGTTTTTGGGGTGGATAATCGAAGATAAAAATGACGGCAAGTCACGCCCAAATCTAAAGAGAACTCGCACAAAATGGATACTTATGGCTTTAAGAACATAGCCAACTTCCCAAACCTTTTTTTCCATTCATTTTTTCATCATCATTTTTTTAAATATTTCTCTTTCTTCCCCTTTTTAAGATTTTTCAAATATTTTTGAAAGGAAGGAGAAACAAATAAGCTCTTTTTTTCAATAAAAATAGTCACCCAAAATAAAATAGCTTCAAATCAATCACAAAGCTTTTTTAATATATAACCATTACCGAGCTCAGACTTAGGTGTGCGATTAGGATGCTTTTTAGGTCTTGGTAAAGTATTTTGTGGAGTTGAAACAAAAGGTAGGGTAATAGGCTCAAAGTGGTTTTAGCAATGATAAAATGTTAGGTATGGGTGCAAAGGCTCAAACTGGCCAAAAGAAGTGTTTATATCATATTCATGCTAATGAGTTTAATTTATGAAAGTCTTGAGAATCGCTATAGGGCAAGTTATAAACATCGAGAAAGAATACCTTTTCTCTTGATTCGCGTAATATTTCTCTAGTAAACTTTTACGTACTCACCTAAATTATTTTTGAATTTTACCGGTTTCAAAATGAAAGTAGAAAAAACTATTTTCGCGCATTTATAAAAATAAAAGTCTAATTATATCCTGAATATTTAGTTCTACATAAAATTCTAATAACATGTGCACTTGACTAGGAACACAACATGGCCAATAGTTCAACTGCAAAATTCAAAATTCAATTAAAGCATGAAAATTTTCTAAACACTATGTAAGGTTAAATACTAGGAATTTTGCATGTGAATAAATATAGAAATATTGATTTCTCTAATTAAAAATTAAACCTTTTTTTGTTATTTCTTAGAATTCCCGAGGACTACCCAATGACGGGTTCGCAAGGTATTAGGTGGTTTTATGGGATGAAATCCCAACACGGCCCTTTCTAAGAAATTAAGTTTCGATTTTCTATTTTTTTTTTGGAAAAAATTCTTTTTAAAGACTTTATAAAATGAAATATATATTTTTTAATGTTTTGCTAAAAAAAGAGGTTAAACTAGTGAGAACTATCCCCCCATACTTAAATGAAACATTGTCCCCAATGTGTGAAAATAAATGGTAGAGGAAGAGAAAAATTTTCTGAAGAGACCAATTCTGCATCAAGTTTGACCTAAACTAAAATACTAAAGCAAAACACGAGATTTTTTTTGATAATTTTAATTAAAAAAAGTACAATAAAATTCGAATAAAAATTTAAAAATAGATAAGGATACAACTGTCCCACTACAGACTCGATACAAAAGGAAAACCTATTTCTTATCGCCATTGTGCCCCTGATGTTGATAGTATGTCCACAGGTCTGCAAACTCATGCGAAACATGCTCCTTGGAAAAAGCGTGACTCTGCTCCAGTGCGGTAAATCAACCATCAAAATTCATAAAATTCTCATCAAAATGGGCCTGCATATGGTCTAGCCGTGTGTGAATTGACCCAAATTGACAATCTCAATAGTTCGAAGGTCCTGGCGCTTGGGAAGTATGCATCGATGGTGGTTGAATCTGTGGAGAGTGAGGAGTGTCACTAGTACCTGCCCCGAGATCAAGATCAAAGTATCCACCACTCACTGATGGAGGGATAGTCTCGAACTTGCCATCACGACGTCACGCTAAATCGAGGGCCTGGAGGGTCTGGAACTGAATGGCTAGCGGCGTCTTAACGCAGTGTAGTGGCGGAAGGGTATCCCATACCCCCATCTATTTGGCGAGATGAGTGATGAATTCCAGCCATGGATTGCTCCCAACCTCGCATTTTTGGCCTGATGTCGAAAGAAAATTTCAAGCGTGTGGCCTAGGTTGAGTGGGACCCGGTAGAATATACTTTATAAATATAGTAAGTCCGCCCCAGTCACCATGCAATGGATATCACTGCGACCGGTGAGGTTCAAAGTGAGGAGGTCGTGGAAAATATATAGGGCAGGATAAATGAGGTGGCTACCTTTTAATTTTTTGGGAGTGTAGGGGACTATGTCATTACTGATTTCTAACCAAAAAGTATGAGGGTTGAAGTCCAAAGGGAAATTAGAACAAAGGGTGGAATAAGTGGGGGAGAGTGAGAACTCCTCATCACAAAAACCCATGACCACGTTGAGTTGCAGGATGATGAGATGATGCATTGCGCCACTGATGCTAGCTACATCACCCGAGAACCACTACGGACAAGCGACACTGAATTACTCTCTCACGTTCCAATTCTACGCTCGCACAAGTAAAACGCAACACACCCGATTTGCAAAATTATTATTCCAATGCTAACGTACGGGTTTGCCACACCCTTATAGATCGAATAGAAGCTATGTGCCAATATCCTCTCAAGCAAAAAGGATCTACCCGATCTGGTTGAGCGTGTGTTGTACCAAAAGAGATCCACGAAAAATAACGATTCGAAAAGGTATATCTCTCCCAACAAAAAGAAAACGAGGTCTACCAATCCTCACGAATTTAAAATAAATCAAGAGAAACAACAAAATCGTTTAGATCAAAAACCCACGATGAAATCAAAATTTTGCAAACAACGCCAAGCAAGCCACCACAAGATTTATCTAAGAGGGAAGCACTTAAAAGTAGAAATTTCATTACCCCAATCGAAAGATGTTTCCGATGAAAGATTCGCTCCTCTACGGTTCTGCCGGAGTTACACCAAATGGAGACAAACTCGTCTGCCTTCCTCGATTCATGCCGGAGAAGGTTTGTCGTTACACAAGAGGTTATCCTTGGCCGAAATCCACCAAAAAAATGATCTTGGTTGGCCGAACCCTAGGAGGGGAGCCTTGATGTAGCCGAATCTTCAAGAGGGGGAAAGAGTCTTCATCTTGTAAGTATTTGGAGAGGAGAGGGGTTGTTATGGTGGAAAAGAGAGGAGAGGAGAGGGGGAGGTGTGGCTGAACCCCAAGAGGAAGGGGAAGGAGGCTGGCGGCCAAGGGGGATAGAAAGAGGGAATTCTCAAAGTAGAATTAGGTTTTCTTTTCATTCATTCAATAATTAAAAATCCCACACACATAGCCATATATAAGGCTTACAAAAATACAGGCTATATACAGCCCAACTTAAAATAACAAATGGCTAAACGTAGGCCAAAATTAAAACATGAATCTGGAAAAATACAGCCCAGATTTAAAAGCAAATAACAAGGAAATTAAATAAAAAAGCGAGATAATTTAAAAGAGAACGTCTTGTGCTGAGGGAGAAGGTTGTAGCGTCGATCAACAATGTCTTCGCGGAGCCGCAAGTCCTTGGTTGGAGAGGGAGAGGGATCTTCCGTAAGCATGTCGGCACCATCATCAACATGTCTGGGGTCGTCATCTCCATCAATCCTCCCCCACTCGAAAGTACTCATCACCGATGATTTGGCTTGAATGTACTAGCGCAGAAGAGCATCATCCAAAAGTTCCACCTCCGATTCAAGTAGCCAAGAGTCATCAGTAGTCGGACGATCATGCCACCAAATTAAGTAGCGGCAAATGTCACCACTTGGAGATGCGGGCACTTCATCCTTGATTATCCTGTCAGGAAAAAAAGAGGTCTTGGGGAACCTTGGAAAAGCATTAGTTACAGAAGGATAAAAACTTTATACATCAACATTCAGCATACCTCCAGTGGAAACCGTAGGATAGAGCGATCTAGGAGCATAATCACCCCCCCCCCCCAACCCATTAGAGGATGTTGGGTATTGTATCCACAATAACCCTGATTTGAAGAAGAGTCCAGTCAAACTAAGATGAATTGAGGTTGTATTTGATATTGCTTTTTAGTTATGTACTTACAGGTTTACAATGCCAAGTACACACCAATATCAGGTTACAGTGAGTCGGTAAACACATGACTGCACAATGTAATCCCTCATTGTGTAGGCTAATGTGTTGACTCACGTGTAATCTCTCTATTGGGGTGTACTTCTATCCCAAGTACAAGAGAAGGATCAAGGAAAGCCAAAGACCAGGAGCCAGAAATGTAGAGTTATACCTAAGTAAAATTTGGCGAGTATGGTTAAGCATACACATCGAATTCGTCGAGTATCGTCATTGATACACGCCAAATTCGTCTAGTATACTTACCAATACCTGTCGAATTCATCATATATACTTAGGGTAAAGTATTTGGATAAGTGAAAATCTATCAAGTAAAATTCGCCGAGTATCGTTGTGCATACTCGTCGAATTCATCGAATGTATCTAACGATACTCGCTGAATTCGTCGAATATGCTAAGTGATACACACCAAATCCGTTGAGTCCAGTTGACACTACTTCTCTAGATTTTTCCAAGTCTAATTCATCGAATATAAAAGCATTGAGTGCGTTGAGTTAACTCGTATTTGACGAATGATGCCTATGGCGTTAAGAGCGTCGAGTCTGTTGATTGATACTCGACGAATTTGTCGAGTATGCCAGGTGATACTCGACGAATTCGTCGAGTATGACTCCTCGCTATAGCGTTGAGTGACCAACCGACTTGGGATGTTTTGTCTAAGTCCTTTTTGTCGTATATCAAGATGTATTCGACGAGTATCATTATAATACTCGACGATACTCAACGAATTTGACTTAGGTCATTTTTACGAAAATTTCTTCCTCCTATCACGGGTTCGGTCGGCCATGTATAGTGCTTTTTAGGTTTTATTTTTGGAAATACTATTTATATCGTTGGAGGGTTTATCTCTATAAATACCTAGGGATATTCCTCTTTATTGTTAATTTTGCTTTTGTGCTAATTTTCTCTCCCATTCAAATGAGAAAAACTTTCCAAAAACCGTGATCTTCGACCTCCTGTTCGCATGTGATTTCCGATCGATAGATACTCGCAAGCATAGCAAGATCTAGTCTTCCTAGGCCTCTACATCTAGATTACTACCGTCTAAAGACTTCTATTCCTCCAGATCTAGAAGGGTGAAGACTCAAGATTCAAGTTCTTCAAGATTTCAACATTCCGAGTTCTCCTAGCTTCAAAATCTATTTTTACGAAGAACGTCAGAGCGAAGACTTGTAATCATTGTTGTTGTTGTAATATTCTTTTACATATTGTAGGAGATTTTTCTCCGAGTTTGTAGATCCGTTTGTGGATAGAGTGAGTAGATCCGGCTGTGGATCGAGTAAGTAGATTCAGGTTGTGGATCGAGTTATTGGAGAGGTTGTTCTATAAGTAGTAGGAGCGTGGTCTCCGAGTTGTAGGAGTTGAGACTCCAAGGTGTGAGATTTGACGAAATCTGAGTTTGGTGAAGTAGCTGAATCTACCCTTCGTAGGAGATATGCAAGGCGGGACAGTGGACATACCCAACTCAGGAAACCATTATAAAATCTCTGCGCTTGTGTGCTTGGTATTTACAATTATTTTTATGCCGCAAAAAGATGCAAACATCACCTATTCACCCCCCTCTATGTGATTTAGGTAGACGCTAGATACTTTCAATTGGTATCAGAGGGCGTTTTGGTCGATAAGGCTCACACCTTGATCAAGATCCATGATCTAGCGTTAAGAGATTCCTCACAGTCACCATGGATCGAAGCAAAGATATGTATTCCATGAAGCTACCAGTGTGCACCAAAGAGAACTTTTCCATGTGGAAAGAAAGAGTATGGTTCTACATGGAAGTTGTAGATCCAAGAATTTTTTAGATCATGGAAGAAAAACCACACATCCCTACACAAGCTTCAACTATAAATCCAGCAATTCAGATTCCCAAAAATATTATGGATCTCACTAAGGATGAGATTGCCCTAGTCTCCCTCGAGTGCACTGGTCAACTCAATGCTCCAGAACTTATTCCACTGCAAATCTGCCAAGGAGATGTGGGACTGTCTGGTTGTACTTATTGAAGGTACTGAAGAAGTGAGAGAAGATCGCAGATTATTGTTGAATTAGGAGTACGAAGCCTTTAAACAAGGTGCCAATGACTCCATAGCTGACAGTTTTGAGAAGTTCTTCAAGATAGTCGATGGCCTCAAGAACTATGGCCGTGAATTCACTCATGGTGAACTGAATAACAAATTCCTCAGATCCTTGACAAAGGACTGGGATACAAAAGTTGTTGCCATCCGAGAATTCAGGAATTTGCCAGAGATCGACCGTCAGAATCTTTTCGAATAATTGCTCTCCTACTAAATCCAAATGAACACCAGAAAGGAGGAGCAAGCCAACCGATCTTCAAGCAAAGAGAAGTCTACATCCCTAAAGGCTGAAGGTTCAAGGAAGTCCAAAGCTATGTCACCCATAAGGACACGAGCTCATGACACTATTGAAGACTTTGAGCCCAGCACATCAGGCTCCAAGCTATCAGACAAAGAGTTCTCCCTAATCTTCAAGCAATTAAAGAAGCTGCTGAGTAAGAGGAGAAAATGAAGAATAAGTCTTCCTCTTTAGATTATAGAAGATCACATCGTGACGGTGATCGTATGAAGAAAAGCTACAATAAGGAGGATAGGTATAAATCGAAACCTAATAAATTTTCTTCCTCTAAATTGTTTGTTACTATTACAATAAGTCGGGTCACATGATCGCGAAGTGTCCATATAAGAAGAAGGATAGCTCCAAAAAGGATGATAAGTGATCCTTCAAAGGGAAGAAGAAAGAAGAAAAAAGCTTTGTGGCCAAGAAGTCAAAGACTCTCAGCGATAATGACTCGAGCGAGTCAAGTTCTGAAAACGAAGAAACTTACTTTGGGCTTATGGCTCAATCTAACGAAGAAGTGGGCGACTTCAAATACCATGGAAAGGTAAACACACACACCATTCTTTCAGAATCTGAAACTTCCTCCAATGGTCAAGAAGACTACTCCTCTGATGAGAACGAATCAGAGTTGATGGATCAGCACGAGCACTTATTAAATGCTTTTGACAAATGCCAAAAGGTAGTCCGAAAGCAAGTTAAAGAGATTGCCTCCCTTAAGATAGTGGAAGCAAATTTGAAGGAAGAAATTGCATAATTACTTCCTCTCAAAAATAAAGTCCACTCCTTGAAAGAGGAACTCAAGGAATCAGCTGAGACGTTAAAACTGAAGGAAAAATATCTTGATGAGCTTGAAGAAAAGCTCGCGGTGAAGAGAAAACTCGTTGAAAGTTACTCAAAGCCGAAGACTGTTCTTCCTATCATAGATGAGTTCTCTGCTCAGAAGAAGGGTAGTGGTCTTGGACACATCGGTGGAAAAGGAAAGGCTACCAAGAAGGCTAGTGCCAAAGAAAATGGGAAGGCACCTATGGATAAACCTTCGTTCAAGAAAGTAATCTTTCCGACGAACAAGTTTGACCTTGAGTCGTCCTATGGTCATCATGTTAGGCCTACTCTTGTAGAGCCCAAGAACAGATACCAGGGATGTAACCGTCCCCATGACTTTGGTGCCAGCACATTCAAAGCACCGTTTGAGGAAATTCAGATGAAGAGTTATGGTCTATATGTGCAAGGCCATAACAATAAGAAGGCACCAAAAGCCACATCTGATGTGCCTAAGGCTAAGGAGATGGGAAGCCCCTGTATATAATACAACCAGGAGGTCTCCACCTCTAAGAATTCTACCCCTGCAAGACCTCACGTTCAAAGGGTAAAGCAGGAGTACAAAAGGTGGTACAACAGATTCGACTGTTGGTGCTGCGACAAAATTGGTCATTTTGGCGCAGACTGTTGGTATAACCCTGTCAATCTTGTAACTCTTAGAGTTAGCTATGCGAGATCGACCACTCGTAAGGTTAATGTTCTTAGGGGGAGTATGCTGACCAGGAACTAAAGACCTCAATATGTTTGGGTTCCTAAGGTAAACTGATTTATTTTTGCAGGAATGTCCAAAGGCCAATAGAAGTCTGATTTGGTATTTGAACAGTGGATGCTCTCGGCACATGACCGGGATAAGAAGCCTTTTGCGTGATTATACCCCAGTCAAAGACGAACCAAAAGTCATCTTTGGAGGTTCAGACCGGGGAACAACAAAAGGTTATGGTATGATTTTGATGATCGCTTTCCGCTTAAGAAAAGAGAGCCGAACTAGCAATCCAATTAGGCAAGTATACCTATCGAACTGTAGCTAGGGGACACAAGTGTCGTATTGAATTCCGGGAACTATTGAGTACACTTACTCACACGAAGACTATTATTTTATCGACGAAAATCTTTAGGGTTAAAGAGAAATCTAAAAGCACTTAAAGAAAGGAAATATTGCATAAAAGAGAACTAATTGCACTTAAATAAAGAGAGCATAAAAGAAGCGATTACACTAAAGGGTTGGAACGATGAAATGGAAATGCACTCGATCGAGAATCACCTCGGCAAGATTCGATTAAAAACACGATAAATAAACCTAAGATTAATAGGGTAAAGGTCCTTGACCGTGGAGGTTCCTAAAGCTTGAACACGCTTCTCTCAAAGTCGTACCCAACTGAGTTTAGGAAGGTCCGACCAACTCTCGTATAAATCGGAGGCCTAAAGCTCGCTTTACGCGGTGAACCCCACTATTGGATTTTACTCCAATCCGGGAGATTTGGACGTCTGCCTCTCTCGACGGGTGCGTACAACTCCGTTTACTCTTGAATGCTCACTTCAAACTATCGGCCTCTCGGCTAGCCAAGAATGAAAACAGAAATGGAAATTATATATCGATAATATAATTCCAATCAAGAAAAATCAAGAGTAATTCGAAGGCCTAAACCCTAAAAATAAAAGGTAAATTCAAAGCATCATAACTTAATACTCGAACCTCGGATCATCAAGATCGAGTACAAGGAGGATTAGTTACTCATGGTGTAGTGGAGGAGGGGGGATGAGTAGTAAAGCATAAAGAACACAAGGTAATAAAGGAGAGAAAACAACACTTTTATATTAATGATAAAGGAAGCTTACAACTTGGAAATGAAAGATTACAATTTGTTGGGTATTGTATCCACAATTACCTGGATTTGAAAAAGCCTCCGGTCAAGCTAAGATGAATTCACAATCTATTTGACGATATTTCTTCAAGATTGTGCTTGCAGCTATTTCGTGCTAAGTACACACCAATGTCAGAGTACAGTGGGTTAATATACACGGGTCTGCGCAACGTAATCCCTCGTTGAGCAGACCAGTGTGTTGACTCATGTGTGCTCTCTGTATTGGAGTGTACTTATTTTCAAGTACAGGGTTGAGATAGATTAAGAGCAGAAAAGGATCAAGGATGGGTCAAAGACTAAGTCATGGGAAGAAAGAAGAAAAATCTTCTAAGGAAAATTCGACGGGAATCACTAAGTGATTCTCGCCGATTCGACGGGCATCACTAGTGATTCTCGTCGAATCGTCGAGAATCACTCGCCGATTCCCACCGACTGCATCCGGCTGACAGTTTGCCTTAATTAATTCTGCTAAGTCAGAATCGACGAGAATCATTAACTGATTCTCGCCGAATCGTCGAGAATGACTTTGCATTCTCGTCGATTCGTCGAGAATGGTTTTGATTCTCGCCGATTCCCTCCAGATGGCAAGCTTTTCAACTAAAACTATACCAAGGATAATTCGATGAGAATCATGAGTGATTCCTGCCGACTTTGACGAGAATCACCAATGATTCCCGCCAAATTTGCCTTAGGCGATTTTTATCTGCTCGCTGGACCGAACCAAGATAACAGGCGCTGATTAGATCGGTCTTAGGATTTCTTCTTGTGGGGCCCACAACGGTCTTGTAGGGTTGATCTACAGTATATATATTCGCCTATTTTGAAGTTACGAAGGCATCAATAATTATAGCGAAGAAAACAAGAAAGGATTACGGCCGCCGAGCGTGACCTAGCCGATCGCAGACTTCCTCCCGTCTTCGTAGGCGCTCGCAAGCCGTCGTCGCTCGCAAAGTAGTCTCCGTTGCAGATCGCTGATCTTGAGTGATCTCCTGACGACATAACCGAGGCTAAGTAGTGCGTCTCACGCTGCTCTCTCGAGATCCCTTGTTTCTTGATTTGTTGAAAGAAGTTAGATCTTCTTTCCGAATCGATTGAGACGACCGATCCGATTAAGATCGTTGGTATACCTTGCTTGACTCATCAAGAAGTTTGGATCTATAAAGCATCGTCGCCGCAATCATTTACCTCCGCCGATCTCGGGAAGATCCTCTCCAAGAGAGTGCTCCGGTCGTGGACTCTTCGTCTTCATCAAGAACACATCAACGAATGAAGAGGGACATCGGGTTCTCCATACTTGAAGTATGTATTTTTCATACATTCTAATTTTCGTGTTGTTGTAAAGGAATAGTTATTCCTCGTTGTAAGGGTTGGGTGCGACCCGTGGTGGAGGAGTAGTGACTCCTTCGGGTGGAAGGGTTTCTTCCATAGTGTGAGGATTGGATTTCAATCCGTTTGGTGAAATGACTGAGTCGTCCCTTGTTGGGAGATAGGTTGAATGGGGAGAGTGGACGTACCCAAAACGGGGAACCACTATAATTGCTTTTGTGCTTTTGTGCATTTCTGTGTTGTGGTTATTTTCTTGTGCAGGGTATTATTTATTCCGCAAAAGACTGCAAATCACCTATCCCCCCCATAGGTGAAGTTAGTTGACACTAGATAACTTTCACAATTGCATGGAATGAAAATCCTATTCTAGCCCTACAATTATCAACTAGAGCAAGTGCAAAAATTACAACAAAAGCTAAAACAAACTAAGCACTTAGCAAGGGTTAAGGAAACACAAAATGAGAAAGAGAGAGAGAGAGATGGAAGAACAAAAAAGCAAGAAACAAAAGGGCAGCACCTCCCCCTCTCAGCCCAAAACTGTTCTGGAATGAAGGGGAAGGTCTGAATTTATAGAAAAATACCACGGGTTGGTCACGCCCTGTGACACTCCCGGGGAGGGCGTGTTAGGGGGCGTGACAGGTACGGGCATTGAAATCGGGCTCTGGATTCTGGCGGGAAGGATGATTGATTCTGTACGATAGTTGACATGCCCTAGGTCACGCCCGTGTAGGGGGGGTGTGACATGCACATCGCACCGAAATCATTGGTCAGAAATCCATCTGTCTTGGAAAAGGGGGCGAACATGCCCTGGGTCACGCCCGTGATGGGGGGTTTGACAGTATAATTTGCGTGTTGAGATGAAAAAGCATTTAATACGGTGGCAGGCTTCGGGTATAGGGCAACACGCCCCGTGTCACGCCCTAGGACATGCCCGGGGAGGGCGTGTCAGGGGGCGTGACAACCGTTTTTCTATTATTTGGTCTCTGTTGAAACGGCCAGCTTGACACGGCCAGCGACACGGCCGTGTTCAAGGTCGTGTCCTACTCGGGATGAACTTTGGACTTGTCACTGGTGGCTGACTTTCTTGGGATCTTGTGACACGCCCTCTGACACGCCAAGGGAGGGCGTGATAGGGGGGCGTGTCGGGTCATTTTTGGCCAAATTTCAGGAAACCTGCAAAAAGAAAGGAAAATGTTAGTGGCAATAATATTTACATAAGAAAGATAAAAATAAGCTAACAAGACAAGATAAGCGTGATAAAAACAAGGAATTATACCCTAATAGTTTAGATTACAAAACATACTATCAAATTCCCCCAAGCTTAAACTTTGCTTGTCCCCAAACAAAGATATAAAAACTAGATAATCATAAAAGGTGACTAATCAAAAAGATTCTAATTATGCTAACACAAGTACTATGTGAAATTCTAAGTAGGGAGAAGGTGAAACGTAAATCTAAAACAATTATTTAGGTATGGTTTAACTTTTAAAAACTTTACTTAACGAAAATAAATCATCAAAAATTTTGACGAAATTCTTTAAATAGATTTAAACAAAGCAACGAAAAATGAAAAATGCATTGAGTTGTTACTAGTTCCAAGTAACGCATTATAATTATATCAATTAAATAATAATAATCTAAGTTTAAATCCAAAACTAATACTGATTTACTTTTCTTCTTTTCTTAGTTATTAAATAAAATTCAAAATCATGAATCAAAAGGACTTAATAGGACTAAAACATTTGGTTTAGGATTATGATTAGAAGTGAAATTCAAAGATAAATAGGGAGGCTTAAAATCACACTAAACCAAAACAAAGAGTTTCAAAAATTTCCATTTTAAATACAATATTTTTTTTCTTTCTTTTTCATCTTTCCCATTTTTTTCAAAATAAAGGCCACAATATTTTTATTTCCATTTTGAATTGACCAAACAAAAGCAAACATTTCTTTTGAGCAAACTGTTTTCAAAAACTTCTCCAAGAATATCACAAAAATAACCTATCCTAATCATGGGTAATTTTTTATGAAACTCAAAAAGGCTAGTGTGATTAGATAGGTTAGAAATTTTGGCTTTGGTGAAAATGATATGAAAAGAGGAGCTATCAAATGAAATCGGAAAAAAAGACTCAAAAGCGGCTAACTAGTGGTGAAAGTTTTTAGATTGGCAGGAATGCTCAAACGAAAACAAAAATGACCTAAATCATTTTCATGCTTTTAAATTTATTTAAAATATAGATTTGAAAATTTTCAAAAAGCAAGTCCTAGATAATAAAAGAAGATTGATGAAATTATCTTAAAAATAGAAATAATAGATGACTTGAATCGTTCACATCTACTATGCTATTCAAAAGTTGACCTTACAAAAATTATCCAAAAACGAAAAGGAAAATAGTGGATGATGAATTTTTGAGAAAGTAAAGAAAATAAATAACGAAAACCATAATGGAAATGCGAGTTTTAGAAAAAAACGTTTTACGTTAACATGCTACCGTGAATTAGAAACATAGCATGACCAATATTTTACTTTTGAAACATAATTAAAAAGGGAGATTAGAAATATTATAATTAATTAAGTTGCTTATATCAAATTTTGAGAAAAACAAAACAAAAACAAGGGGCACTATTGAAATACCAAAATGTCTAAACTATTAAAGTAAAAACAAAAAGAAATTTTTTTTTAATTTTGAAATATTCTCTTTTTTGGATTTTGGAAATATTTTCTATTTTTTGGATTTTTAAGATATTCATTTTTTGGATTTTTGAAAAAAATATTCAGAAAAGCAAAATATTCACACCTAGCAAAAAGGAGGAAGTCCTCCCTCATGCTTAAAATGTACATTGTCCTCAATGGAGAAGGAGGTTAGAGAGAGATAGAAAATTAAAACAGAAATGAAAGTACAAAATTGAAAAACAGGTACTTCCCTGGATTTATTTGTTGCGAATGCTAAGTGATGTCGCTCCCCCATGCTTGCACTTTGGATCTTCATGAAATGTCTTCTTTGTACTTCGTGATGGATTCAGCAACGTTGGAGCAGGCGATCGCAGAAGCTTCAGCTTGTCGGAGCCGTCCGGAGCAAAAATTGTAAAATAAAGAAAACAGAAAAAGATAACTTGGGTAGCCTCCCAAGAGCACCCTTTGTTTAAAACGTCATTTGAGCTCGACGCAACAAAAATAATAATGTCCAAAAGTATTTGGTCCAGAATAATAATTAAAGTTTTTAACAAAAAATAAAAGTTTGAAGTTAGAGTTCGTGCAGTAGAAATTTAAAAATATTTGGTCTGACATCATCATCACCAGAGAAATATAGTTTAAGACGCTGACCATTTACTTTGAAATTACCCATATCTGGGTGTAAAATTAAAACAACACCATAAGGAAAAACTTCTAAAATAGAAAACGGCCCAGACCATCGTGAATTTAATTTGCCTGGAAATAAACATAAACGAGAGTTATACAGAAGAACTTGGTCGTCCGGCTTAAAGGTTTTTGGGTGCCTTAGGTGTTTATCATGAAAACGTTTCATCCGCTCTTTATAAAATTTGTTATTCTCGTACGCGTAAAAGCGCCACTCGTCGAGCTCGTTAAGTCGAAATTTTTTAAGGCCACCGACAGAATGGGGATCAAAATTTAAAAACCTTAAGGCCCAAAAAGAGCGGTGTTCGAGTTCTTTGGATAAATGGCACAATTTTCCATAAACCAATCGATATGGCGTACATCCGAGGGCAGTTTTATACGCAGTTTGGTAGGCCCATATAGCGTCATCTAATTTGGCTGACTAGTCTTTTCTAGATATTGAAACAATCTTTTCTAAAATTCTTTTAATTTCTTGGTTCACTACTTATACTTGTCCGTTATTTTGGGGGTGGTAGGGAGTTGAAAGTTTATGCGTAACACCGTATTTAGTAAGGATTTTAGAAAACTTAGCATTACAAAAATTGGAACCCCTATCGCTAACGATGGCGCGCGGCATACCTAATTAAGAAAATAATCTTTTTAAGAGCGTAATTACAACTCGGGCATCATTCGTAGGAAGAGCTTGGGCTTCTGCCCATAAAGAAACATAATCTACGACAACTAAAATGTACTTGTTCCCCGAAGCTAGAAGGAAGAGGGCCAACAAAATCAATTCCCTAGAGGTCGAAATCTTCGCACTCAAGGAAATAATTTTGTGGCATTTCATTTTTATTGGAAATATTGCCCGACCGTTGGCAACTATCATACCTACTCACAAAGGCATGTGCGTCTTTAAACAGGCTAGGCCAGTAAAAACCCGCGCTCAGCACTTTGTGAGCGGTGCGAGCAGCTTGATAGTGCCCACCTGTCGGTCTTTCATGCAAATGCTTTAAAATATCTGATCCTTCTTCATAAGAAATACATCTCCTTATCACCTGGTCCGTACAGACTCTGAAAAGATGTGGGTCCTCCCAAAAGTAGTTCTTCAACTCAGAAAAGAATTTCTTCTTTTGTTGAGAAGAGAACTCTTTTGGGAGCACACAAGCCACTAAATAGTTGGCGATGTGTGCGAACCAAGAAGAAGTAGATGTGTTAATTGAAAACAGCTTCTCATCGGGAAAATAATCGTTAAAAGATTTTTCATCTAATTTTTCTATAAAGGGATTATCTAATCGGGAGAGATGGTTGGCGGTCAAGTTCTCGGCTCCTCGCTTATCACGGATCTCTAAGTCAAACTCCTGGAGGAGTAAGACCCAGCGAATCAAGCGTGGCTTGACATCCGATTTAGAGAGAAGATATTTGAGGGCCGAGTGGTCCGTAAAAACAATAATTTTTGAAGCAGTGAAGCAGCGAGACGGGGTATAGCCTGTCTCGCGAGCATAAGCGAGCCAAGAGGTCGTCTCGCAGCAAACAGAATAAAACAACGCAAACAGTAAAAGCGGGGCGGTGAGACGGGTGGATAGCACCATCTCGCGAGCAGAGGCGAACAAAAGATTTGTTTCGCAAAATATAAAATATAGGTTAAGACAAAAATTGGCGCATCTGATCAAGCGGTTCAGTGTTAGTACATCGCTACCACTACAAAAAGAAGCTAAGTAAATTACAGAAACAAAAAATAAGACGGAGAGAGGGTTCCCAGATCTCGAAGGAAGTATCTCATTCTTTCTCGCTGGAAGAAGAATCTTCGCCCTCCTCGTCATAGAGTTCGGGGACCAGGTTTTGAGCGGTCACTATCTCGGAATCGTCCATCACGACCCCCCAGCTCCTTCATCATATTTAGAACCAGCTCCGCCATCTTAATGCTGGCGTCTTGGCACTGCTCCTCAACTTCATCCAGCGAGTAGTGGGGCGGAGGGGCCTGAAGGGGTTCGCGGCGAGACCACGATGGGGCACAGTTACGGAGGCGAGTGACATGGGTTTTTAGATCCTTATTCTCCTCATCCAGCACTGCCAGGAGTGAGTTCATCTGCTCCGCCATCTCAGCACCCTTCGGAATGAGCCTTAGTTATCAAGGAGCACGCAGGAAAGAATTTAATCAGAGGTAAAGGTCAGAACTTACCACACTACCCCTGCTTTGGGCGTGAAGAGCCTCAGATTCTGCCAGCCACTTCTCGAGGCCCTTCACCCTCTCACGCCTTGCCGCCAGCCGCTGTTTGAGATCCTCCGCTCTCTCTTGCTCTACCTCCAGGCCCGTCTCGAGGTCCTTCCACTTCTGATTACTGAAAATAAGGCGGCGCGAGAGGCGGTACGAGAGCTCCAAGATACGGAGCTGGGCATGAGAGGTCCTCAACACTAGATCGCACGAAGTTTCGTCCTTCAAGGAGTCAGACTCCAGGCCCCCGTACAAGCCGAAGCCGAGGGAGAAGACGTGGTTGGTGGGGGCGTCCTGCTCCTTCCAGGAGGGGAGGAGAGTGGAGATGGACACCCTGTTCGCGTCCTTCGGCAAGGCAAGGATCGGGTCGCCGACGGCATCTCAAGCCTTGGGGCCTAGATTGTAGTTCTGATGTAAGGTAGTGTCGGGGCAGCAGGATGAGCCGGCTTCACGAGATGGAGAGGGGGCCGGTCAGTCCAGGGCTGTGGCAGGCTGGGAGGATAGGGTTGTCTCGCGGGCAGACGAGACGGCGCGGGGAGAGGGTGAGGGAAGTGACTGGGAATCTCTCACGGATATGGGGGTCAGGGACCCAGGCCTCTCCCCCCCCCCCGTCAGGGCCTTTTCCTTCTTTCCCTTAGAAAAGGTCACGACCTTCTTGAATCTCTTTTTTGGCAGGCTGAAGTGAGATGGGGCGACGCCGTATACAGGCCTTTTCTGAGGGGCAGGCGCCAGGGACTCCTTTGCCGCCTCCGCCGCCATGATGGTAAGGGCGAGCCCCTTGGACGGCGCAGCGTTGGTCCGGTAAGGGGGATAGATAGGGACGAGGTGCTCCCCTAAAGCAAGTGACTGGGTGAGGAGTTGGTGAGACAAAAACAGAAAGGCTGGACAAGAGAGCGAGAGTACCTTCTCCAGGGAGCACAGGAAGTGGCGAATCAAGGCCTCGCCGCAGGAAGCGAACCTTGGAGTTCTTGCCGAGGAAGAAATCATGTAGCAGCTTGTTAGAGTTGGCCACCTGCGGGGATACATAAAAGACCTCGGGGGGCGAGGCGGGCGCGAGTGGGACGCCACCGAGGTTGCCACAGAATAAAACGAACCGGGTTAAGCCAATAGTGGTTTTTGTTAGGCATATCGCACACCTTGAGCCCTTGCCCAGCGAAGTAGGAGATGTCGTCAGGGTTTGCGTGGTAGACGAACAGCTTGCGGAAAACCATCAAGCTGAATTCGATGCGCTCCCGACGCATATAACTGGTGAAGGAGACCAACATTGAAATGGCGTTCGGGTTGAGCTATGCGGGAACGATGCCGAAGTACTTAAGGACATGTTTTACTTTTGACCAGAGGGGTAGTCGTAACCCCTCCTCGAAGTGCGAGATGGGGAAGGAGAGCTCTTCCCGGTAGTATGTCTTGATCGCCTCGCCTACCTTGGGAGCCGCGATTCGAACCCCTCTCTCAGATACTCGCGAACGAAGTGCCGTATTCTTCGTCCGGAAGCTTGCCAGGAGGGAAGTCATGATCGGTGAATTGTCTCGCACAATGGCTACACCCCTCGCCTTCTTCGACCTTTTTATTCCCCATTTCAGGTGAGACGGAGGGAGACGAGAGGGTTAGGAGAAGAAAAGAAGGGAGTGAGAAACGGCGAGAGGGTCGAGAGAATGAGAGGAGAGGAAGAATCAGGGAGACGGCCGAGGAAGAAGGAAGCAGGAGGACGGAAGGCGAGAGCGTCAGGCGAGATGGAGGAAGCAGTGGAGCAGGATCTGGGGCGCAGCAGGAGAAAAGATGCAGATATCCTTTTCGATCAGGGAATGGGGGTATTTATAAGAGATATAGTCAATGAATAAGATGGGCGGGAAAACCTAGGTAGGAAGGGGGAAAGTCGGCCGATGGTCCGCTCTCTCTCCTAAAACCTCGATCCGCGTGAGCCATCATAGGCTTCCTCAACAAAGCGGATCAGATCAAATAAATAACACGCAGTAAAATAAGTTAATGTGGTTAACAGAAATAAGCATTGAAAATTTAAAAGTCCCACCCCGCACAAGGCGGGCACCATGTTTATAGACACTAGGCTACCGGCAAGACGGTAACATAATATAGTACAGAGTTATTAAACCAGTAAGAAGTAAAAGGAGTGAGGCAGATAAATAAAGCGAGAAGAGCAGGACGGCCTCTAATGCGAGTGCCATTTCCAGCGGCCGGCACGAGCTCCCGCGTAGGGACGCCTGGCAGGCAAGTGGAAGGCGCGAATGGCGTCAAGTCCACGGCGAGTGAGACGGAGCTGTATGTCAACCTCATTGATGATGGTCTGAGGGTTGGTCCTGTCAACCTCTATATCAGCATCGACTTCGGATGACAGGCGGGCGCATTCGATCTCCAGCCACTATCCGCCTATTAGCCGTCTGTTTATCCTACTCCAGCTCTCGGATGATACGCTCGTACTTCCGGAATGTCTCAGCCATCTTGCGCTTCATCTCCAGCGGGTCCATGGGGTCTCCCAGGTAGTCTTCAATCTCATCTATAGGGGAGGTAGCAAGACGATGAACTACCTAGAGAACTCCTCTGCAGGCAAGTCGGACTAGTTGCCTACGTAGGGAGTCAAAGGTCGGAGTAAGTGAGGCTCTCGCATGAGGGTGTGGGAGTAGTGAGCAGGACAGAGGAGTAAGAGGGGAGGTTTTTTACCAAGATGACGAGAGGTCCCGGCGGCCTGAGAAGGGTCTACCTTCCTCGTGTTCGGAGGAGTGGACAGAGGAGTGGAAGGCTGAGGCGAGTTAGAATCTCGGTTGTGGATCACGGTGTCATCCCGCAGACTTTTAGGCACGAAGTCTCCCTAGAAAAGTAAATAGTGAAGAGAAGTAGAAGGATGAGGATGAAGGGGTAATGGGGATGAGAACGAGAACTTACCTCTCTCTCTCCTTCTCTCTAGGAGGCGTGGGAGGAGGTGGAGAGTGGACCTCCAGGGCAGTGCGAGATGGATCCTCCGCCGAGGTTGAGGGGCCACCTATTCTCACCTTCTTTGGGCGAGACGGGGACGACAGTATGGATGGAGTGGAGCGAACTAGAGGCGTGGTCAAAGCGACAACGTCGGCTCTGTTCTGCTCATGTACCATCACAAGGCGCTCACGAAAGCTCTGGCTGTGAGACAAGGTTGAAGTAGGGCTGAAGAAGAAGAAGAAGGAAATGTGTAAGGGGGTGTCCTCTATGCAGAGTTGGAATCCCATATTTATAGGCTCCGGTGGAGGGCCCCACCAAAGATTCCCTCATAAGCACGCTCATAAATACGATTTAATAATACGAGCCTCGGTTAACTTTCTTTCTGAGCTTGAAACAACCTCGAAAAGAGCGGTAATTGTGTACAACCTCGGGCTCGTAGGAGCATTTCAAGCTCGAGTACAAGGGGAAGGGAAGATAGGCTCTTCGATGGAGCCTGATCGCTGGGCAAGTGGGTCCCAGGGAAAGGGCCACTCACCGGTTCAGGCGAGAGTTGCGATAGGCGATAGGGCCACTCGCTAGCTCAGGATTGGTTCGTAGGAGAGAGGGGCCCAGTGGCTTAAGCAAGAGCCATCCTAGGCGAGACGGTCCCAGAGGGGAGACCATTCGCAAGGTGAGAGCCAACCTGCTGGGCGAGATGAGCCCAGGGGAGAAAGCTCTCACCCGCGAGATGGTGGCCTCGCTGAGCGCCGGTTCGGCGGGGGGCCAGGCCCCGGTTCAATGGTGGGTCAGGGTCGGTTTAGTTGGAAGATGGTTCACCTTTTTGGCCCCAGGTGGTTTTACTCTTTTGCCCTCAGTGGTATGCATATAACCCTTCAGAACAGCGGGGTTTGGCAGTTGGCAGGCCTGACTAAGGGTATTTTGGTAATTTCAGGTCGGTTCAGTTTGGTTATTAGCAGTTCAAACTCATAGGCCTATAAATAGACCCATGAGGGTTCATCAGAAAGCAAGCTTTTCATACTTTCAAGAGAGATTTTTCAGTGCTTTCTGAGGAGCTCCAAGCCCAGCTTTTGGATTTGGAGGGGAAGCTCTCAAAGATCTTTCGGTTAATAGGCGAGACCTCCCTGCTGAGGCTTTGGGTCGGTTCTTGGTCTTTCTCAATCGGTCAGAGGTCTGAGCTTGGGAGAAGTAAGTGTTGGCTGCGCCCCTATTTTCGAACTCTCGTTTAGTCAAGTTTTGGCTTCAATAAGTTCAAACACGTCATCAGAGGAGCAGACCTCATGATAATGGTCTGAAGCATCAGATTCTGAGAGAGGGGTGTGAGAATTTACCTTCCCAGTGTACTGGGGTTCTTCTTACTCGTTTGTTTGTACCATTAGCCCAAAGTAGGCTTCCTCTTCCTCACCTGACTCAGATGAGTCAGTGTCACTGAGAGTCTTAGCCTTCTTGGCTACTAGACTTCTTTCAGATTTCTTTTTACTGCAAGAAGACTTCTTTTCTTCTCTTCTTCCACCCTCTTTCTTCTTTGGCGGGCAGTCAACAATTATATGCCCTGGCTGATTATAATAATAACAAACAATGTCAGATGAAATATGTTTCTTCGGTTTGGACTTATACCTGTCGTGGCTGCTTGAGCCTTTCTTATGGCGATCATCATCGTGACGTGATCTTCTGGAGGAAAAGTCTTTGCCTTTCCATTGCTTCTTCTTACTCAGAAACTTTTTGAACTGCCTAGAGAGTAGGGAGAACTCTCCATCTGATTGCTCTGAGCCCAAGGTGCTTGGCTCTGAGTCTTCTTCTTCACTTTCTTCCTGTGTAGGAGGAGGAGATGTAGCTTTGACCTTCCTTGAGCTGTATGCCTTCAGTGCGACAGACTTCTCCTTCGATGAGGATCTGCTTCCCTCTTCTTCAGCTTTTCTTGTATTTATTTGAAGCTCATATGACATAAGCTTCTCGAAGAGGTTCTGAGAATCAGTCTCAGCTAGCTTTCCAAACTCCCTTATGGCACATATTTTGTTATCCCATTCCTGTGTTAAGGATCTTAGGAGCTTATTGTTTAGTTCTCCATTAGTGAAGACTCGGCCATAGTTCCTCAGACCGTTGACAATCTTGAAAAAAATTTCAAAGGTGTCTGTTATTATTTCTTTAGGGTCTTGCCTGAAGGCCACATACTTCTTGTTCAAAAGGGATCTTCTATCGTCCCTTACTTCTTCGGTGCCTTCCATCAACACGATCAGAGACTGCCACATCTCTTTGGCAGATTTGCAGTGAATGAGATTTTGTAATATAGAATCATCGACTGCACTTGCGATGATATTTTTAGCTTTCTTGTCTAGAGAGACAAGTGCAATCTCATCTTTATATAGATCCATCAGTTTCTTTGGTACTTGCTTTGAGGAGTCAATAGTGGAGGTCGTCATAGGAATTTAGGGGCCTTCTTCCACTATCATGAAAATCTTTGGATTCACTGCTTCTATGAATAACTTCACCCTTTCTTTCTATATGGGGAAGTTTTCCTTAGTGCACACGGGTAGCTTAGCAAAATCCTTAAATCTGTCCATGCTTGTACACTCTTAAGACAACTAAGAGCAGATCTTGTTCAAGGTGTTAACTTTCTGATGAACAACCTTTCTCTGATACCAATTGATAATTTCTAGTTGTCTACCTAAATCAAGTAGAGGGGGTGAATAGGTGAGTTCTGCGTCATTTTGCAGAACAAAAAATTGTACGAGAGATTCGCAGAAAATAAACAAGTAAACCACATATGACACCAAAAATTATAGTGGTTTCCCAACCTTGGGTACGTCCACTCTCCACCTCATCGATCTAGCACCACGCTAGACTCAGCTACTTCACTATTATCTTGGATTGGAAAACAATCCTACAACTCAGAACAATGCTCCTACAACTTGGAGTAAAACCACTCCTATAATAACTCGGAGAACAACTCCTATAATCTCGGAGAATAACTCCTACAAGAATAAAAATGAATTCACAATGAAAATACACAAATTTTCTTCACAGATCTGGCTCAATCTCGGCTTCTTCCTTCTTGAGAAATTGTGAAGCACTGTCAGAAAAGTCGAGGAAGAATTAAGAGATTACTTGGATCTGAGAACGTAAGATCACCATGATCAAGGAGAAAATTTGCAGAAGATGAAAAGATTGATCGATTTAATCCTTCTTGTCTGAATCTCTGGATCGAGAAGATCGACGATGAAGAACAGGTCTAGTCGGCGGCGTTTCCCGATTTGGAAGTAGAAAAATGATTCAGAAATCTGTAATAATCTTCTTAGGGTTTGTCGATTCTGACAAGACATTTTATAGGCTTAACCTAACGGTCTGATTTCATTAATTACCATCCATGTGGACCAATCAAAAATTAATTACAATTGAAATCGAATCCGTCTGGCACTTAGAGAAATTTCAGAATTCTTAACTCCAGTTCTCGAGAGAGATAGATATTACTCGAGAAGAGGTGTCTATTTCTCGAGAAGAGATTTTTGTTTCTCGAGAAGAATTACTTAAGGAAAGTAGAGAAAAAGAATTCAGGTTTCTTGAGAAACAAAATACTTTTGTTGAGATAGAAATCTTGTTACTCGAGAACAAGAAACCAACTCGAGAATAATATTTCTGTCTCCCGAGAAAGAACATCTGGTTCTCGAGAACTACTTTGGCCTTCTCGAGAACTAACTTAGGCCTTCTCGATAACTAACTTAGGACTTCTCGAGAAATAGCATTGGCCTTCTCGATAAAAGGAGTTAGAAAAATTCTTAGCTGAGTTTTGAGTTAACTCGAGAAAGAGACGAGTCTTACTCGAGTATTGCATGGCTTTTTCGAGAACTATACTAAGGGCATGTTTGGCGGAGCGGCAGCACAGCAGCATGCCGCTAATTTTGTTGCCACCCCGCCAAACAGGAAGGGCCTACGGGGGGTGGCAAGATTCTTGCCACCGCCCGCAGGAAGCAGCAGCGCTGCAGCCATTGAAAAGGCAGCAGAGCTGCAAATTTTATTTTTTAAAAAAAAATTAATATTTAAATTTACAATTTATATATATAATTTATATTCTATAAACTTTTATATTAATAACATAATTATTTTCCATATTATAACGTAATTAATAATTTTATTTATATTATAATGTTTATTATTAATTTTAATTGATATATTAACTTATATAATTAAGTTTTAATATATTAACTTTAATTAAATAATTAACTTTTATAATATGCGCGTGGGCAAAATATCACACGCCCAGGCAAAATAACGTGCGCCCGGGCAAAATAATTCGCGCTTGTACGAAATAACGCACGCCCGGCAAAATAATTTGCACCCGGGATAAATAACGATTGCACGGGAAAAATAACTTGCCCCTAGGCGAAATAACGTGCTCCTAGACAAAATAACGCACGCCCGAGCAAAGTAACGCACGCTCGTGGGAAATAATGTGTGCCCGGATAAATAACGCTCCCGGGCGAAAAAAAACATGTGTGAGGGCAAAATATCACGAGCCCGGGCAAAATAACACATGCCTGGGCGAAATAACTCGCGCTCGTGCGAAATAACGCTCTCCCGGGAGAAATAACGTGCGCCTGGGCGAAATAACGCGCGCACTGGCGAAATAACGCGCACCCGAGCGAAATAACGCGCGCCCGTGCGAAATAACGTGTTGTCGGAAAAATAACGAGCTTCTGGTCAATATTAATATATTTACTTTTATAATTAAATAAAATTAATGCCGAGCAAATTGTTTATTTATTTTTAGATTTCGTAAATTCTCCGTGTTGTTTAATTCTGCACCACTATTTCACACAGTACTGTAAATACAGTTTTTCAAATAGTTTCATAGATTTTTTCACCAATGCAAAACAACTGATTTCTACACCACTGCTTCCTGCACCGCCACAGCTTAGCCTAAGCCTTTTCGAGAACAACTTCTGCTACTCAAAAACCTGGCTGAGCTAACTCGAGAAATGACTTCAATTCTATTCGAGTACCTATAAGCCTTTCTCGAGTAAAACACTCAGAAAAATTTTGTCATCCTGAAAAATAATTTTCTTCATGGAATTCAACATCTAGTCTTTCTCCCATAACTTTAGTACTTTGAAAAAGAAGTGTGTTCCAATAGAGAGGTTACATATGAGTCAACATCATGGATCACACAATGAGGGATTACATTGTATGGTCCTGTGTTTGGTGAATGAGAGCGCTAAGTTGTCAACCTAAATCACCTAGAGGGGGGTAAATAGGTGAATTTCGTGTCAAATACGGAATAAAAAAATATAACACAGCGCAGATCCGTAATCAAGCAATCACACAGACGACAAGAGATTTATAGTGGTTCCCCAATCTTGGGTACGTCCACTTTTCTCACCGATCTAGCAAATCACTAGACTCAGCTACTCCACTATCTCGGATTGCAAAAACAATCCTACACCTCGGAACCATGTTCCTACAAAAACTCGATCCCAAACGGATCTACACTCGGAAGATAAAACTTCCTACCACTCGGAGAAAGATCTCCTACAAAGAAATTTGTTTAAATAAAATTTACAACAAGAATATCACAGATCTGGATCTTTGACGTAATCTTCTTCTTGAAAGCTTTTCGGTTTGAACAGAAACAGTTGAAGAAGACTTGACTGAGATCCACGATTCTGAGATCTGGAATCACCACGATCAAGAAAGTAAATCAGAGATGATGAAACACAGTGAGATCGGATGATTCTTCTTGAGTCTGGATCGCTAGAGAAACTGAGATCAATAGCAGCGGCGTGAGAACGATGATCCAGAGCTTCTCCCGAAAACGGTAATGGCGGCGGATTAGAAAATTAGGGTTTTCGGGATTTTCTCTTTCTTAAAAGATAATCTCTGTAAACGTGCATATATAGTCAAATCTGAAAAGACCTATTTATAGGCTATCTCCAACGGTCATAATCGTAATTAAGATTGACACGTGGATCAATCAGAAAAAGGTTAATTTCAAATCTCCATCAATTCTGGACTTAACGATTTCTGGAATTCTAAGCCGACATACACGGGTTAGATAAGATACTCGAGTATAAAGGTCTGCTACTCGAGTATATAAGAGAAACATGTACTCGAGTAAAAGAAATGACTACTCGAGTGCCTTGGAAGAACTACCCGAGTTACTCTAGACAGATTACTCGAGTAAGTAGAAACATCTACTCGAGTACTAATCCAAACTACTCGAGTATAAGAAAAGTCTACTCGAGTGCTAAGCCAGTCTACTCGAGTATAAGAAGGATCTACTCGAGTGCTAAGCCACTTACTCGAGTATATGAGCGAAGTTACTCAAGTATGTGGACTTAGAAATATTTAGACTGAACAGCTAGCCCTACTCGAGTATAACTAAGAGACTACTTAAGTATGACTAAGGCTCTACTCGAGTACACTAACACCTACTCGAGTAAGGAAAAGAGGTACTCGAGTATATGAATGGATTTACTCGAGTATATGGACTTAGAAACTTTCTGAGATGAGAATTCCAGATCAACTCGAGTACGATCAGAACACTTACTCGAGTAGAGAACTACTCGAGTATATAATCCAATCTACTCGAGTACTAAGTCACTTACTCGAGTATATAGAAGATACTACTCGAGTATGTGGACTTAGAAAAAATTTCTTCTGATAGAGTCTTCAATACTCCAGAGTCCAATAGTCCAAGTGCATGGAAACAAAGTGTACCCCAATAGAGAGGTTATACATGAGTCAACACCTTGGATCACACAATGAGGAATTACATTGTATGGTCCTGTGTTTGATGACCCACTATAGACTGACATTGGTTTACACTTGGCAATAGAGTCCTGCATGCACAACTTAAACACAACATCAAATACAACTTAATTCATCTTAGTTTCAGGTCTGACTTCCCACAAATCTGGGGTATTGTGAAGACAATTCCCAACAATCTCCCCCTATTTGTAGAAGTCAGCACCCTTTGCACTAAGATGAATTTCTAGAAAAGAAATGATCATCTATAACAACAAGCAATAGAAAATGACTAAAACAGAGAATAATAGCAAATAAGGGAACCATAATCAGAATTAGATATATTAAATAGAAAAATTTTCCAGTTCCACAAAACACTTTCAGGGGTAATTTTCTCTGTGATGTTTAGCTTTCTTCAGCTCTTGCCTTTCCAAATAACTGAAGGGTTTAGGAAAATAAGTCTTTGGTCTTGGAGGAGCTGCTGGATTGTTGAATCCTCATTGCCTGTCATGTAATCTGATCTTGATTTGAGATGCATCATAGGCTTTCCATTCTGATTAGCTGTAGAATTTGTCTTTATTTTCCCCAAAATCAGTTACCAGCTTTAGAGTGTCAAAGATTAAAGATTTGGAGGTTGGACTCCAAACTTCTGAATGTACTGACTCTCATCTGCCCTCTGAAGCTTGAGCTTGCTCTCTCTTAGGTGCAGAACGGCTAGCAGAAGCGCTGTCACCATATTTTCTTTTCTTGCTGGGGCCACCTTGATCAGCAGGTCTTCTAGAGGAGGAAGTACCTCGATCAAAGTACCCCTGAGAGCTGGCAGGGACATCCTCTTTCCACACATCAGAATATGAAAGAGGAGGCTCAGACATCTCTCCAGCAGGTCTGGGAGAGAAGGCTGGCACTGCCTCTGGAATGGTAGCATGAACCTGGGCATCAGATGGAGGATGTTCCTCAAGAGGATCTAAGCTTTTAGGAATGATGGAGGGGTCGAGCTGGAATTCTAGAAAATTCTGATTATGTACCCAAACTGCAGTGTCATAAATGTAGAATTTGACAGACTGTAGCTGTACTAGAATATCTGCTTTCATGGTGTTAACTAATCCATCCAGGGTCTCTTTAGACTTGGTAGAGATTTCAGCAGAAATTTTCTCAACTTGTTCTTTCACAATGTTAGAAGAAGCCAAGCCGGGCCCACTGGGTTGACCGGACACACCTGGCCGACTGCAGTCTAGCAACATCCCCAACCAAATCACCTGGGTTCCACCTCGGTTTAATCCCAGGTAGGTTGTTAGGCCCGGGGCTCGAACCCGGGACCTCTTTATCAAACCCTTATTCAGGGACCAGATACCCAACTGTGCTGCAGCACAGTTGGGTATCTGGTCCCTGAATAAGGGTTTGATAAAGAGGTCAGCACAGTTGGGTATCTGGTCCCTGAATAAGGGTTTGATAAAGAGGTCTCGGGTTTGAGCCCCGGGCCTAACAACCTACCTGGGATTAAACCGAGGTGGAACCCAGGTGATTTGGTTGGGGATGTTGCTAGACTGCAGTCGGCTAGGTGTGTCCGGTCAACCCAGTGGGCCCGGCTTGGCTTCTTCTAACTGTTGAGAGGGGAAAGCCACGGGGGCGGTCCCATACACACGGTCCTGCTGGCAAATTACTCTCAACACACCCCCGCAGCAGGACAACCGTACATCCTCTGATACCATGTGAGAACCCGCCCACCCATATCACATCTCAAAACCCAGGTATTGAGATGAAGGGTGGCGGGGTACATAAACACGGAGGAGCAGGCGCTGCGGGCGATGTGGGACTAATCCCAACCACAGAACCGCGGGGATATTCCGCCACACAGGGGGCCCACCGGTGTCAACACCCAGACCAGGAACGCGATGGGGAAAGCCACGGGGGCGGTCCCACACACACGGTCCTGCTGGCAAATTACTCTCAACACACAATTTTCTCCCCCTTGCTGATTTCTACAGATAGCTTTTCAATAGCTTCATCTCTGAATGTGCCTACTTCTTCACAAACTTTCATCACATTGGCTTCAGCTCTTTGGTCTAGCAGAATCTGGTTATGTGCCACTATTTTAGCCTGATTTCTGACTTCACCCGATTCCGATCTTGGATGGAGGAGCCATCGAGTTCTGGAGTAACGGATTCTAGAGAAGACAACGCTCTGCGGTTCTGGAAGACGAAGCGCCGACGAGTACTCAAGAAAGGTTTCGTGGAAATGGATTACGGGATCATTCTATTTATATACATAACCCTAATTAGGTTTAAGATTGGGTTTTAAAATAAAACATACCTTATGGGGGGCGGCAAAAATCGAGGTGTGCGAAAAGAGAAAAATGAGATTTTCAAAGTTCTGGAATTTCCAGGTACTCGAGTATATATATCGGCATACACGAGTAATCTGTTGTAACCTACACGAGTAAGTCGAAGACCAAGTAGATCATGAAGTACTCGAGTGAGTTACTAAGTACTCGAGTATGAAGAATATGTACTCGAGTGAATTTTTACCTACACGAGTAGATACTTTGAGTTATGCGAGTATATTGTAATGTACTCGAGTGTAGTCGTGTGACTACTCGTGATTGTTTCCAAGTACTCGAGTATGTGAGTACACTTACTCGAGTAAGTCACTTTGACAAAATATTTTTCTCGAAGCACTGATCTTTACCTCCACCAACTTTTAACTCTAAGACTTTGATAGAGACCACTAATCTTCTTTGTTGAGCATCCCAAGTTCAGTTTTGAAGAATGAGAACTTGGTCTCATCTAGCGGCTTTGTGAATATATCTGCAACTTGCCTACCTGTGGAGACGTATTGTAGATCTATGTCTCCATTCTCCACATGCTCCCGGATGAAGTGATAGCGAAGCTCTATGTGCTTTGTCCGGCTGTGGGAGACTGGGTTGTTGGCGATTGCTATTGCACTGGAAGAGTCGCAAAGTAGAGGGATGTTCTGGAACTTCATGTTGTAGTCTTCAAATTGATTCTTGATCCATAGAAGCTGTGCACAACAGCTGCCTGCAGAGATGTACTCTGATTCAGCCGTTGAGATGGCTACACAGTTCTGCTTCTTACTGCTCCAAGAAATAAGTCTCCTTCCGAGAAATTGGCAAGTCCGGGAAGTTCTTTTCCTGTCGTCTTTGCTTCCTGCAAAATCTGCATCTGAAAATCTAATTAGTTCATTGTCATTACTTCTTGGGTACCATAAGCCAATATTTGGTGTACCTTTGAGGTATCTCAATATTCGCTTTGCAGTAATGTAGTGAGATTCCTTAGAGTTCACCTGAAATCTAGCACATACACATGTTGAAAACATTATGTCTGGTCTACTTGCGGTAAGGTAGAGCAAGGACCCAATTATGCTTCTGTACTTGGTTTCATCAAAAGATTTCCCTTTCTCATCCTTGTCCAGAGACATAGCTGAGGCCATTGGAGTCCTCATAGAGATTGCGTTCTCCATTCCGAATTTCTTAAGTAGCTCTTTGGTGAATTTAGTCTGTGAGATGAAAATTCCATCCTCAGATTGTATCACCTGAAGCCCTAAGAAATACTTTAGCTCTCCCATACTGCTCATTTCAAACTTCCCTTGCATAAGTTTAGAAAACTTCTTGCAGAGGTTGTCATCCGTAGAGCCAAAAATAATGTCGTCAACATATATTTGTACCAGCAAAATCTAGCCTTTTATTTCCCTAAGAAATAATGTCTTGTCTATCTTTCCTCTTGTGAACTTGCTCTCAAGAAGGAAGCTAGACAGAGTCTCATACCAAGCTCGGGGAGCTTGTTTAAGACCATATAATGCTTTTTGCAGTAAGTAAACATGATTGGGAAAGTTTGAATCAACAAAACCTGGCGGTTACTCTACATACACTTCTTCCTTTATGTCACCATTCAGGAAGGCGGACTTGACGTCCATCTGATAGACGATAAAGCCCTTAAGTGCAGCGTAGGCAAGGAATAACCTGATCGCCTCCAGTCTTGCCACTGGATCATATGTTTGATCAAAGTCGATTCCTTCTTCTTGACGATAGCCCTTGGCGACAAGTCTTGCTTTATTCTTTATAATTGTTCCATCTTCGTCCATCTTATTCCGGTAGACCCATTTTGTCCCGATGACATTCTTACTCTTGGGTCTAGGAACAAGTGTCCAAACTTTGCAACGTTTGAACTGATTCAACTCTTCTTCCATGGCTAGTATCCAGGATGCATCCGATTTTGCTTCCTCGAACTTCTTAGGTTCAACCTGTGATAGAAAGCTCAAGAATAAATTCTCGTTAGTTGTACCTCTCCGGGTTCTGACACCATCCTGAGGATCTCCTATGATTTGATCTAAGGGATGATCCTTCAAGTGTCTGAACTCTAGATTCCTTGCATCTGGGATCTCTTCAGCCACTGGTGTTGCATCTTCAGCTGGGATGTGTTCTTCATCTTGATCATCTACCTCTCCCATAGGGGTTGTAGAGGTGATCTTGATGAACGTCTCATCTTTATCTTGAGTAGGCTCATCCAAGCTAAGTTCCTTCATCTTGGTACCTGCATCTTCAATGAGCACACTAGAAGAGTTGCTTTGCAGCAAACTCGTCTCATCAAATACAAGGTGTATCGACTCTTTTACCACCAGAGTTTTTCTATTAAATACTCTATAGGCCTTACTATGGCTACTATAACCTACAAAAATACCTTCAAAGCTTTTCTCGCTAAACTTGGTAGTGCGATACTTGCCGTTGTTAAGTACGAAGCACTTACAGCCAAAGATTCTAAAATATGAAATGTTTGGTTTCCTGCCTTTTAGAAGTTCGTAAGGAGTCTTATCATGGTTCTTGTTGATGAGAGCTCGATTTTGCACGTGACAAGCGGTGTTGACGGCTTCAGCCCAGAAATACTCTGGAAGTGAGGCATCACTCAACATAGTCCGGCAAGCCTCTATGAGTGTTATGTTCCTTCTCTCAGCTACTCCATTTTGCTGTGGAGTGCGAGGAAAGGAAAACTCATGAATGATACCTTGACTTTCGCAGAATTCTGTCATGGCTCCAGACTTGAATTCCGTTCCATTGTCACTTCTGATTTTGACTACGGAACAGTTGTATTCATTCTGGATTTACCTAACAAAACTAGTGAAAGTACTGAAGGTGTCTAACTTGTGTTTCAGAAAGAACACCCACACAAAGCGTGAGTAATCATCCACAATAACCAACGTATATTCCTTACCTCCCAAACTTCTAACTTGTAGTGGACCGAACAAGTCCATATGAAGAAGTTGTAAGCTTCTATTGGAATCCTTGCCTATTATGCTTTTAAATGAACTCCTTGTTTGCTTGCCTTTGATACAGGCGTGACAAAGACTGTCCGTAACGCACTTGACATTAGGGGCATCGCGTACTAAGTTTTGGGAGAATAATTTATTAATAGTTTTGAAATTAATATGTGCTAGTCTCTTGTGCCATTGGTCAGCAAGAGATGCACTACTTTTTGCTAAAAGACACACTGGTGTAGACGAGTCTATACAAATGAAGTTTAAACAAAAAATATTTCTGCTTCGAGTTCCTGATAAAATAGTTTCCATGTTGTCAACCGATTTTATCAAACACTTGTCAGCATGAAATTCAACCACGTATTCTTTGTCGCATAGTTGGCTTATGCTGATGAGATTGTGTTCCAATCCTTCAACCTAAGCTACATCCGAAAAGGATACGCTACCGTTAGTAATCATACCGTAGCCTTTAGTTATTCCTCGATCTGAACCTCCAAAGATGACCTTTGGTCCGTTGCAGACTGAGGTGAAATTCTAGAGTAGGCTTCTTGTCCCGGTCATATGCCGAGAGCATCCACTGTCCAAGTACCAGATTGGCATTTTGGTGGTCTTTGGACATACCTACAATTACAATCACTTAGCCTTAGGAACCCAAACAAGTTTGGGTCCTTGGTCTCGAGTTAGAATACTCCCCCTACGAGCATTAGCCTCATTAGTGGTCATTCTCACGTAGCTAACTTGAGGGGTTGCAACATTTCTAGGATTGAACCAACAATCGATGCCAAAATGACCAATTTTGCCACAGCACCAACAGCCGAACCTGTTGTATCTTTGCCTAGTGTATTCCTGCTTGATTTTCTTAAGTGATGGTCTAGCAGGAACTTCACTCTTGGAGGAAGAAGCTTCATGATGATGGCAGCTACATGAAGTCTTCTCCTTCATAGGCTTTTCCACAATAGGTTTTATCTTTGGTGTCTTCTTGATGTTATGACCATGAGCATATGGTCCATAGTTCTGAAGTTGAATCTCTTCATAAGGTGCCTTAAAGACACTCTCGCCAAAGTTACGAGGACGAGTCCAACCTTGGTATCTTGACTTAGGCTTCTCGGGGATCGGCATAGAGAAGTGTCCATAGGTGGACTCATAGTCGTATTCGTTCGTAGGAAAGATAACTTTCTTGAACAAAACCGGTTCCAAGGGAGCTTTCCCCTTTTCTTCAGCTAGAGCCTTCCGGGCAACCTTATTCTTTCTCTTGGCCTTGTTTCTCCTAGAAGATTTACTAGAAGCACCAATATGGCCTATACCAGCACCCTTGGCCTTAGCTGAGAACTCAGCAACGAGTGGAAGAACTGTCTTAGGCTTGGAGAAACTCTCAACAAGTTTCTTCTCAGCCTCGAGTAGTTGTTCCAATTCTTTGATGATTTCATCTTTAAGGTTGAGGTGCTTGAGAGCTTGATTGTATTCTTCCATAGCAGCATTGAAGTTCTCTTGAAGAGAATTAGTCTTGGTGACTTCTTCTCTCAAGCTGCTCTCAATAGCCTGTAGAGATTTTATCTCTTTGGCTTGAGTTTTCACGACTCTGCGACATTTTTCGTAAGCCGTGAGTAACTCCTTATACTGTCCCATGAGTTCAGATTCATCTTCAGATGAATAGCCCTCTTTCTCATTATCATCATCAGATTCAGAGAGATGAGTGTGAGATTTTACCTCCCCAGTGAACTGGGGGACTTGTTCATCATCAGAGTGAGCCATGAGCCCGAAGTAAGCTTCCTCTTCTTCACTCGACTCAGATGAGTCGGAGTCGCTGAGAGTTTTGCTCTTCTTGGCTAATAAGCTCTTCTCTGTCCTCTTCTTGTGGTATGAAGATTTCTTTTCCTCTCTTCTGTCACCCTCTTTCTTCTTGTGAGGGCAGTCCGCGATGACGTGACCTGGCTTATTACAACAATAACAAACGATGTCAGTTGAAATTTGTTTGTTATGTTTGGAGTTATACTTGTCATGGCTGCTCGAGCCATTCTTTCGCTGATCACTGTTATGTCGTGATCTTCTGTATGAGGCATCTTTGTCTCTCCATTGCTTCTTCTTGTTCAAGAATTTCTTGAACTGCCGCGAGAGCAAAGAGAACTCTCCTTCAGATAGTTCTGAGCCTGAGGTGCTTGGCTCGGAGCCTTCTTCTTCACTTACTTCTTGAGGAGGTGCTGGCGAGGCAGCTTTGCCCTTCCTTGAACTGTTAGCCTTTAAAGAAACCGACTTCTCTTTTGAGGAGAAGCGACTTATCTCTTCTTCGGCTTTTCTGGAGTTGATTTGCAGTTCATAGGACATCAGCTTGCCAAATAGATTCTGTGAATCTGTCTCTGCTAGTCTGCCAAACTCTCGGATAGCACAGACTTTATTGTCCCATTCTTTGGTGAGAGATCTCAGAAACTTATCATTCAGCTCCCCATTAGTAAAGACTCGGCCATACACTCTCAGTCCATTGACTATCTTAAAGAAGTTTTCAAATGTGTCAGCTATGGGTTCCTTGTGAACTTGTCGGAAGGCTTCATATTTCTGATTCAGTAGGGACCTCTGATCATCCCTCACTTCTTCAGTACCTTCCATTAAAGTAACTAGGGACTGCCACATCTCTTTAGCTGATTGGCAGTGAATTAGATTCTACAGCATTGAGTCATCGACCGCATTTGCGATAATATTTTTAGCTTTCTTGTCCAGGGAGACAAGTGCAATCTCGTCCTTATCCAAGTCCATCAACTTCTTTGGGACCTTTTTGGTTGGGTATATTATTGATGCAGTCATAGGAACATGCGGACCTTCTTCCACAATCATGAAGATCCGGGGATCTACTGCTTCCATGAAGAGCTTAACTCTTTCCTTCCACATAGGAAAATTGTTCTTGGTGCAGATAGGGAGCTTAGCAAAATCCTTGGTCTTACTCATGCTTGATACTTCTCTTGAGACAACTTGGTGAGGATTAGATCAAGGTGTTAACCTTTTAACGATCAACCTCCGCCTCTGATACCAATTGAGAGCGCTAAGTTGTCAACCTAAATCACCTAGAGGGGGGTGAATAGGTGAATTTCGTGTCAACTGCGGAATAAAAAATATAACACAGCACAGATCCGTAATCAAGCAATCACACATACGACAAGAGATTTATAGTGGTTCCCCAATCTTGGGTAAGTCCACTTTTCTCACCGATCTAGCAAATCACTAGACTCGACTACTCCACTATCTCGGATTGCAAAAACAATCCTACACCTCGGAACCACGTTCCTACAAAAACTCGATCTCAAACAGATCTACACTCGGAAGATAAAACTTCCTACCACTCGGAGAATGATCTCCTACAAAGAAATTTGTTTAAATAAAATTTACAACAAGAATATCACAGATCTGGATCTTTGACGTAATCTTCTTCTTGAAAGCTTTTCGGTTTGAACAAAAACAGTTGAAGAAGACTTGACTGAGATCCACGATTCTGAGATTTGCAATCACCACGATCAAGAAAGTAAATCAGAGACGATGAAGCACGGAGAGATCGGATGATTCTTCTTCAGTCTGGATCGCTAGAGAAACTGAGATCGATAACAGCGGCGTGAGAACGACGATCCAGAGCTTCTCCCGAAAACGGTAATGGCGGCGGATTAGAAAATTAGGGTTTTCGGGATTTTCTCTTTCTTAAAAGATAATCTCTGTAAACACGCATATATAGTCAAATCTGAAAAGACCTATTTATAGGCTATCTCCAACGGTCATAATCGTAATTAAGATTGACACGTGGACCAATCAGAAAAAGGTTAATTTCAAATCTCCGTCAATTCTAGACTTAACGATTTCTGGAATTCTGAGCCGACATACTCGGGTTAGATAAGATACTCGAGTATAAAGGTCTGCTACTCGAGTAGATAAGAGAAACATGTACTCGAGTAAAAGAAATGACTACTCAAGTGCCTTGGAAGAACTACCCGAGTTACTCTAGACAGATTACTCGAGTAAGTAGAAACATCTACTCGAGTACTAATCCAAACTCTCGAGTATAAGAAAAGTCTACTCAAGTGCTAAGCCAGTCTACTCGAGTATAAGAAGGATCTACTCGAGTGCTAAGCCACTTACTCGAGTATATGAGCGAAGTTACTCAAGTATGTGGACTTAGAAATATTTAGACTGAACAGCTAGCCCTACTCGAGTATAACTAAGAGACTACTTGAGTATGACTAAGGCTCTACTCGAGTACACTAACACCTACTCGAGTAAGGAAAAGAGGTACTCGAGTATATGAATGGATTTACTCGAGTATATGGACTTAGAAACTTTCTGAGTTGAGAAGTCCAGATCAACTCGAGTACAATTAGAACACTTACTCGAGTAACTTGAGAACTACTCGAGTATGTAATCCAATCTACTCGAGTACTAAGTCACTTACTCGAGTATATAGAAGATACTACTCGAGTATGTGGACTTAGAAAAAATTTCTTCTGATAGAGTCTTCAATACTCCAGAGTCCAGTAGTCCAAGTGCATGGAAACAAAGTGTACCCCAATAGAGAGGCTATATATGAGTCAATACCTTGGATCACACAATGAGGAATTACATTGTATGGTTCTGTGTTTGATGACCCACTATAGACTGACATTGGTTTACACTTGGCAATAGAGTCCTGCATGCACAACTTAAACACAACATCAAATACAACTTAATTCATCTTAGTTTCAGGTCTGACTTCCCACAAATCTGGGGTATTGTGAAGACAATTCCCAACAGTGAACCATTGTAAACTGACATTAGTCTACACTTAACAATTATAACCTGCAAACACTTAACTTGAACAAGACATCAAACACAAACTTAATTCATCTTAGTTCAAGGGTGACTTCATAATAATCTGGGTTATTGTGGATGCAATACCCAACAAAATCATCTGCAAATTTGGAGACGGTCTTAACTGGCACTCAGAGTAGAAATATTTTCTGTTTAAATTTTCTTTGTTTAGACACTTTTACCCCAGTGTGTTTTATGACAAAAAGTAGTGCGTCTCTCTGTGACCAATGACACAAGAGATTAGCACATATTAATTTTAAAACCTTAAATATGTTATTTTCTTACAACTTAGTACGTGATGCACCCCACATTAAGTGCCTTAAAGAGAGTCCATGTCATTCCTGTCAAATGGGAAAGCAGATACGGGCTACCTTCAAGGGTATTGCTGAGAAAGATTCTTCTCAAAGCTTATACTTGCTGCACATGGACTTATTCAGTCCTATGCCAATTCACAGCTTTGGAGGTAAGGTTTATACATTAGTAATTGTCGATGACTACTCGCATTTCACTTGGGTGTTCTTTCTGAAACACAAGTTAGACACCTTCGCGTCTTTCACCGATTTTGTCCGGTAAATTCACAATGAACTGAACTGCTCAGTGGTCAAAATTATAAGTGACCACGGAACAGAGTTTGAGTCTCATGCCATGACATAATTCTATTAAAGTCAAGGTATCTTTCATGAGTTTTCCTCCCCACGCACTGCATTGCAAAATGGAGTTGTTAAGAGAAGGAACAGAACCCTAATTGAAGCATGTACAACCATGTTGAACGACGCTTCACTTTTGGAATACTTCTGGGCTGAAGCAGTCAACACGGCTTGTCACGTGCAAAATAGAGCACTCATCAACAAAAGATATCGTAAGACCCCCTATGAGCTATTGAAGGGCAGAAAACCGATTGTGTCATACTTTAGAATCTTTGGAATCAAATGCTTCGTACTTAATAATGGAAAGTATTACCGCACAAAGTTTAGTGAAAAATGTTTTGAAGGTATTTTTGTAGAATATAGTAGCCATAGTAAGGCATATAGGATTTTTAATAAGAAAACTGTGGTGGTAGAAGAGTCTATAAATGTTGTATTTGATGAGATAAGCCTGCTCCATAACAGCTCGTCTAGTGTTATTGGTGCAGATGCGGGTACAAGGTTCAAGGAGCTAAGCTTGGATGAAGCTGTCAAGGAAGTTAGTTAAAGCTCAGTAAAGATCGTCGATCCAGGCTTGGTGGATGAAGAACCTCTAGAGGAAGAAGTGCCTCAACCCATAGAGGCTGCACAAGATGCTGCAGAGCCTGCTGGAGAGAGGGCAAGGAATCTAGGGTTTCGATACCTCAGAGATCACCCAGCTAATCTATTCATTGGATAGCCAGGCGACGGTGTGAGAACTAGAAGAGGTATAGCTAACGAAGTTTTGTATCTAAGATTTTTGTCTCAGGTTGAACCAAAGAAGTTCGAGAAAGCAAATAAAGATTCCTCTTGGATAATGTCAATGCAAGAGGAGTTCAACCAGTTTGAACGATGCAAAGTCTGGGAGTTGGTACCCAGTCCCAAAGTACAGAACGTGATAGACACCAAGTGGATATTCAGAAACAAGTTTGATGAGAACGGAATAATCATCAATAATAAAGCCCGACTTGTAGCTCAAGGATACCGACAAGAAGAGGGGATCGACTTCGACCAGACTTTTGCTCCAGTGGCCAGGTGTTGGGTACTGTATCCACAATTACCTGGATTTGAGGAAGCCACCTGTCAAGCTAAGATGAATCCACAATGTATTTGATGAATTATTCTCTAGTTATACTTGCAGATATTCCATGCTAAGTACACACCAATGTCAGGGTGCAGTGGGTCAATATACGCGGATCTGTGCAACGTAATCCCTCGTTGAGCAGATCAGTGTGTTGGCCTACGTGTACTCTCTCTATTGGGGTGTACTTAATTTCAATTACAGGGCTATGATAAAGCAAGAGCAGACAAGGAGCAAGGATGGGCCAAAGACCAGCTCAAGGGGAGAAAGAGGAGAAACAGCCTAAGTACAAATCGACGAGAATCACTAGTGTTTCTCGCCGATCCGTCGAGAATTACTAGCTGATTCTCGCCGGTTGAAGCCGGCAGCTTCGACACAGACAGGGAAATTTTCTAAGGCAGAATCGTCGAGAATTACTTATGATTCTCGCCGATTCGTCGAGAATGACCTTGCATTCTCGACGATTCGGTGAGAATCAAAAGTGACTCCCGCCGATTCTCCCCGGCCTCTACAGCAAATGTTGCCAGAATTCACCAAGTAGAATTCGGCGAGAATCGTAGGTGATTCTCGCCGATCCGTCGAGAATCACCTTCGATTCTCGCCGATTTTGACTTGGCAATTTTTCTGAAGTTTCTGGACCGGTCCATGTTACCTGCAGCTGTTTGAACCAGACCTTGGTCCTTACTTTGGTGGGACCCGCAACGGTCATCTTCTTGACCTAAGGTATAAATACACTGTATGTGTGAACAGTAAACAACGCGGATATACGGTATTTCAAAAAGAACGAGCGGCCGACGACAAACCCTAATCTCGCGATCTTGCTCCGCCGGTCATCTCCGCCGCTCGCACGGTTGTCGCCGCTGCTGATCTCAGGGTCTTCCAGATCTCCGGCGACAGAAGCTTAGGCTAGCATAGCGTCTCACGCGTCTAACGAGAGATCCCTTGTCTCTTGATTCGTTGATCGGGAAAATCTTTCCCCTTCTGAATCGATCGAGACGATCGATCCTTGTGTGACCGTTGGTAGATCTTGCTTCCTTTGCTACGAAGTTTGAATCAAGTTGGAACTGCTGCTGCTCTCCGTCGCCGCTGTTGATTCCGAGAACGTTGCCGCCGCCTCAAGTCGCCGCCGGTTTCGGGAAAGATTCACTCCAAGTGAGAGCTACGGCTGTGCACTCTTCGTTGACTTCAAGAGCACATTGTCAAACGAAGAGGGTCACCTTCTCTCCAAACGTTGTTTGTATTTCTTACAAGCTAGTTTTTAATTTCCTTGTAACGGACCGATTGGTCCCTAGTTGTAAAGGTTGGGTGCAACCCGGATTGTGGGAGTGTCGACTCCTACGTGTGGAAGGGTTCCTTCCGTGAGTGCAAGGATTGGATTTCAATCCTGTTGGTGAAGTGACCGAGTCGTCCCGTGTTGGGAGATAGGTCGAAGGGGGAAAGTGGACGTACCCAAATCGGGGAACCACTATAAATTGTCTGTGTATTTTCTGTGCTTGGTTGTTTTGTTTTCTTGTGCAGGTAAAATCATAATTCCGCAAATACGCTGCAGAGACACCTATTCCCCCCCCCCATAGGTGAAGATAGTTAACACTAGGTGAACTTTCAAGTGGTATCAGAGGGAGGTTGCTCATCAAAGGGGTTAACACCTCGAGTAAGCTCCTGCATCTAGTGTCAACTAGAAGATTAGACTCACGCATGGAGTTGGACTATGATGTCCATCCTCTAAGACTCCCCTCATGTACAAAGGAGTATTATCCTATCTGGAAGATGAGAGTTATGTTTCATCTGGAGGCCATCGACCCTCGGGTGTCAATCATCTTGGAAGAGGGTCCCTTCATTCTCATGAAGGCTTCTGAGTCTGGAAAGGATATCCTTATCCCCAAGAGTCCCGAAGAGATGTCTGAGACCGAGCTCTCACTGTACAACTTGGATAAGTTAATACGTCAGATCATCACTGACGTCTGGTCTGGTGTATCTCGTTCAAGAGTGGACAAGTGTAGAACAGCCAAGTCCATGTGGCAAACCATCTCAGACCTCATGGAGGGATCAGAGAAAGCTGGTACCGGTTGTCAGCAAGAGGATGAAGCCTATGTAGGAGTCCTTATTTCTGAAGATGAAGGGCATGATCAATATGTCAATATCAGGGCTCCTGTGTCCTTGTCAGAGACTGAAGAAGAAGCTGAGGAAAGCAGTTCTGATGAAGCTAACACAACAGTTTCTGCCAATCTGGATGGTAACCTTGAACAACAAAGTCTGACGCAGGTAACTTCTTCCTCATGCCCCTCTCCTCTTGAAGTTCCTGAAGACAGGAATAGTTTTTAGAGTAGTCCTTCCAATGATGCATGGGATACACATAGCTTCACTCAACCGATCGATAATCGTGATTCCCTTGAGAGTGCCCTTCAGACGAGCAACTTACTTGTTGAGGAACAAGCTAAGGAGATTGCTCAGCTGAAGATTTTGATGAATCTCCAATTGGAATCCATCAAAGTAAAGGACTCTCAGATCTCGGATCTAGAAAATCGTCTAGAGACCGAGAAGAGGATAGTTTCCAATTTTTCCAAGATTGATGCTATCAAGAGGAAGGCAGAAAATGGGTGGATCTCCCAAATCATTAAGTCATGGAGAAATGGGGAAACGGTGTTCAGACCCCCCACCCCGAGTAGGAAGGACACTCACCATGCCTTCAGGTATGACCATAGGAATAACCATGGTCACTGCAAGAATGGTCAGTCCTCTTGTGGGAGTAATCAGAATGCAAGGGCTGTCATGGCCACCCAGAAGAGAATACCTCCGGCTTCCACCAAGCCCTTTGTATTCTCGGCCACAGCCCCTACTCGTCATGAATCCGCCTGCATCAGCTCACAATGCGCCTCTCACCTCCCTAGGACTCTAGAAAGGAGGGATAGAAATCATGTTGTTAGGACTCATGAGGTCCTTGGAAGGGGGCTGACTGAAAAGAAGGCACCACCTCCCAAGCCTCATGACGCCTGCCATATGCATTCTTTCCACCCCTCTAATAGTCACGGTGGAAGAGACAATTCTGTGAGCATATCTGGCTCTAGTCCGTTTAGACCCAGAACTATGACTATCTCTGTCATCGGTTCGGGTCACAAGCGGCGATACAACATTCATAAGTGTTGGTGTTGTGGCAAAGTGGGTCATTTTGCCATAGACTGTTGGCACAACCAATCTGCATCAATGGCAAGGGGACTTCCACATTCTCGGGGCAATGTTAGTCTTCCCACCAGGATTCCTGAGGGGAGGCACTCAAATTATTATGCTAACAGGAACCTAGGACCCAATACATATTGGGCTCCTAAGGTAAGGTAATATTCTTTGGTGCAGGGTAGTCTAGACTTCCGAGTCATGATGGGAGCTAGACAGAAGATGTTCCGAGAATAATCTGGAACAAGCATCTGGAACGCAAGAAGTACTATCCTCAAATTGAACACCTGGTATGCTCTTCAAAGGGTCTAAATGATGAATCTTACAATCTCAGGTATCATTGATCAGCCTAAATAATTGAGTCATATTATGTCGTCATCTACATATACATATATATATATATACTTTTACGCATCTATGTGTGTTCTCCTAAGGACAGATCAAAGCTGTAAAATTAACCCTTAGATATATTACTAACGAGGTATCAGTAAATCTCTGAAAAATTCGAGAAGGCACATCAATAAGCATATATTACAAGTTGAAAATTAAAGTCGACACGTCATTAGAAGTCACTGAGAATGACAACTAACTTCTTGAATATCGCAATTATCGATCTCGACATAACTTATGAAATCTGCTAGCCAGATTTCATAAGTTAGAAACGTCAAAGTTACTATGACTCCTAAGCTGTGTGGTATGGTAAACCACACCTGGAGTAATAAATGATCTTCTCGACTTCGTTACAACCTTTGACAAAAGCGTTATGGTGGAGTATAGGTGGATTTTCAAATCTCATTGAGATATTTAATCATCTCAAATCACTTAATCATCAAATTACAAGTCTCGCCGATTGTCGAATCTCGCTGAGATATTTAAACCAGGGAAACCATTCGGCGGAAATTAGTCATCCAATATCCGGATATTCCTTAAACCCAGAGTCATTCCAAACCTGCCTTTCCCGACGATACCCTCCGACCCTTCATATTCCGCAGCTCGCCCTTTCGCCGAGACGCCGCGCAGGAACCCGCAGGAATCCCCTTCTCTCTCACCTCTCGAACTTTCGATCTACGCCTTCTGCCGCGCCCTCTCACAGCTGGTCCTCGTCTTCGGCGTCCTCCGGTGCCCCGTCGTGAAGAATCCAGACCGTCCACTGCGTCTCCTCCTAAGGTAATGCCTCCCCTATCCCTACCCGTGCCTAGAGCTTAGTGTAGATTTTACTCTCTACCTCCTAGTTTCAAAGATTCTTAGACTTGGAAATTGACATTCCCTTTCTTCCTAGTCTGTTATGGCCCCTAGGACTACTGCTGGATTAGTCACTGGATGTGAGCTCGTGACAACCGGGTTCTCCCTAGCCTCTGATGAATTTCGGAATATAATCATCATGCTTGAAGAAGCGGGACTGAAGTTCATACTGGAGCACCCATGCAAAGTTTTGGACAAAGAAGTTTTGGAATTCTTTGAAACTGCGAAGCTTTATCATGATGACACCTCCATAAAGAGCAAAGTGAGCGGGAAGAAGATCAAGGTATCCGCCAGGAAACTGACTCAGTGCCTGCAGTTATCAAGTGTTGAAGACGAAGAGTACCTGGAGGAAGAGGATAGAGCAAGGACTCTATCCTTCTGTGGGCTAGCAAGGGGCACCAGATCTATAAAGAGAAAAGAAATGAATGAGGAGGGGAAACTCTTGTCCGACATCATTGGGAAGGTACTGATATGCAAACCAGGCTCACACGACCACATTTCAGCCGACATGTTCAAGATTCTTGTGGTGATTGTCTGCCGAAAGAGATTCAACTGGGGGGCCATGCTTTTCGAGAAGATCAAGGACACCCTCAGATCTCCAAGCTTTGGACGAATCATCAGTCTATTTCTCAATCAGTTGAACGGAGATAAGTTCGACATGAGCAAAGGAGTTCCCTTGCATTATTTGAAGAAAATGGACTCCAGCGTCTTTGACAGATGGGAGCGAGTCATAGGGCAAGCTGCAGTGGTAGTTGAACAAGAAGAATCTCCTGCCGAGGACAACAGAACTTCAGCAGATTTCTTGGCAGCCCCCAGTGAAGTTCCTGACGCCCTGATTGCAGGAACTGAGGGGGAGCCTGTAACCGATTCTGCAAACATTCTGTCTGATATTTCTCCGATAGCTCAAGATGCTGTGAAAATGGTGGCAAAAGAAGTGGCAGATGATGCGGAGGCTGAGGATGATGAGGAGGAAGAGGAAGAAGCAGAAGAAGTGGCAGATGATGAGGAGGCTGAAACTGATGAGGCAACTCATATCAATGCTGATCTGGGAGATGAGGTGGGTGATGAGGAGGAAGAGGAAGAAGTAGAAAAAGATGTGCACATCTCTGATGATAATGGTGATCATTTGGAGACAGAGATAGAGGAAGAAGTACCTGAGAACGAGAAAGCAGCAGATTCTCAGGAGGATGCTGAGGTTCCGTCTGAGGAACAAGCCCCTAAGCAATTAGATGCAAGAATGGAGGGGGAGCAATCCCTTGTTCCCCCTGTGGAGTCCATCCTACTATCCAGCTCTCTCAGTGCTTCTGAGGGGGAGGCTAACCAAGGTATGCCTGCAGCTCCTCCACTTCAAGATAACTTAGCAAATCACACTGTAAATATTGTCCAAGGGATCCTAGATGAGGTCAAGAGATCGTTTAAGAAGTCCCACAAGTCGGTGCTAAAGAGACTACAAGAATCTGAGGACCTCATGCTCAAGAACATTGTGCAGATCAACCATAAGTTAGATGTGATGGAGAAGAAATTTGATGACAAGTATACAGAGGCAGGCACAGCAGTAACTCTTCTCATGCAAGGACTCAAAAAGAATACTGATGACCTGGGAGTGGTCAATAGTAATGCACATGTTGTGGCAGATAGCATACAGAAATTTGATGCCAACATGGTGCTCCTCAATCAAAATCAACAAGCCCTGCTGACTGAATTCTCCAAATCTCTGAAGCATATAGATGAGTCCCTGCACTCCTATGCAAACTCCATAGCACTCGAAGCCAAAAAGGGGGAGAAGGAATATACTACTAAGATGGAAGGGCTTCAGCACATCATCATTGAAAACTTCGATCAGTCAAATGTTTTTGTATATGACAGTTGCCAGTGGTTGCTTAACCAAGCATTAGGCAATAATATACCTGAGGTTAATCCTGTACATGAAACCACTGAGCACAATACTGTAGATGACGAAGGGGCAAGTGCAGAGGCTGTTCCGTTAAGCGAAGCTGAGATGAAGAAAGCTGCTGAAAGGGCTGAACGCAGAACTTGGTTTGATCAAGATGCCTTAGCTAAAGCCAAAGGAAAAAGGCAAATTCAAGAGGGAACCTCAAGGGAAACACCAGCTGAAAAGAGGACCTGATTGACGGAGGAGGATGTGAGAAATGAAAAATGGAGTCCTGTATCAAAAAGTATCATCTTGGACACATTCTTGTTACAGCAGAAGGGGCACATAAAACGAAGTGAGGTATACAGTCAATACGAATGGGAGAGGCACAAAGAATTTGAAGCCAAACGCAACTTATTTTTCAGAAATAATACAGTGACAGATAAAGTTCCTCCTCCCAAATATCATCCTAAGCCCAAAGAATATTTCGAAAGACAGAGCAAGAAATTCCTGGCCCAGAAGCTCAAGGATGATCTTGCTAAGGAAAAATAGGCTTAGGACCTTTTTGTCCCTCACTGCACATCTTTGTTTTTATATTGTCTTACGAACAAGTATTGTGGTTTTATATAAATATATATATGCGATGACATGTTGTGACTCAAGTATTATTTTGTCTGTTCTTACTGTCTTAAAGTTTTAATTATTCTGTGGGTGGTGGTATTCATCTTAGCTAGTAGGATTTTGGCTTCGTCAAATAGGGGGAGATTGTTGGGTACTGTATCCACAATTACCTGGATTTGAGGAAGCCACCTGTCAAGCTAAGATGAATCCACAATGTATTTGATGAATTATTCTCTAGTTGTACTTGCAGATATTCCATGCTAAGTACACACCAATGTCAGGGTGCAGTGGGTCAATATACGCGGATCTGTGCAACGTAATCCCTCGTTGAGCAGATCAGTGTGTTGGCCTACGTGTACTCTCTCTATTGGGGTGTACTTAATTTCAAGTACAGGGCTATGATAAAGCAAGAGCAGACAAGGAGCAAGGATGGGCCAAAGACCAGCTCAAGGGGAGAAAGAGGAGAAACAGCCTAAGTACAAATCGACGAGAATCACTAGTGTTTCTCGCCGATCCGTCGAGAATCACTAGCTGATTCTCGCCGGTTGAAGCCGGCAGCTTCGACACAGACAGGGAAATTTTCTAAGGCAGAATCGTCGAGAATTACTTATGATTCTCGCCGATTCGTCGAGAATGACCTTGCATTCTCGACGATTCGGTGAGAATCAAAAGTGACTCCCGCCGATTCTCCCCGGCATCTACAGCAAATGTTGCCAGAATTCACCAAGTAGAATTCGGCGAGAATCGTAGGTGATTCTCGCCGATCCGTCGAGAATCACCTTCGATTCTCGCCAATTTTGACTTGGCAATTTTTCTGAAGTTTCTGGACCGGTCCATGTTACCTGCAGCTGTTTGAACCAGACCTTGGTCCTTACTTTGGTGGGACCCACAACGGTCATCTTCTTGACCTAAGGTATAAATACACTGTATGTGTGAACAGTAAACAACGCGGATATACGGTATTTCAAAAAGAACGAGCGGCCGACGACAAACCCTAATCTCGCGATCTTGCTCCGCCGGTCATCTCCGCCGCTCGCACGGTTGTCGCCGCTGCTGATCTCAGGGTCTTCCAGATCTCCGGCGACAGAAGCTTAGGCTAGCATAGCGTCTCACGCGTCTAACGAGAGATCCCTTGTCTCTTGATTCGTTGATCGGGAAAATCTTTCCCCTTCCGAATCGATCGAGACGATCGATCCTTGTGTGACCGTTGGTAGATCTTGCTTCCTTTGCTACGAAGTTTGAATCAAGTTGGAACTGCTGCTGCTCTCCGTCGCCGCTGCTGATTCCGAGAACGTTGCCGCCGCCTCAAGTCGCCGCCGGTTTCGGGAAAGATTCACTCCAAGTGAGAGCTACGGCTGTGCACTCTTCGTTGACTTCAAGAGCACATTGTCAAACGAAGAGGGTCACCTTCTCTCCAAACGTTGTTTGTATTTCTTACAAGCTAGTTTTTAATTTCCTTATAACGGACCGATTGGTCCCTAGTTGTAAAGGTTGGGTGCAACCCGGATTGTGGGAGTGTCGACTCCTACGTGTGGAAGGGTTCCTTCCGTGAGTGCAAGGATTGGATTTCAATCCTGTTGGTGAAGTGACCGAGTCGTCCCGTGTTGGGAGATAGGTCGAAGGGGGAAAGTGGACGTACCCAAATCGGGGAACCACTATAAATTGTCTGTGTATTTTCTGTGCTTGGTTGTTTTGTTTTCTTGTGTAGGTAAAATCATAATTCCGCAAATACGCTGCAGAGACACCTATTCCCCCCCCATAGGTGAAGATAGTTAACACTAGGTGAACTTTCACCAGGCTCGAAGAGATCAGGTTGTTTCTTGCGTATGTTGCCCTCAAAGGCTTCACGTTCTACCAAACAGACATGAAGTCAGCATTCCTGAATGGGAATCTGAAAGAGGAATTTCGAGTGGTTATGGTGTACAGATAAACACGTAACCAACATAACCTCCCTTTGGAGGCTATAAAAGGAGCCTCAGGCCTCCTCATTTCTCACTTTTTTTCTAAAAGTCTTATTCTTCCTCAGGTCGAAGCTCTGTCAAATTCCTCCTATGAGCAGAACCCGAGCCGCACTCAATCCGGACCCGAGCCGCATACGAGCCACGTTCGAGCCACCTGACGAATCCCAGTCTCTCAATTTCCAAGTGACCTCCGCAATCGCAAGTTCAAGTGCTCCGCTCGCACATTTAGAGTCAGCGGGACGCTCAACGAAGACCATCGTCGAAACGTGCAATTTGTAACCAACTCCCGGCGCGATGGCCTGTCGTCCGCCGTGTGCGAAGTATTCTCTCACCTCAAAATTATAACGGAGGCGTCCTGTCGCCCTCGATTCAACGGACAAGTTGTAATTACCAGGGAATAGTGGACTTTGATCGATACAGATCCGGTCATGTGGTTTTTTACCCGATTGAGGGGTTTATCCACGTTAAAACTTCGTGTGTACGATCAATCTACTTCATTGACCGTTTGCGTGCTCGCCATTCTGAGAGCTAAGGCGGCCCAAATTAATCCGATCCAAACAGGACATCGAGTTAGACCGCAACACGTATCAAATTTTTTTGTGCCTTTGTCTGGGATCGAACCCGAGTCATCCGCTTGATAGGCAAGAATATGTATGTATAGGTAATTCAGATTCATACTTTCAAGCAAAGAGACAAATAAAGAATCAAGAATTTAGTGGAGAAGTCGTCGGGCAACAGGCATTGACATATCGACCTCGGCGTGAATTAAAGAAGTTGTTTGTGCATTTTCAATTTAAATATCCTTTTAGCTAACCTCTAACATCTAACTCAAAAACTTTAAATAAAACACTCTTGGGATTCACACCTTGGTTATCTTTTTTTTCTTGTTTTTAAATATATTTTGTTTACATATTAATTTCTTCTTACTTAGTTTATAAACATTGTGGACAATGCTTATTTTTTAGGGTGAGGATATTTTCTAATATTTTATTTTTTAAAAAATAAAAAATAATAAGACTACCAAAAACAAAAACAAATTTTTTTTATAAAATTTTACAGTGAAAGGACTGTGTTGGACTTTCATACCACAAAACCGCATAGTACCTTGAGAGCCCATCATGGGTATTCCTTGGGAAGTGCAAGAAATAAAAAAAATTATCTATGTTTTTAGGAAAAAATATAAAAAAATCTAAAAGATAAAAAAAAACTTATTAAAAATCTTCTTTACTGTTGGAGCTAGTGGAGACCGGGAGGACTTGTGTCTAATCGTAGCGGTCTGCTGGTCTTAGTGACCTGGCAGTTTGGTCGAGTGGTTTGGTGGTGAACCTCAGCTTGAAGTAGGAGCTAGTGGAGACCGGGAGGACTTGTGTGTAACCGTAGCAGTCAGGTGGTCTTAGCGACCTAGCAGTTTAGTCCAGCGGTTTGGTGGTGAACCTCAGCTTGCGGTCAGGAGCAGCAACAATAGTCTAAAGGAAGCCGCAACAATCTAGCAGTAAGCTGCAGTAGTGGGATATCGGTTAGCCGTAGCGGTCTAGATGAAGCCGCAGCAGTCTGGAAGAGAGCCGCTGCAGCAGTCTGCATGAAGCCGCAGTGGTCTGGTTGAAGCCTCAGCGGTCTAGTTGAAGTCGCAGTAGTGGACAGGTGGTTAACCGCAACTGTAGTCTGGTGGCAACCCGCGGTTGTAGTCTGATAGCTTGCAGTAGAAGCGGTCTGGTGGGTAGACGCAACTATAGTTTGGTGGAAACCCACAATTGTGGTCTGGCGTCCTGTATCAGCGGTCTTCCCTAGAGCATATAGGCGACTTTGCCAATTGTCGCTTATTGTTTTATTATTTGTTGTATAGTGGGCGGTTTGACCGTGTCAAATCGCTTAGGCCGCCCAACTTGTATTTTGTCCCACATCGGTTGTTATATTCTCTCATCTCCCCTAATTTCTATAAATAAGGGGGCATACCTATGTAATGATTACCTTTTTGGAGTAATAAAGCTTGCCTTTATTTAGCACTTTGTCCATTTTTCACTTTGTATCAGAGCTCTCGATCCTTTGCTCCTTTTCGCGCAGTTTCTTGTTTGTCCGCGCGGCTTCTCTTCTGTTCGCACAACATTCATTCTGTATGTGTGGTTTCCCTCCCTGCCCTCCCTTGCTTCTCTTTCTAGTCACACAGTTTCCTTGAACGCATGTTTCCTTTGCTTCTTTCTTCTCGTTGTGGTTTCTCTAACCGCTTCGAGCTCCGCATTCTGGTCGTGGCTTCTTTTTCTTGCCGCTGGTGTGTTGTCACCTTGACCGTGCGGTCTTTTTTCTTCTCGCTACTTGTTTGTCCGTGCAGCTTCTCTTCCTTTTTGTGGACTCTGCATTTTGGTCGCTGCATTTTTCTTGCCACTGGTGTGTTGACATTGAGACTGTGCGATCTCTTCTCCTATTCGTGCGGCATGTTGCGATGTTTGTCCGCACGGATTGTCCTGTGAAACCGTTCGGTTTCTTTCTGTTTCTATAGACACTCCTTCTAATACTCTCTTTATTCCTTCTTCTTTTTCTACTTCTTCTTTCTCTGCTTCTAGTAGTTTGGCGACTGATTCGAAGCTTACAGGTCTAAATTATCCTGACTGGAGTGTCTCTTTCATTTTTCTCTTGTATTCTCAGCACAAACGTCATCATTTAAATAATGACCCTCCTCCTTCTGGATCTGTTTCTTTTGATAATTGGGATGCTTCTAATGTGTTGGTCCGGACTTGGTTGGCCAACAGTTTATCTGACGAGTGCCTTCCTGTCATTTGGCATGATCCGACGGTCAAGGTTGCCTGGAATCATCTTGCCGCCTTGTATTCCAAGGGAGCCCAAACTTCCCGGATATATACTCTATATGTTGGCCTTTTTGCTCAACCATTCATGACTCCTGCTTTTGCCTATCAGGAGGTTCAGACTCTTGATGATGAACTTCTTCAGCACTGCCCTTTCTCTACGAATCTAGCCGAGCAACACCGGCATTTTCAGGAACTTCTGGTTGTTTATTATTTACTACGCCTGCCGGATTCCTATGATATGATTCGTTAACAAATTCTAGGAGAGGCGTATACTCCGACTCTGGATGCTACTACTGCTCGGATATCTATTGTTACCACTCTTCTTCAACGTCCTTTACTGTCCTCTCTGTCTCCATCTCCTGATTTTGTGGCTCATCCAGCTTATCATGACATTTCTACTGGTCGTGATGTCCGTACTGGTGGTCGAGGTGGTGTACGTGGTTCTTCCAAACATCTTTGATCTCATTTTGGCCGGCATGGTTACTTGGTTGATCGATGTTAGACCAAGTATCCTCATCTTTGTCCAACATCTACTGATTCCTCCAAGCCATCCATGTCTTCTCTTGCTACTTCTAGAACCGCTCAGTTGGCTACTAGGGGTAGGTGGCTTATTGATTCTGGTGCCACAAATCATATGACCGACAATTTTCGCCTTTTCTCTTCTCTTAATAAGAGCAACCAGTTACCTCTGGTGCTAATTGTGGATGGTTCTCCTTCTCCAGTTTGTGGGACTGGTACTGTGCATATCACTCGCTCTCTTCCGCTACAGGACACCCTTTATGTCCCGAATTTTCCATGCAATCTTCTTTCAGTTACTGCTCTTTGTAAACAGTTGCATTGTGAGGCTATTTTTACTCCTACTTATGATTTTCAGATTCCACATTCCAAGGAGGTGATTGCTACTGGGAATGAGAGCTGCGGATTGTTCTACCTTGATACTGCTTCTGCTTTTTCTACCTCTTCTCTGCTTCAGTGACATCTTTCTCTTGGACATCCTCCTCCTCTGATTCTTTATCAGCTTTTCCCATATTTACCTCACGGCGATTCTACTCTGGAGTGTGCAGCTTGTCAGTTTGGCAAGCATCACTGATCTTCTTTCCCTGCAAGCAAGGCTACAATTCCTCTCACCCTTTTGATTTAGTTCATTCTGATGTTTGGGGTCCTACTACCCTTTAAACTATTGGTAGGGGTAGTTTATATTTTGTTATATTCATTGATGATTTTTCCAATTGTACGTGGTTATATTTTCTTCACGAACGATCTGAGATTTTCTCTGTTTTTTCTACCTTTTATAATGAAATACGTACACAATTTAATACCCCTACTAAAATTCTTTGTACTGATAATGCTAAGGAATACCTTTATCATCAGTTTACTTCGTTTTGTTTGGATCATGGCGTGCTCCATCAAACTACTTGCCCTTATACTTCACAACAGAATGGTATTGCTGAATGTAAGAATCGCCATCTTTCGGATGTGGCTCGTAGTCTTCTTACTCATATGCATGTTCCCCAGTCCTATTGGGGTCATGCAGTTCTTCTTTCCTATTTTCTCATTAATCGAGTTCCGTCTTCGGTTCTCCATGGCAAAACTCTCTTTTTTATTCTCTATCCTGATGGGACACCCTTTCCATTACCTCTTCGTGTCTTTGGTTGCACAACATTTGTTCACACTCCTTCTTTTAGACATGACAAACTTTCTCCTTGTTCTATGAAGTGCATCTTTTTGGGCTATTATCCGACATAGAAAGGTGTCACTATTTTGATCCTATTCTTTGGATACAATATGTGTCAGCTGATGTTACTTTCTTTGAGAATGCTCCCTTCTTTTCTTCTCCCTCTCTTCCTTCTGCTTCTGATAGTTCTTCTTCTTCTCCCATTATTTCGGCACCGCTTCCGGAGCTTTTCTTGTTTTCTTCTCCTATTTCTGATTCTTCTTCTGACTCCCCTACTATCCCTGCTTCTTCTCCTGAGCCGCTGCAACCAGTTCCCAGGCCATTAGTCTCCTCTTTGGATGGGACTGATACTATAGATAGGTCAGATCTTGATCTTTCGATTGATCTTCAGAAAGGTGTTCGCTCCTGCACCCAACATTCTGTTCAGGTTGTGGTCTCTTATGCTTAGCTCTCTCCTTCATCCCGGAGCTTTGCTCTGGCCCTCTAGGCTAATGTTGTTCCTACTTCGTATCAAGATACTCTTGTTATCCATCATTGTAAAACAGTTATGGATGAAGAGATGCGTACTCTTACTAAGCGCGGTACTTGGACTCTTGTTCCTATTCCTCCCAGTGTTGATGTGGTTGGCTGTCGCTTGGCCTTTGTTATTAAGTTTCTACCTGATGGATCTATTGATCGTTACAAGGTCCGGCTTGTTGCCAAAGATTTTACGCAGACTTATGGCATAGACTTCTTTGATACTTTCTCTCCTGTGGTACAAATTACTACAATTCGTGTCTTTTTTCGATGGCCGTAAACAGAGACTGGGAAATGTCTCAGCTGAATGTTAAGAATGCCTTTCTTTATGGTTATTTATAGGAAACTGTCTATATGGAGCAACCTCCTTGGTATATTGCACAGGGGGAGTCTATGGTTTGTAAACTGCGAAAGGCAATCTATGGCCTTAAGCAAAGTCACAGGGCCTGGTTTGACAATTTCAATGAGGCCATTTCATTGGTTGGGTTTGCTAGAAGTGTTGTGAATCACTCGTTATTCATTCGTAAGACATCAGCTGGTCTTGTTGTCCTTGTTGTTTATGTGGATGATATTCTTCTCACCGGGGATGATAGAGAAGGTGTGGAAATGACCAAGTAGCATCTCCTTAAGAATTTTGTTACTAAAGATATGGGATCTCCGAATTATTTCCAAGTCATTGAGATATCCAGGAAACCAGGTTCTGTTATTCTTTCACAGAGAAAGTATGTCTTGGACCTTTTGAAAGAGACAGGTCTTCTTGGAGCTAAACTGGCTCGTTCTCCGATGTCGGTTAGAGATGACAAGTGTTGGAGTGAGGACTCACCTCTTATTGAGAATGTCACCAGGTACAGACGGCTTTTGGGGAAACTCATTTATTTGACAGCCACAAGACCGGATATTTGTGATGATGTTGTAAGAGTGAGTCATTTTATGCAAGTTCTTAAGGAGTGTCATCTACAGTCGGTAATGAATATTCTAGCGTATGTGAAAGGTGCTCCAGGGAAAGGACTTCTATTTCAGAAAAGGGGACATTTGAGGGTTGAGGCATATTCTGATGCAAGATATGCAGATGATAAGGAAGATAGGAAGTCGACATCTGGGTTTTATACCTTTGTTGGCAGGAATTTTGTCAGCTGGAAGAGCAAGAAATTAGTTGTTGTCTCCAAGTCAAGCGCAGAAGCTGAGTATAGGAGCATGGCTCTAACTACTTGCGAACTGAAGTGGTTACTGACACTTATGCTTTATTTTGCAGAGCTTTATGATCATCCTCTGCCAATGTTCTGTGATAACAAGGCAGTCATATATATATCGAGGAATACTGTCTTCCACGAGAGGACGAAGCATATCGAGGTTGATTACCACTTCATTAGAGAGGAGATTTTGAAGAATCGGATATGCACACTGTTTGTTATGTCAGAGAGAGAACTGGCTGATTTCTTCACCAAGCCAATTACTCCTTCTGAGGAGGTTTATAACAAGCTGGGCATGGTAGATATATATGCTCCAGCTTGATGGGAGTTTTGGAGCTAATGGAGACCGGGCGGACTTGTGTTTAACCGCAGCGGTCTGCTGGTCTTAGCGACCTGGCGGTTTGGTCTAGTGGTTTGGTGGTGAACCTCAGCTTGAGGTTGGAGCTAGTGGAGACCGGGAGGACTTGTATCTAACTATTGCGGTCTGTTGGTCTTAGCGACCTGGCAGTTTGGTCCAGCGGTTTGGTGGTGAACCTCAACTTATGGTCAAGAGCAGCAGCAGCGGTCTGAAGGAAGCCACATCGGTCCAGCAGTTAGCCGTAGTAATGGGATATCAGTTAACTGCAGCGGTCTGGATGAAGCCATAGCAGTCTGGCAGAGAGCCACTGCAATAGTCTACATGAAGCTGTAGTGGTTTGGTTAAATCAACATCGGTCTAGTTTAAGCCACAGCAACGGACAGGTGGTTAACCGAAACTACGGTCTTGTGGCAACCCGCAGTTACAGTCTGATAGCTTGCAGCATAAGTGGTCTGGTGGGTAGCCGCAACTGCGGTCTGGTGGCGACCCATAGTTGTGGTCTGGCGGCCTGTGTCAGTGGTCTTCCCTGGATCAGATAGGCGACTTTACTAGTTGTCGCTTGTTGTTTTATTATTTGTTGTATAGTGGGCGGTTTGACCGTGTAAAACCGCGTAGGCCGCCCGGATTGTATTTAGTCCCACATCGGTTCTTGTATTCTCTCATCTCCCCTGATTTCTATCAATAAGGGGGCATACCTATGTAATGATTACCTTTTGGAGTAATAAAGTTTGTCTTTATTTAGCTCTTTGTCCTTTTTTCACTTTTACAAAGTTAGTTTCTAATATATTTTTCTATAAATCTTAGAATAATTATATTTCTCCTAATCTTATTTTTATTTGAGTTTAATTAATTCTTAATGAGTTTTGTTTATTAGCTTTTAAAAGAGTTTTCTTTTGTATTTTTATTTTATATGTCTATTCATAATTTGTTAGATTTAACTTTTAGATTAATTTAATGACTTTTTTATTATCTTGATTTGTTTAGAATATTTCTTAGTTTTAAATTTTCTCCTTAAAATATCATGAATCAATTTTACAAAAATTATGCTAAAAATCTTTAGATCATATGTCATGGAATGGGATGAAAAAATTCATAATTCCTAAATATATCCACCTAAGGTTTTAAAAGATTATATGTCATGGAGATGAGAAAATAAATTCATCACGCCTAAATATTTACATTTTGAGAAGTTTTAGAAAAGAAGAACTTAATCGATCAATAGGTGCAAAAGTTTTATCAGAATCAAAATGCACCCCACTTCTCAAAATGCATGCAGCCTTTTAGAGAGGATGACATAAATCTTTTGGATTTAAGTTAAATCAAATAGTGAGGTTCACTACTTAAAGCAAGTAAAGGGGTTTTGGCTGGTCGAGAGATCTTAATCGATCAACCTAAGATTTATTGGATCGTGCAGCGCCCTTAGAGGGGGATAAGGGTTTTTAAAATAAGTTTAAACTTATGACAAAGAATTAAACAAATTATGTTTTTTTTGTTGCTATCGTCTGCGATAGTGATACCGTCAGGTGATAGTAACATAAATTTTATTTTCTTTTTAAAACCTCAGATTAAAAAGTCGTAGACACACAATTAAAGACACTTCCCTCTAGTGGCTCAAAAAATAACATAATCTACATAAATTTATAAAATAATGAAATCTTGATTATTATGTTTAATGAAGAGTGTGATGTCGACACTTCCCATCTTATATATGTGTTTTAATAAAAATGATGTTAGTCATTCTTACCAAATATGTGACGCTTGTTTTAACCCATAAACGTCTTTTCCAACTTATAGACATGATTAGAAAATTTATCATTTACAAAATCCGGGGTTGTTCAACATAGACTTCATCTTTAACTATCTCATTTAAAAATGCACTTTTTAAATCCATTTGAAATAATTTAACTCTTTTAGAATTCGCAAAAACTAATAAAATTTTAATGGATTCTAAGTGAGAATAGGTGCAAAAGTTTTATCAGAATCTATCTCCTCAATTTGAGAAAACTCTTGTGCTACTAGTCTAGCTTTATTTCTAGTAATCTGAGATTCACTAACTAGTTATTTTTAAAAAAACCACTTTACGCCTAGAACCGGATGGTTTGATGGTCTTTCTGCTAGTTTTCAAGTCCTATTATGTTCAAATTAATTTAATTCCTTATTCATAACAATAAACAAAAATTCATCATTTAAGGCGGTGGAAACATTTTTCGGTTCAATTTCAGAAACAAAGCATATATTTGATAAAGTTTCATGTAAGGAAGAGCGAGTCGTTACCCTTTCATATGGTTCTCCAATGACAAGCTCCCTTGGATGGTCCTTTGAGAATTTCAGTATGCTTGGCAGCACAATCTCTTCTTATACTTCTTATTTCTCTTCATTGACATCAAGCGGTGCATTATCGTCAAGCTCCAAAGAGGAAGAGGGTTCCTCAATGTTTACCACCACTCTAGGATCTACACACTGAGCAAATTTATCAAATTTAACATGAATGGATTTTTCAACCATTTTAGATCTTTTATTATATATCTTATATAATTTACTAGTAGAAGAGTATCCAAGAAATATTCCAGCATCAGATTTTTCATCAAATTTTCTTTAGTGTTTAAAATAAAAAATTTACATCCAAAAACATGAAAGTAAGACACATTAGATTTCTTTGGATAATAAAGCTCATATGGAGTTAATTTCAAAATTGGGCGAATAATGACTCGATTTATTATATAACAGGAAATGTTTATCGATTCGGCAAAAAATGATCTAGGCAACCCATACTCAGATAGCAAGGTCCGTGTTAATTCCTGAAGGGTTCTATTTTTCCTCTCAACCACACAATATTATTGTGGGGTGTGTGGGGAAGAAAACTCGTGTTTAATGTCTAAATTGTCGTAGAAATTAGTAATTTTTTCATTTTCAAACTCTCCTTCATGATCTGATTGGATACATTTAATTTTTAAATCAAGTTTATTTTATATTCAATTCCACAATTTTGAAAATTCACGCATCAGATTTGGAGGTGAGAACAAGTGTCCAACAAAATCTAAAGTAATCATCTATCAAATCATAAGTGTACTTTCTACCACCTAGATTAGAAGTGCGTATTGGTCTAAATAGATCCATGTGAATTAATTGAAGGTTTCTAGACAGAAATTTTTTTTGTTTTGAAAGATGTTTTCGAGAATTTTCCTTTGTGACATGATGTATAAAGTGAAGATAAATTATTGTGTAATGTTGATAAACATCTAATAAATTTATCTTTAAACACTTTTAAGATTAATTTAGTGCAAGAGTGTCCAAGTCGCTTATGCTATAATTCAAGTTCATCATTTTTTGAAATCAAACATTTAAAGTAGCAAGTGAGTACAACTTCATTAGACTTAGGATTTATAATCTTACAAAAATTTGTAGTTGATTCAAATAAGATATTTAAACCTTTATCATAGAGTTGGCTAATAGATATTAAGTTGTGTTTCAAGCCTTCTACATACAAAACATTTATAAGAGATAAAGAGTCGTTATATATTGTACCAATTCTCATGATCCTTCTATTTCCATTATCACAAAATTTTACCATCTCTCCTTTCTTCTTTGCTAGGCTAAGGAACTTTGTTTTATTGTCTGTCATGTGTTTAGAGCATCTAGAATCCAGGTACCACATGTCTCTTTTTTCCTTAGCCTACCAACACACCAAATAAGAAGATGAGAGTAAAGATCCAGATATCCATGTGATTCCTCTCATAGAGTATGTGGAAACCTTAGGCACCTAAATTTGCACTAATGTACAATGTCATGTTCCCTTGCAAGACCTAGAGGTATGACCAAAGTGAAGATATTTAATATACAAAATAAAGGGGGTAGATGTAACGACCTCCTCAGCAGACAGTTTGAAAGGATGGTTGTCGGCACCCACAACATCCAGCTCGAAAGGGTTAAGCCTAAATAGGTCTGCATACCACACACCCCACCCCTCTCCATCCACAGGCGGGTTATTGTAAGTCGCAACCTCCCGTCGAAGAGAAGTGATCTAATTAATAGCCCATACAGGGACTTCCCAGTCACCCATCCGAGAACTACTCCCATCCGAGCACGCTTAACTATAAAGTTCTTTCACTTCTCATCACCAATTGAGCTATACGTTTTTGTAACAACCTAGGACCAGCCCCTCATAGGCAAAGCGCACTGAGATCGTCCGGTTTGTATCCCAAGTACCCCAAAGCCTCTTTATGTCTGTTTCTTGGTTGCGTTGCATTGTTGAGGTCAGGTTTTGAATCTACAACCCCTTGATAAAGAGCCTTACAGCTCAATTGGTGATGAAGAGTGGTTTGAAGGCTCTTTATTAAGGGGGTTGCAGGTTTGATATCTGGCCTCAACAATGCGTCGCAGCCGAGAAACAGATGTGGAGAGGCTTTGGAGTGTTGGGGCTGTAGCTCGAACGATCCCAGTGCACTTTGCCCATGACGTGCCGGGCCCGGGTCATTACAGTTAAGACCCTTTTCAATTTTAGATTCTTGCTAAAGGACTGGGAGTAATCAGAATTATAGGAAAACTTTTAGAAGGATGTGTTATTGTTTTTGTTGTTAATATCAGCGGTAGATTACCACCACGCGATAGTGATAGATACAAATACCTAGTCCGAATTTTGTGTTTCCATATCACAAGTTTGTTAGAATCATGTCCAACATTTTCTGACCAATTCCAAATTTTTTATTATCATGGTTAAATCATTGATTCGGGATTTTAAAGAGGTGTTTTCCGACTAGGATTCCACACATATTCGTAAAACTTTTCTTCCCGAAATCAATTTGGGTGAGAGAAGTTTTTATGCCCTTTTCTAAATCCCCCTTTTGAAGTTTGAGAGATTTCACTTCGGAGTGGGTCTTAGAGAGGGCATATTCTAGTTCTTTTATTCTTTCCCAAGAGTGATCGCACTCTTGGAAAAAAAATCTTCTCTTTCCCAAACGTTTTCATTTAGTTAATTTTTTATTTTGTTTAAGGAGGATTTTGTTTTCAGATTTTAAAAGATCAATTTCATTTAGGCTTTTGTCAAAAAAATTGCAAATTTTTACATATTTAATACAAAGATCATCACAAGAAGAGGGTAGTACCTCAGTATCGCTCTGGACACTGCACTCGTCATCAGATGTCTCGTGGCAGTTTCCCATAAGACACGTTGTTGGATCTAGTGGTCAACCTTAGAGGGGGGTGAATAAGGTTTGCGAACGTTTATTGAATTTAGAAATTTCGCACGTCAAAACAATCAAATAGAAAAGAATTTCATTGCATTAAGGGCCTGTTTGGCGGAGCGGCAGCACAGCAGCATGCCGCTGATTTTGCTGCCGCCCCGCCAAACAGGAAGAGCATACGGGCGATGGCAAGATTCTTGCAACCGCCCGCAGCAGCGCTGCAGCCATTGAAAAGGCTGCAGCGCTGCAATTTTTTAAAAAAATAATATTTAAATTTATAATATATATATATATAATTATTATATTATATTAAAATTATATAATTAATATATTTTAATTAATATATATATATAATTAATATATATATAATTAATAAATTAATAATATATTATGAGAGTGGCAAAATTAATATATTATTAACGTTAATAATATAATTAATTATAATTGATATATTAATTTATATAAGTAAGAATTAATATATTAATTTTAATTAAATAATTAACTTTTATAATATTAAAATATTAATACTTATTCATGTATTAACGTTTTAATCATAACTAAATTCTATAATTAAATGATTTATGTATTAACGTTTTAATTAATATATATTAATATTTTATTATTAATGTTGATGGACGCCCGACTTGAAAATCGGATCGTCGTAACCCCGAGTCGGAGCGTGTTTAGTTTGAAAATCTCTAGGGAGACGCACATCATTTAATAAATAAAACTTATATACAATAATTAAATAATGTTTTAATGTTTAATAATTTTTGTTGTAGGTCACTCGAGGCGTTCGTAAATCGGTCAAAAATGAATCGTCTTACCTCGTAAGCGAGTAGAGTGCGCATATGTGTGTCGAGCGGAGCGGGTCACTCGAGTCGAGCTCCTCTGAACATATTTTGGGGAACCCTATCAATTTTAATTTTTTTTATATAATTAAATAAAATTAATATCGAGCATATTGTTTATTTATTTTTAGATTTCGCAAATTCTCCGTGTTGTTTAATTATTACTATACTGTTTAATTCTGCATCACTGTTTCATACAGCAATGCAAATACAGTTTTCCAAACAGTTTCATAAATTTTTCCACCACTGCAAAATAGCTGATTCCTGCACCACTGTTTCTCACCACTGCTTCCTGCACCGCCACAGCTTAGTCAAACAGACCCTAAATCAATAATGGAAAACAGTACAAGATGAGTATACATCAAAACTTGATCTTCATGACATCGAAGATCAGAGACGAAGAAAATAAAGATTCTTTTGGTTTATATACCGACCAAACTTTCACCGGTTGGCTCTCACCCTTTCCCTCCAGGAAAGGCATTCAAGCCCACTCTTCACCTTTACACAAGGAAGGGTCTTAGAGCTCACTCTTCACCTTCACACAAGGGAGTGTCTTAGAGCTCACTCTTCACCTCCATATAAGGGAGGGTCTTAGAGCCCCGCTAGATCCTCCGATCTAGACATCCCAAATCCCGGGACGATTTACCGCAGAATCCTTTCCGGATTCCGACGACCCTCTCCGGTCGATTTTCCTCACCGATAACTAAACAGAAAATAGAAAAGGAGTACAAAGAATAAAAGTAAATATGATAAGAAAATGAAGTTCTCCCTCTTGAAGACTTCTACGGTGTGCGATATATTGCCGGTGCTTGAGATCTTCGTTGGCTAGCAACCGGTCGATTCTCAGTGGTCGATGAAGATTCTGGATCGTCGGAGTTCTTCATTCACGAACGGGAGGGAGAAGGCTTCCTTCAACTTTGACGAAGATAAGTGGAGACGGGCGCAAGGAGGCGGCCGAAATTTGGAGTTTAGAAACCCTTCATCAAAATTCGTCTTGGAGCCATAATGACAACAGGAAATGCAATGGCTTTTATACGTCTTCATAAAAACAGGCTACCGCCGGTGGTAAGACTAGCACATGCAGTAGTTTCGCACGCTTGTAGTTCCAGTTGTCCTCCAAAACTGGAAAATAATCTTCGAAATGATCTTTTGCCTTTTCATTTGAGCTAGCGCCGCGCAGTAGTGCCTACCGTCATGCGGTAACATAGGATGTGACGTTCCTGAAAAGTCAACATCCATTTGACAAGGCTAGCGCTGCGTGGTAGGTGTTGCCGACGAAATCTTCCAAAGCGCTAGACCTGAAAAAATCGTCAGTTACCACTTGTAGTAATCCAGTCGCCTGATAGTAGCGCTGAGCTCGACGTTTCTGCCTTCGAAACTCGTCGACGACCTAGCACTACGCGGTAGAGCTAGCGCCGAAACCATCCAGAGCACTAGGTCCAAATAAATCGTCGGGTTAGCACCTGCGGTAGTACTAATGCCTGGAGGTAGCCCAGAGTCTCGACGTTCTACCTTCGAAACTCATCAAGAGCTAGCGCGGCGCGGTAGTGCTAGCGCCTGGTGGTATCCCAGAGTCTCGACACTTCTTATCTCGACGTTTGTCGACTGGCTAGCGCGGCACGTTAGTGCTAGCGCCTGGCGGTAGCCCAGAGTCTCGACACTTCTTCTCTCGACGTTCGTCGACGGGCTAGCGCGGTGCGTTAGTGCTAGGACCTGGCGGTAGCATCCATATGAGCCTTCTATGTTGCTTACACCTGACAACCTGCACACTCTATCAACATACAGCATGATCAAATACAACCAGGGATTTGATATTCTCAAACACATGGAATGTGAAACATCGGTTCCAACAAACTCCCCCTTTTAATAATATCAAATCCCGTTCATGATAACTAATACATGAGATAGAGTGCATATAGAAGATAGGAATTATAAGCTAACATCAGGCTGTAGTATATATGTGGCTCTATACATTCGACTTGCTCCCCCTATCTATGTGTTGCTCCCCCTATCTATATGCATACAATTGAACCATGCTCTCCCTACATTTAACCTCTCCTAACCCGTGATGCATAATCATGACCAAACTCATGATCCAATTCATTCTCCCCCTTTGATAATATCAAAAGGGCGGACAAGGCCTACACGACATGTAGGATGAAAAATGGGAGATATGATGACGATTTAGACAAAAAGCAGATAGTGCACACACACGGTAAGTTTTGAAACAATAAGTATAGAGGGGACCCAAAACTAAAAGCAAATCAGAGAATTGGAGACGCGCGGGTCATAGAATAGAGTAAGATATATAAAAATAAGTTTCGGATTTCAGATGAATTGGACAGCACAGACTAAACTAAGCACACAATGAGAACGACTACAATGCTCGATGAGTTATGAGGTAAATCATGTTGAACAAACATTGTAAACGTTATGAGTGTAAATCTAGTGCTAGCATGTGTTGTGCACAAAACATATAGTGCAGTTTCAGTCCAATTCTTATGCATGGAAGTGTTAAATAAGGAAATTACATGTGAACATGTAGCATCAAAAGAAAGAAAACACTAATTAGAAATATCATAGTTTACATGTTTATCTCGATCCGATAAAATGCTAACCCAAGAGAAATATAGTGAATGATCACATCACATGTCTACCAAAGGCATACCGAGATTTGAACTAGGGGCACTAAGCATAAGGTTTGGTTTATACACAAGATCAAAACGATTTTTTGATCCAAGGTGCTCATCCTCACAATGCTCAAAAAGACTTATCAGGTGGAGTGAGTAGTGTTTGGGGGGTCCTTTTCATGTTATAATATAGCCACCATATTATTTTTTATTATTGTTTTGAGCTATCACATTTATCTCTTTTGAATACAAGGAACCTCAAGTCAATCGAAATCTACCCCCATAGGTAGATACACTTTAACTTATAGGCATAAGACTTTAGCACTAAGATTTGGCCCGTAATTTTAATCTCAATAAAGCATATGTGTGTCGTGACATTGATTATTCAACATATTTCTAACGCGATAAGATACAATGTCACGAGTTATGGCATGTAGATCTATAATTTCTTCATGAGTGCTCCGTCTAGGGATGTGTTAATAGTGAAGTCATTCCCCTATCTAAATCCTCACACATACCTAGAGGCATAGTCAACTTACACGCACATGTAATGTCGCACTCAATATCTAAGCACTTATAAATTCAGCCAACAACGACCGGAGGAACAATGTTTGGATAGATTAACCGTCTAAACGCATACATTGTGTGTACGCGTTATGGTCTAAGTCACAGTCATGTGAGCCCCAATCATGCGTTGTAAATTTTTTCAGCAGTTTTTTTATTGTTTTTGTTTTTGTTTTTGTTTTTTTTATTTAATACTATTTTTTAAAAAAAACGGTTCAAACAAAATATAAAGATACAACAAAAGGGAGTAACAACAAAAAAACATATATAAACAAAAAAACATTCAAACACAAGGGAGTAACAACAAAAAACATATAGAACTAGGATGAGAGGTAAAGAAAGCCAAGCTCGAGTCAGAGTGGAGAAAAATGTGCATCAGGGAGCGGTTTAGTTAGGATGTCTGCAAGTTGGTCATCGGTGCCAATAAAGATAACACTCACGTAATCCTTTTTTATATGATCACGAATAAAATGATGACACGCGTCAATATGTTTCGATCGAGAATGGTGCACTGGATTATATGTTAAGTCTATGGCACTCTTATTATCACATCAAATTGTAACATTCCTACATGTGAGTCCAAAGTCTTCTAACGTTTGAGACATCCATAATGCTTGAGTGCAACAGCTTCCTAAAGTAATGTACTCAGCCTCAGCGGTTGATAGAGCAACCGAGTTTTGTTTGCGGATAGACCAGGAGACTAGTGTCGGGCCTAGGAAATGGTATGTACCGCTTGTGCTCTTGCGGTCGAGAGAGCATCCGGTATAGTCTGAGTCAGATTACCCATGAAGAGAAAAATCTGTAGAATGAGGGTACCAAAGTCCGAGGTTCTGTGTGTCTATAAGGTACCTAAAAATATGTTTTACAGCTTTCAAATGAGACTCTCTAGGGTCGGTTTGATACCTAGCACACATCCCTACCGCAAAAGTATGTCGGGCCTAAAGGCACTCAAATATAGCAGTGATCCTATCATACCTCGAAACATAGTCTGATCAACAGAAATACCACTCTCATCTTTCCCTAATTTAAGAGATGCACTCATAGGAGTTTTGACTTGTTTCAGATTCTCATACCCAAAACGCACAAGCATATCTTTAATATATTTTGATTGGTTAATAAAAATCCAATCTTTGCATGGAGAAACTTGAAATCCTAGGAAATAGGTGAGTTCTCCTACTAAGCTCATTTCAAATTCAGATTTCATTAAAATGACAATTTCTTCACACAGCTTCTCATTTGTTGCCCCGAAAATGATATCATCAACATAAATTTGAAGTATAATAAGATCTGAATTCTTGGTTTGAATAAAAAGAGTTGTGTCCGCACTACCAATCCTAAAGATATGATCTGAGAGAAAGGTAGTGAGCCTATTGTACCAAGCACGGGGTGCCTGTTTCAATCCGTATAGGGCCTTCACCAACCTATAAACATGATTTGGGTAGGTGTCATTCATGAAACCGGGTGGTTGCTCGACATACACCTCCTCCTTAATGTGTCCGTTTAGGAAGGCACTCTTAACGCCCATTTGGAATAATTTAATTCGCTTATAACTAGCAAATGCTAAAAATATACGAATGGACTCAAGACGAGCAACCGGGGAAAATGACTCTTCAAAATCCACACTCTCTATTTGAGAATATCCTTGGGCCACCAAACGAGCTTTGTTTCTAGTTATCCTAGATTCACCATTGAGTTTATTTTTGAAAACCCATTTTAAACCTATGACTGGATGGTTATCCGGACGTTCTACTAACACCCATACCTTACTCGCTTGAATTTGCTCAGTTCCTCAGTCATCGCCAAAAACCATGATTCATCTCTTAAGGCTTCCGAGACATTCTTGGGTTCAATATCCGAGAGAAAACACAAGTTTGAAAAGACTCATGAAGGGTGGACCGAGTTCTAACTCCATGAGATGGTTCTCCTATAACTAGATCACGAGGATGTTGCTTTGAGAAAGTTAAGTTATTAGGAGGCCTATACCCTTGTTCTATTATCTATGTTTCACTCTCCACGGTTTTGTCCTCCCCGTTACTCTTAATTGGTACGTTCTCTTCAACTTCCTCTTCACTCGCCTAAGGCTCGCAAGTTTGAGTATTTTCATCGAAATGCACATGAGCCGATTCTTCAATCACTAAGGTCCTCTTATTGTATATCCTATAGGCATGACTCTTGCTCGAGTATCCTAAAAAGATGCCTAGATCGGATTTTTCGTCAAATTTTCCTAGATGGTCCTTGTGTTTAGAATATTGCATGGACACCCAAAAACTCTAAAGTATGATACTGACGGTTTCCTTTCGAAATATAGCTTGTAGGGAGTTCACTTTAAAAGAGGGCAAAGCATGACACGGTTCATCACATAACTTACTGTGTTGACTACTTCAGCCCAAAAATAATGAGGTAGACCGAGCTCTGCGAGCATCGTGCGAGCTAATTCTTGAAGAGTACGGTTCTTCCTTTCAACAACCCCGTTCTGCTGTGGAGTGCGAGTGGCGGTAAATTTGTGCATAATACCCAAGGAGTCACACAAGTTTGAGAAGTCCTCACTCTCAAACTCTCCTCCATGATCTGATCTGATACGTTTAATTTTGAGCTCCTTCTCAGTTTGAAGTCTCGTGCACAGGTTTGAGAATTCATGAAATGTGTCAGATTTTTTCGCAAGGAAAATTGTCCAATAATAGCGTGAGAAATCGTCTATGATGACAAAGGTATACCATTTCCCACCTAGACTGCATGTACTAAGAGGTCCGAACAAGTCCATGTGTATGAGTTCAAGAGATCTAGTCGTGGAAATCTCAGTTTTGCTTTTCAATGAGTTTTTAACGAATTTCCCCTTTTGACAAGGAGCACACAGAACATTAAAACTACTGCTTAAGTTGGGGAGGCCTCATATGAGTTTATTTCGTGATAGTTTAACAATAAGCTTGCTACCAGTGTGTCCTAGTCTCCTATGCCAAAGATCTAATTCATCGTTCTTTGTCACAAGGCATTTCAAATTAGATGCAGAAATATCATCAAAACTAACGGTGTACACGTTATGATTTCTATGAGCTACAAGCAATACACTAGAAGTTTTGGCATCAATAAGTTTGCACGTGTTTGAGGACGACTCAAATATAACATTTATATCACACAATTGACTAATAGAGATAAGATTATGCTTTAAGCCATCTACAAACAGAACATTTGAAATAGAAAATAACTTGTTACCTATAGTGCTGATTCCCAGTACCCTTCCTTTGTTGTTATCTCCAAATGTCACCATGCCACCCTTCTTCTTTTACAGGCTAAGGAACTTGTCTTTATCTCCCTTCATGTGCTTGGAGCAGCCAAAGTCCAAGTACCACACGTTCTTCGTGTCCTTAGCCTGCCAATATACCTAAGAAGAAGATGAGGGTAAAGTTCTGGTTACCCAAGTTGTCCCACCCATAACATAGGTAGAAGACTTTGGTAGCCAGACTTGCGAATTATTTGTGGCACCTTTTCTTAGGCATGAGCTAGATGTGTGACCAAACTTATGACAATTTACACACGAGATGTAAGCAGTGGATGCTGCTTTTATCACGTAATTTGAGCTCTTGCTTGAGGAAGGAGATAGCCCTCAGTAATTTTTCAGCTTATCTTTCGGATTATGAGCATTGAGCTTAAGCTTAGAAAAATAACGATTTTCCCTCGGTGGTGATGTTGGACCTCCATATCCTAGTCCAAATTTCCCTGATCCATGACACTGCGCACCCAACAGCATATTTAATGATTTTTGGCCTACTCCAAACTTTTGGATAGTGCAGTCAAGATCATGGATCCTCTCCTTTAAGGCGGTGTTCTCAGTCACAAGCATCACACACCGATTAGAGAATTGTTTCTTGCCTTCCTCTACCTTGACAATAGATAACTGGAGTCTCTTCTCCAAGACGTTCTTTTCATTTATAAGACTAGTTGTTCTCACCGATGACTTGG